>VWZG01006120.1:162436-210382 GCA_013396735.1 Grallaria varia | reverse complement strand
CCCCCCCGGGCTCTGTGCGGGTCCCCCCCGGGCTCTGTGTCTGTCTGTGCCCAGCCCTGCGCTGTCACCTCGTGTCCCTCCGGGGAGGGGCTGGAGGCATTTTCAGCCCCACCGTGTGATGGGGCGGGGGGTCCCTCTCCCATCGCACCGAGGGGCGTGTGGAGCAGCTTTAGGGGGTGTTCTGGTGGCCGGGACAGCCCGGGTGTCCCCGGACAGGAGCTGCCAGAACTGCCCGCGTCTCGTTCTTTGTCGCTCCGGGCACTCTGCGCTGAGGTGTCAGGGCCGGGTTCCAAACGTGCTGACGGCTCCCGTTAGAGCCCTGCAGGAGGAGCTGCGGCTGCCGCGTCCTCCAGAAGGGCAGGGCCTCTGCTGGGGTGTCCCGAGGGGCTGTGCTGAGCCAGACCCCACCTCTGAGGGGTTTGGGTGAGGCACAGAGCGCAGCCAGGCTTCCCAAAGCCCCCATGAATCAGGGGATCACGGAATGTTCCGGGATGGAAGGGACCCACAAGGATCAATAGTGAGCTATTGTTCATTCTTCCAGCAGCTCTTGTTTTCTTTCATCGCATTATGATTTATTTGGAGAGAAGAGCCCTTCTTCTTGTCCCCAGAAGATCCCTCCTGGCTTTCATTTTGGTAAAGCTTTGTTATTTCTGTCAGTTTTCTTTGAAACCTGAAACAGAAATTGCCAAAATAAAGCCCAGCTTGTGGGTTTTGGGGGTGCTTGCAGTAGCTTTGGATTGGTCACAGGTTTGGAAAAGGATGAGTTCTCTGTGTCTCCTGGTTACCAGATCAACTCAGCACCACCAGCAGTTTAGTTTAAAATAAAAGAAGCATTCTCAGGGCTGTCACAGGCAGGTAGCACATTAGAAGGGCAAAAGTTTTGCCAATTTTAGTGTTCTTTTGAGTTTTGAAAGCTCCCTAGAAACGTTTAGGGATGGTCCTTTAGATGATATCGTAATTACCTTTCAGTGTGCTATTCCTGTGTGTCTTTACATATCTGTGCAGTGTCAGTTTTGGAACTAGAATGTCTCATCTTGCTCTGTGCCAGGTGCTGGGTGACAGCTGGGGCTGGCTTTGGGTGTGGAAATGGGAAGTGAAAATGGATCTTCAGTGAAACCTTCTGGTACCCCTGGAATGTGTGTGTGGCTCCTGGTGCTGGCTGGAGGTGTTGGGGGAAGAACTGAGAGGGAAGGGCAAGAAAAATCACCCCAATGGCCTGCTGGCCCTGGCCTGGATGTGTCAGAGAGCCAGGAGAAGGTTACCTGAGTTTTGGGGAGTGAGTGGGATCCTTGGAATCATGGAGTTATTATGGTTGGAAAAGACGTCCAGGATCAAGTCCCGCTGTCACTGCAGCACCTCCACCTTGGTCACCATTAACCATGTCCCCAGGAGCCACATTCATATGTTTGGACTCTTCCAGGGATGGTGACTCCACCACTGCCAATACTTTACAACCCTTTCCATTTAGAAATTTTCCCTAATATCCAACATAATCTACTCTGCTGTGGCTCTTGGAGAAGCTCTGGCTTGTGGCAAACAAAAGCTGTAACGTGGGCCTGGTTTCTGCCACATTTGAGAGAAGCAGGATCCCAAGGCTTAACTCCCCTCAGCTGGCTCAGCGCTTGTTCCTGCCCCTCTCCCAAACTCTTGGCATCCAGTGCATGGCATGGCTGTGGGAACAGGGATCTGTCAGTTCTGCCTCTGCTCAGGGTTGGGCTCCAGCCGTCTTTTAATGTTGTTTCTGTGTTGAGCCCACCTGCAGAGCTGCCTCCAGCTCTGGGACCCCAACTCAAGAGGGATGTGGAGCTGCTGGAGAGAGTCCAGAGGAGGCCCCGGAGATGCTCCCAGGGCTGGAGCCCCTCTGCTCTGGAGCCAGGCTGGGAGAGCTGGGGGGGTTCACCTGGAGCAGAGAAGGCTCCAGGGAGACCTGAGAGCCCCTTCCAGTGCCTAAAGGGGCTCCAGGAGAGCTGGAGAGGGACTGGGGACAAGGGATGGAGGGACAGGACACAGGGAATGGCCTCCCACTGCCAGAGGTTAGGGATAGATGGGATATTGGGAAGGAGTTGTTCCCTGTGAGGGTGGGCAGTCCCTGGCACAGGCTGGGCAGAGCAGCTGTGGTTGCCCCATCCCTGGGATTGTCCAAGGCCAGGTTGGATGGGGATTGGAGCAACCTGGGCTGGTGGAAGGAGTCCCTGCCCATGGCGGGGGGTGGCACTGGGTGGGCTTTAAGGTCCCTTCCCATTGAAACCATTCCATGATTTCAGCTGAGAAATGGGAGGTGAGCAATGGACCCACTGCAATCTCTGGATTTTAGAATGGACTCCAGCAGGGTCACAGAGGGTTCCTGATTTCTGTAGGAGCAGAAGGCACTTTGGCAATTGTTTTGTGGGCAGTGCTTGGCTCAGCTTCCCCAGCAGGATTCATATTGAAGTGCTCCTCTCCTTTCCCCCCCTGTCTGAAGCTCCTGTTGCCTGGAAGGATCTGTAGGATTTACACTAGAGGGTGTAGTCGTTCAGCCAAAACCAGGAAACCTTCTGGGAGCAGGTTCTCCGTCCACCAGGACTTGCTCCCTGCCAGGGAAACTGCTGTCTGGTTTTGAAGCAGCCTCATAGCCCTGCACTGGGGCAGATTTGACCTATTTAATCACATCACTCGATAAATAAGGTTCAAAAGCATCATTTTTGTGCCAGAGTAGGTGGGTCTCCACACCAAGAGCTTTAGCTCCGATCGGTGTTTTCTGGGATAGTGCCTAAAAAAAAAAAGATAACATCTAAAGGAGCAGCCTGCTAAGCATATTGATTCCAGGCTGGGGCTGGCTTTGATGTTTGAGGGTCATTGGAGGACTGGCAGGAACCCCAAAACTCCTGGTACAGCTTTGGAGGGTTGAAAGGAGCTTTTGAAAACTGAGAGTGGAGCTGGCCTTGGCAGGTTGTGGTGAGAGGAGGTTGTGAACATGGGCCAGATAGAGCAGAGAGGTTGTGAAAAGAGGAATTAGTGGGATACAGGACTGTTTCCCTTTTTTTTTTTTGCCCCACCCTCACTGTTCCAGACTTCCCAAAGCATGTAGAATTCAGGTGTTCCTAACAGATGATCCCTGTTCTTCAGAGAGTTCTCATGTGCTCCCAGCCACTGGGAGAAGAGGCCTCCATGCCCTTTGGAGATCAGCAGGAGGACTGAGTTTTCTCTGTCTGCTGCTGTCTGGATGTGTCAGACATTCCCCTTCCTTCCTCTCTGAAAGCAGTTCAGTCCATACAAACTTGTGTGCAGTGAGGGGGGAGCTGGTAAGATGCTCTGGTCTGTAGGGGCGTGTGTGAGCTGGGATCTGAAACAAAGGGTGCTTGGCATGGGAATTCTATTCCCATGTTCTACTGCCTGTGTGGTAACAGAATGTGGCTCCTTGGAGGCTCCTGGAAATGCCAGCCTGGCTGAGCACTGAGGAAGGGGCTGGAGCTTGTGCTGGTGGGGTATTTTCTGTGCAGGGCTGGGAATCTGGAGATGGCAAATTCTAATCCTGACTCGGCTGAAGTGCTTTTTCCATCTCTGAGGCGACTAAAACCCACCTGCTTTAGAGCAGGATGAAAAGATTATTGAATGTGTGTGAAGTGCTTTGAAAGCGGGTGGTGTAAGGAGGAGGGAAGAACTGCCTTCAGTCCTAAAAGCGTCTTTTCAAGAGCTGTACAGGGGAAAAATAGGTCTCTCTTTAAAGTCCAGGTCCTGAGTATGCTGAAAGACATAAAAGAGGTATAATACAGCTCTTCATGAATATCTTAAGGGAAGCAGCTCTTTGGTTTGCTGTGTTTCAGGGCTGTCGGGAGGTGTTTCGGGTGGATGTTTTTGAAGCCAGAGCAGAAAGTTGTGTCCTGGTCTGGAGCTTTTAGGTCTTTTACCTGCTCTGATTACAGAATCCTAGAATGTCCTGAGCTGGAAGGGACCCCCAAGGATCATCCAAGTCCAACTCCTGGCCCTGCCCAGGGCACCCCAGCAATCCCACCCTGTCCCTGTCCCGTTGTCCAATCACTCCTGGAGCTCTGGCAGCCTTGGGGCCATGCCCACTGCCCTGGGGAGCCTGGGCAGTGCCCACCACCCTCTAGGTGGGGGAAGAACCTTTTCTGAGCTCCATCCCAAGTCCCTGGCACAGCTTCAGCCATTCCCTCAGGTCCTGATCCTTGTGTTCATCTGAGATGGGAAGAGCCTTGCTGAAGTGGGGTGTATGGAGTCACCCAGCAGCTTTTTGATACGGCCCAAAGCATGTGGAGTGGTTTTGTTGCTGTGTGGATTTTCTGTTTGGACAAGGCTTTGCAGGTTAGACTTGGATCCCATCTTTGGAAAGTGTGTGGATGGGTTTGTGTGGTGCCATCCAGGGCATAGAGTTCTGCACCTCTGTGTGATTTACACACAGGGAGCTGCTGCAACACTGCTGGGCTCAGCTCGAGTGTGGAGAAATCCTTGGGCTTGTTTCTCCAGCTTGAACTCCATCCTGTCACTGGTTCATGGCAGGCACATGGGATGGCCATGACCATGATGATCCCCTCGAGGGTGGTGGGCACTGACCAGGCTCCCCAGGGCAGTGAGCACAGCCCCATAGCTACCAGAGCTCCAGAAGCATTTGAATGATCCTCTGGGACACAGGGTGGGATTGTTGGGGTGTCTGTGCAGGGCCAGGAGTTGGACTGGATGATCCTTGTGGGTCCCTCACAGCTCAGGACATTCTATGCTACTTGGTGAAACCTAAAGAGGCTCTTTAAATGTTAAACCCCAACTTTAATCACCCTCAGGCCACGTGTCACTGTGGGATCAGGGCCATTGTCAGGTTCCTCACACAGCACTTTGCTGAGGGGCTGTGCTGGGGTTGGTGGGAGCAGCCAGGCTCAGGCTGGGATTGCCCTTGTCTGACTCCCATGGCAGTGCAGGTTCATTCCGTGCATAGAAAGGAGGGGAAAAAATGGACTTTCCAGATGCATTTTCCTCCCTGTAGTTGATGCTGTGCAAGATCAGCTCAGGAAAGAGCTTCAATTACTGTATTTGCTACAGGGAAACTGAGCAGAAATGGAAACTCATGAGCTGTCTTTGGTATCACTTCCCTGAGAGAGGGAAGGGGGGGTTTAGTATTGGATGCTGCAGTCCATGAACTGTATGTGGGCATTAATTCTGCTTCCCCCCCTCCTCCATTTGTGTTTTGGACTAGTTACCAAAATGTCACCGGTGGATTTTATTTTTAACTTCAGTTTTGAAATGAATACTGAAAAAGCAATTGATGGTAATGTCAGGACATGTCTTTTCACGCCGTGGCTTCCCAGCACTTTGAGCTTTGTGGTCATTTAACTGAACTGTGCCGGTGGTTTCCTGTGGGTGGGCAGGTGCAGCTGGGTGATGTGCTGGGATTTTGGGGTGGGCCGAGAGGACACTTCACTTTTTGGTCTTTCTGTGGCTGTGGGGGGAGATTCAACCCCAGGCGTCTCCCCACGTGGCTCTTCCTTGCTTCAGTTGAAAAGCAGGAGGTGGGAAGCAAATCTCCATCAAGCCAGGAGGATTTGGAAGGCTGAAGGTGCAGCGACCTGCCTGGTGCTGAGGACACTGGAGCTGTGTCAGGCTGGTGAGCTCCTGGCTCCTCTCTACCCACAGCAGCCTTTCATCTGCTCTCACAGGATCTCTCTCCACTGTGGAATATCTTCTGAACGCTTCCTCTTGTTATTATTATTTTAAACTCCATCCCAAAGCCTGCCGTGCTGCGTTAATGGGAAGTACAATTCCCTGAGCCAGGATTTTCCCAGGCCACGTTCCCATGCTGGGCGAGGCTGGAGGCGCCGGGGCGGCGCGTGGGCTTGGGCAGGCACTGACACGGAGGGCCAGGCCGTGTCCCTGCTCTACAGGCTCCTTCCCTGCTGGGACAGCGTGGGAGAGGTGAAGGGGGTGTTGGGCTGGGGGGCACAGGAGGGTTGGGGGGATGGATGTTTGGGATGGATGCACCAGCTCGTGGGGCTCAGACCGAACCAAGGGCAGCGCGTGCAGCTGGGGAGGGGGGACAGCAGGAGGGCAGAAAGTCCCCCAGGGTGATGGGAGCAGCTGTAGGAAAGAGGAACATGGTCAGGAAGCCCCCACAGACACTCAGAGCCCAACCGACCTGGGAGCAAAGGAGGGTGAAGGCGGGACTCTGTTGGCAAGTCCTGCCCCAATTCTCTCCCCCAGAAAGAGCTGTGTCAGCACACGGGCAGCGTGTGGTGCCTTCAGCCCTGGCCGGGGTGTCTCAGCAGCTCCAGGCAGGTCCAGCATGAACAAATACCTGCAATGTTTATTGACCACGGGCAGCTCAGGTAACTCTTCTTGAAGTTTTTGGCGGAGTGAACTCGTGTTTCGGGGGGGTGAGGCTGGAGAGGAGCGACTTCTCCAGGGAAGCTTTCACGTGGTCACCATTCATTTAACAGCAGAGCTGGGTCCTCAGGCTCCTGCCTATGGAATACATGGACTGTGCAAACAGCTCAGCTCGGCTTTGGGGGGTTTGGTCACAGGAGGATTTTAATTTCCCTGTGGATGTTGGTTTTTTGTTGGAGAGAGGGTTGTGCTGAGGGTGTTGGGTTTGCTGGGTGAAAGCGGCCGTGGAGCTGCAGGTGTCCAAGTCCTAAAGGAGCTGCAGAGTTTTAATTCCAGCTTTTGAGTTGTCTAAAGCCAGACAGGTTTTAAAACCAGCTTAAGTTTTCATTTTAACCCTTCATAAGTTGCAGCTGAAGTTTTTTAGTGTAATACAGCTTGAAAGGTGCTTTTCTTTAGCTTTCAGCTTTGTCTTTCAAAGTGTCCAGTTGTTGGTTTTTTGGTTTGGGTTTTTTTTTTTTCACCCAAAATACGTAAAGAAACAAGACAGGTGTTAAGAAGATAACTTATCTTGAGCACACCAGAGAAAGGCTGGAAATTAAAGGACTGGTGGGTGGAGCAGCTTTTGTATGTGCTGGTCAGAGTAAGTTTTCAAGGTGGAGTTGAACAGAGAGAAAAGAAGACACCAGAATACTTGAAATACTTAAATATTTCTTTTTTTTATTTTCTTCTGCTATTTTGTGAAAAAGACTTCCTCTGCTAATTCAGTTTTGGAGTAGATCCTTAGTTTTATCCAGCACTTACACAGGGGATGTGGAAGTTTTTTTCTCAGAAACATTAAAAACAAGTGTCTGTTACTTTCTTTTTCTCTCTTCTTTTTCCAAACAGAATTTCGACTTTTCTTGTGTTTTGAGGAGTGATTTTAAAGCTAGAATGAGAGGGGGAATGGAAAGTTCTCCAAAGAATCCAAACATTGGATATCCAGATTAGTGTGTCATGGATTTTCAGTGAGATCCTGAGCACGACCCCAGGGTCAGGGTGTATTTTGGGTGCCAACCTTTGCTCTCTGGCAGTTGCACCAGTTTTGGTTCTCAGAGCTTTCCTAAGTTACGGGAGAAATGTGCCAATGGAGTGATTCCTCAAGGGAAACATGGCATTTTTCACAGTCATCGATGCCCTTTGCTGGCTGCCATTTCATACTGGGCTGGGTGGGACTGTCAGTGCTGGTAGAGGGATGGCAGTGATGGGTCTGTGTGGCTTTTCCACGCCTGGATTTCCCTGGTGAGGCTGTGAGAGGCACTGGCACTCCCAGCTGACCCCTGGACCATCTGTGAGGCTGTTCAGAGGGTGACTTAAGGACCTTGTAGAGGTTTGTTTTGCTGTGCCAGAGGCAGAATTGCCCAAAGTTGTATCTTTTTGAATAAAATGAGGTGTGTGCTGTGTCCTGGGATGTTGCTGTCCGAGCTGATTTGTGGGATGAGCCCTGACAATGAGTTTCCTACCGAGCCGTCCCTTGGTAACCCTTGGGAAGGACACGGCCCAGCTGGAGCTGCTTCCTGCTGGATTGAGCCCACCTAGACAGGTCTGTGTCTGAGGAGAGCTGGAGAGGGACTTGGGGCAAGGGATGGAGGGACAGGACAAGGGGAATGGCTTCCCACTGACAGAGGGCAGGGTTGGATCAGATTTTGGGGAGAAATTGTTCCCTGTGAGGGTGGGCAGGCCCTGGCACAGGTTGGGCAGAGCAGCTGTGGCTGCCCCATCCCTGGAAGAGTTCAGGGCCAGGTTGGACAGGGCTTGGAGCAACCTGGGCTGGTGGAAGGTGTCCCTGCCCATGGCAGGGGGTGGAACAGGATGAGCTTTAAGGTCCTTTTCATTGAAACCATTTTGGGATTCCATGATTCCTGACAGCAGGCTGGGATGGCTGGACTGAGTAAACAGCCTGTGGATTGTCTGGCTGCCCTTGTCCCTCAGGGTGACCCTCTCTCCCTGTGCTGGTTGTGGCACCTCTGGGAACCCCCTGCTCAGCCCATGGACACAGGTGGCTCCGTTGGCTACAACAACACCTGGAGAAACCAGCCCTGCTGAGAGCAGGAGCCAGCAGGGTTAAAAATACCTCTCTGTGAGAGGTGACTGTTGAGGCTTTTTTCAGCCTTGCTAATATCAGACTTTCTTTTCTCATGTTTGCGTCCCTTTTTCCACCGAAGAAATGACTGGGGGGGTTCATGATGTACTTTGATGCTGTGGCATCAAACACCTCCCATGGAGTAGCAAATCCAAGGAGTGGGGTGCACAGGGACTGCTTTGGCTCTTAGACCTCTCAGACCTTGCTTCCTGATGTTTCCTGATCAGCACAAGGTTATCTCTGCTTTTAATACTTAAAAATTATATTGTCTATTTAAGAAGAGAAAGAAGGAGCAAAACCTATTCTTAGGACTATGGTTATATTTGAAGTTGAAGGAACATTTCTCTTAGTTCCCCTTCCCTGCCCTCCTAACCCATTTCCTCTGGATAATTACTTGAAATGTACTATTTTAAATCTCGGCGTTAATTATTTCCAAGTGGTTGCATATTATTGTTAAATTAATTGTTGGAAATTTGTTTTGGGTACTGACAAATGAGCTCTGTTCCAAGAACTGCCATTTGTTTTGTGCTCTTTAATTCTGAAGAGTCACCAAACTCAGCCTGCTGGTGAAGCCTTTCTGAAACATTTTGTTCTGGAGGAGCCACTGTCTCTTCTGTGAAGCATTAAATGAAAAGCATAAAATACTTTTCCAATGGTGCTAATTTCTGTGTGATTGCAGAGGTTGTGCATTTGCTGAGTGCTGGCACAGTAAACACAGGGAGCTGTTAAACCAACAGAGCTGTTCCGATGACGTTAAATAAAAATGCCTCTTTTTTTTTCCTCTCTCCAAAGAGTCCCCAACCAGTCTTCACCTTCCCCACCTCACCAAGAATGCACCTTTTGTTGCCAGCTGGAGGTGACCCAGGGAAATGGGTGGCTTTGGCAGTGTCAGGTCTTGAAAATCACAGAACCGTTGAGGTTGGGAAAGACCCTTCAGATCACCAAGTCCAACCGTCAACCAGCACCACCACCATGGTCATCACTAAGCAGTGTCCCCAGGAGCCACATCCACAGGTTTTCTGATCACTCTGACTGCACCACTGCCCTGGCAGCCTCTTCCAGTATTTTACAACCCCTTCCATGAAAAAATTTCCCTAATATCCAACCTGAACCTCCCCTGGCACAACTTGAGGGTGTTCCCTCTCCTCCTGTCCCTGCTCCCTGGGAGCAGAGCCCAACCCACACTTGGCTCCCACCTCCCGTCAGGGAGTTTCAGAGAGTGTGAAGGTCCCCCCTGAGCCTCCTTTTTTCCAGGCTGAGCCTCCCCAACTCCCTCAGCCTCTCCTGCTGCTCCAGACCCTTTCCCAGCTCCCTTCTCTTCCCTGAATGTGTTCCAGCTCCTCAAGGTCTTTCTTGTCATGAGTTGTTGTCAGTAAATGTTCACTATCTTTTGGCATGTGCTGGTCCCTCTGCAGCTTGGCCAGCAGAGCCTTTTGTTTTGAATTCATAATTGCTGTAAATTTGAAACTTTCTAATTTTTGCCACCTTTTTGTCTGGCAGCAGCAGCTCAGTGGCTCTCTTAGGTCTGGAAGGAAGGTAGTTGGTTGTCATCGAGTTTTCCCGAGCAGCTGTAACTGCCCCATCCCTGGAAGTGTCCAAGACCAGGTTTCACGGGGCTTGGAGCAACCTGGACTGGTGGAAGGTGTCCCTGCCCATGGCAGGGGTGGGAGTGGATGGACTTTGAGGTCCTTTCCAGCCCAAACCATTCTGGGGTTCTGTGTCCCACATTCAAGAGCTGGACTCCCAAAACCTGCAGGTTTGCATCTACCAGTACCTGTCACACATTTGGGCTTTTCTGCATTTAAAGCCTCACAGGTATGTGTTGTGGGAGGGTGCTGGAAAAAAAAGACATCTTTTTCTCCAGAGTGATTCACTGTAAAATAAGTTTTACCATCATAAGGGTGACCTTGTCCTCCCGTTCTTCTTTGATGTCAGCTTTGTTGACTGCCCTCAGCTGTTGCCCAAACTAGAACGACCAGTGTGCAGTGAGGAGTTGCTGGATTAGAGTAACTCGGTAATAAACCAGCTCCACCTCTCAACTGAGGCCTTGTGTGCCATAACCAGCATGACTGGAACCAGGAAAAGACACAATCAGCCTTGTTATTTTTGACAGAATCCTGTTTTATGCTCTACATTCTCTGTGCTGAAGCAGCTGGTACAAGCACAGCTCAGTTTGATGTGTTCTAAAGTAGTTCTGGGTTAAATGAAATCTCCTCTGTGGTCCTGTGTAAATTAGTAATAACTTGTTTTGGGGAGTGTCAAGGGTAACTTCACCTTTCTGTGTCTTAGGAGGGTTATTTCATATGTCTGAGATACATTAATTTATTAAGATGGTTTGTACTTTAAAGCATGCCCTGACAGCAGTTTAATTCACAATCCTCTAAGGAGTTGGCATCTCAAGTCTCATTATCTCAGGATTCCCAAAGGACAGTGTAGACTCTGTTACAGAATCCCACAGAATATCCTGAGCTGGAAGGGACCCCCAAGGACCATCCAGTCCAACCCAAGGCCCTGCACAGACACCCCAACAATCCCACCCTGTCCCTGTCCCATTGTCCAAACACTCCTGGAGCTCTGACAGCCTTGGGGCCGTGCCCACTGCCCTGGGGAGCCTGGGCAGTGCCCACCACCCTCTGGGTGGGGGAAGAACCTTTTCCTGAGCTCCATCCCACCCCCCCCTGACACAACTTCAGGGATGCAAAACATCCCTCCAAATGGAGTTATTTCAATATGTGGTGTCTCTCTCTCCTTTTGCTTCAGCAGGAACAGCAGACATCTTGCACATCAAATCCTATACTAATCTTCTTTTACATCCTGAGTGTCCACATTAATGAAATGATGAGGAATAGAAGCAAAAGGTGAACAGACTCCTTTGAGTTTGGGATCCCAGTGTTGAGAAGGGGGTGTGGGTGGAGCTGGGCTTGGACACCAAGAGATCCTTCCCTCAGTTCCTGGGAGTTTAATTAGACAGTGGAAAAGCTGGTCTGATTTGAGATAGCAGGTGGATTTCTCTGACTTGGGAGGCTTGATAGCTCTCTCTATACATGTGTGTGCGTTTATATAAATAAACCCCCTCCTGCTGTGTTTCCTCTGCATTATCTACAAATGCACCCTGGCCAGGGGTGCCAGTGCTGATGAGCATCGTGGAGCCACTTACAGAGTCTTTCATGGCCAGGCAGCCTTTGATCAGCAGCACTGGGGGATCCATCAGGCCTCCTCCACTCCTCCCCAAGAACTCTTTCCCCTCAAAGCCTGCTGGCATGTCTGGAGGTTGTATTGTGTGTTTTCATCTGCTCATTCCATTGACACAAAACGCACCATTAGTTTAATCCTAGAGATGAACAGCAGAGACTCAGACCCCAGGTCTCTGCTTGGGTTGTCTTCTGCTTTACCTGATCCTGATACATTTAAAATAGTTTGGTTTTCTGCATGGACAAGATGCCTTTTGTGTGGTTTGGGTTTGGTTTTTTTAAAAATTTTGTCAAGTCTTTGTATCCAGACTCTGTGTTCTCTCTCTACAGGCCACCTGATGCTCAGCTCTGCACAAATTACCAGGCTTTCAGCTGTTCCCTTAAAATATTTGCGCTAAATCTTAGGTCTCAGTCTTGATTTGGAGGGTAATAGCTGACTCCTCAGCTGGTCTTCTCTGCCACCACAGAGCTGATGGTTCACAAAGTGTTGAGAGGTGGTGGGTGTGGAGGGCTCTCTGCTCCTTATCAGCTCTTAGGTTAATATTTATGTCTAATAATCTTGATAATCTGGGCCATATACACTTGCCTTGATGCTGCTGCTGTTTGCATCTGGGTTTCCTCCTGGCTTTTTCCTTGTTACCTGCATTTCTTCCTGGTTTCTAAGTAGGCTCTGGAATCTGTCCGGAGTCCACTGCTCTGGTTTGCCACCTCCTCCCTCCCTCCCTCTCTTCCCGGGTGTGAGCTGTGCTGGGTGTCAAGAAGGGGAAGAGCACACACTGGTTTTGGAAATGCTCTTTGTGTCATCGCTAAAGATCTTTGCAAGAGCTGGAGGGGAACTGGTTGTAGAAATATCTCCTTATTCCTCTCTCCCCACATTTCTGGCCCTGAGCATGGCTCTGGCAGTTCTTTGGATTGGAAGGTGGTGACACCACGCTGTGATTGCCCAGAGTCCCTGCTCAATCAGGAGCTAATTGGTTGGGAAAAAAACTTGGCAAACCCAAGGGGCTAAAATGTGTTTTCTGAAACCACTGCCTTTGTTTTAACCTCTCTTATTCTGCTTCCTCAGGGGCCACTTCTACCAACTGCCAAACAGGTTCTCTTCCTATTACCAAAGGAAGGTGTGCAGGTGTGGATCCTCTCTCAAAAAAACCCAAACCCACCCCCCAAAAAAGCCAAAAACAACCTCCCCCAAATCCTCAGTCTTGTGGGAATGGTGGAAACAGCTCCCTTAACACTGTTTCTGATTTACAATAAATTCTCTCATCCCTCTTAGACCTGAGATGTTTTTTATTTTTATTTTGTCTTTTATCTCTCTGTTTATGGGATATCTGCATATCCATGTTGGAAAGACAGTTTTACTACTATCCTTGTTGGAAAGAACAAGAAGCTCCTCTGGGATATTGGCATCCAGAGCCACTGTGATAAAACAAGGACTGAAAACAGTTTAGAGTCAGAAAGGAGCTGTTAACACACCTGTAGCTTCTGTCACCTTGCTAGATGAATTGTCTTTATTAGAATCATGGCATGGTTTGGGTTGGAATGGACCTTAAAGCTCATCCAGTCCCACTCCTTTTCACCATGGGTTGGAAAGGAGAATCCGGGATGATAGCAGGGCATTTATGCTTGGGACAGCTGCTCCTGTGTCCTCGTGGAGAAGAATGTTATGAGATGAACTTTAAAGGACTTTCCAGTTGTTAAGTTGTCCCTTGGGCAGGTTCCTTTGGCACTTCCATGTAGTTCCATAGGGTGGATCATCACCAAAACCTCTCCTATGGAGTTGTGGTTGGAAGAGCTGTGTAGTCTGACCACAGCACATCCTCAGGACTTGTGTGGGAAGGAGAATGTCAGAAAAGGGGAACATTCTGGGTGTTCAGTGTTCCTGTTTGGAGATTGTTCTGTGGGAGTTGTGGGAGCTGTTGTGGTTTTTCCTTACCAGCAGCACTCGGTTTGTCCAGCCCAAATAGGGCTGGTTTTCCTGCAGCTGCCATGAAAAACACTGAGCTTTGAGGAATATTGGAGGCCTTTGGTGGGGTCTGGACATTGGCAGTGAGAAGTAAGAACCTGATTCACAGCTTCTCCTGGAATCCTCTTTTCATCTTGGTTGCTCTGTTGAATTAAACAGGTAATTCTGTGCACACTTAGCTCCTCTCGGGCCTAATACTGTGATTATTCTTTGGTGCCCCAAAGCATATTGAATTTACAGAGCTTTTCCATGAGTAGTAAAGGCACTTTGTTAGTAGATCTTTAGTCCTGGGAGTAGTTTGTACTATCCAGTCTAGTGTAGGCACTGGTGGCTTTTGGTGTCCAATATTTATTTATTCGGTGGTGCCAGAGTGTGGCTTTTGGTTGTCATTCAGTATTGGGTTTTGTTCAGAGCAGACCTTAAAGAAACCTCTTGTAATTTTCCTCCAAAGCATATTTTACTTGAATTGCTGGCAGTAAATGACTTCAAATTTGTTTTTTACAGAGCGAGGATATGATCCCTACAATCCAGAGCTCCCCAGGACCTCGCTGGACACTGACGATGGCATTCTGGCTGACATTACAGACGTGACACCTGGAATTCTGGAGCTGGAACTGGTCAACAAAGCCATTGAGGCCGTGAAGAATGAGGTGGAGAGGGAGCAGAAGAAATATGAGGAGCTGCTGGAAACCACAAAGGAGTTTGGTGCTTCAGAGGGCTCCTCACTCATTTCAAACTCACCCGTGTCGGCTGCTGGGACTCAAAATGATTCATTTGCCTCCTTGGAGTATAATCCAGGGAGCTACAACTTCAACAATAACTCTGACTACAACCCCACCCCTCTCGCTGCTGCTGCCCGGTCCAGTAAGTACACTTTGGATTCCTCCCGATCCAAAGGGAGCTCCCTGGAATACATTCCTAAGGCTGTAGTACAGAATAAAAAATACAGTAGCACTGTCACTAACAACAAGTATGTGATTGATGACTCTAAGCCTTCTACAGACTTGGAATATGACCCCCTTTCCAATTACTCAGCCAGGCTTTTGAGCAAAGCCATGACCAAGGAGCCAAAGGGGTCCAAAAGGGAAAGGGTGTGTGATTATGAGGACTCTTACTCTCCCTCACCGAAGAAGCTCTGTGAGGATCCCGATGACGATGAGGTGTTGGGCAGGTTCTCCTCCTCTGAAGATGAGGCTGATGTGGAGTACAAAACAGCTTCTGGAAGTTCACCATCAAAAGCTGGTTCTGAAAGTGAGTCAAACAACGAGTTCTCCAGCAAAGAGCTGAGCACCAAACTGGATGACTTTGCTTCCCGGGATAGCAAAGAAGCAGCACAGCATGGCAGGGGAGACCTTCCAAGTTCACAGAAAAATCTTGCCAAAAACTTACCAGACAAGAACACAAAAGCAGTGAAATTGTGTTCTGGTAAGAACAGCCAGGAAATTGAAAATAAAAACAAAGACTCAAAAGACAAAACAAAAAGGAAGAAATCAGATGTTAGTAAAACACCAGGCCTCACTGAGGCCGGGAAAAAGGAGAAGAATAAAAGTGCAGAAAAAGACAAAGTGCTCAAGAAAGAAGAAAAATTGAAAAGCAAGGCTGAAGAGAAAAACTACAAAGATAAAAGTGTCAAAGTGAAAACAGATGGGAACTTAAAGAAACCTGAAAAGCAGAAGTCAGAAAAAGTGGATGGGCTTAAAAAAGAAAAATCCAAGTCTACCAACAGCAGTTCAGGAAAAAGCAAGAGCGAGGGTGTCACCAAAGGCTCTGGCACAGAGAAAGTGGGGAGCAGCAAGAAGGACTCACAGAGCAAAACAGGGGATGTGAAGAATGGGAAGGAAACCTCTGGCTGTAAAAACAAAGAGAAAGGGACCAAAGCTCCGGGATTGGAGCGACAGAAAGGAAAGGTCAGTCCTGCAGGAAAAGGAGACCCCAAGAAGGGCCGGAAGCAGCAGAGTTTGAGCCACGTGGACCTGTTTGGTGACGAGAGTGGGGACGACGATGACAAGGGCAGACCTTTGCCATCCTCATTACTTGACATGAGCTCAGACTCGGACAGGGGTGACTCTGGCTCGGCCTCCGACAGCGAGAGGGAGAGGACAAAGAAAGCGAAGCGCTCCAAGTTGGCCAAGTCATCATCATCATCATCTTCCTCGACGTCTGATGACATTGACTATTCCATCCTGGAGAAAGATGTGGACTTCGAGTCAGATCCCATGGAGGAGTGTCTCAGGATTTTTAATGAATCTACAGATGTGAAGACTGAAGACAAGGGCAGGCTGGGGAAACAGGTAATGCTGGGCTGGGGAGGGTTGGTCCTCTGCCCTCCTAAGGTGGAAGGATTCTGCTTTGGTTCAGTGGTGTTGCTTATTTCAAGTAGTTCCAGAGGGCTTGGAGGGAGACTCCATGTGTTGGAAGGATCTCATCCTTGGCATGACTGAGTGCTTGGAAGAGTTTGCACCTGAATTTTCCTGCTGGATTGAAAGCTGCTGGGAAACGTAAGGATCCCATTCCCTTTTGGCCTTTAGCTGTCAGTGTTATCAGTTACTTCTGTCTCCATCTGGCTTGAGGACCATGGTGGCCTGGATGGCTGGGGAAAAGGCTTCAGAGAGCAAGTTTTGGGAGTTTCAGAGCTAAATTTGCCAATGTGGGCATTGCCTTCCTGTTGCAGCAGAGTTTAGGGACCGTAGTGGTAGAGCCCAGTGTGTTGGGTGCAAGTCCATGTACTTGTCACTGGACACTTTGAAGACTCCCCACATTCCTGTTTCCTATTTTAAATTCCTACTGCAGGTAGTTTATGAGGATCTCTGGGTACCTTGTGGGTGGTACAAATGAGAAATGGAGGGTAAAATTTCTACCAATGTTCCAAGAGGTTTCAGACTAAGGAGGTAAAAAGACAGTATTTCAATAAAAAGGCTTTGACTGGGGTGGTCCCTGGAGGATGCAAGACCCTCGTGTTTGAAGATTAAGACAGAATGGAGCCCTCACAACAAGAGAGACATTGAGGGGCTGGAGCATGTCCAGGGAAGGGAATGGAGCTGGTGAAGGGCCTGGAGCAGCAGGAGAGGCTGAGAGAGCTGGGGGGGCTCAGCCTGGAGAAAAGGAGGCTGAGGGGGGACCCTCTGGCTCTGCAACTCCCTGACAGGAGGGAGGAGCCAAGGGTGGGTTGAGCAGTGGGAAGCCATTCCCCCTTGTCCTGGCTCTCCATCCCTTATTTCAAGCCCCTCTCCAGCTCTCCTGAAGCCCCTTTAGGCACTGGAAGGGCTTAATGTGACAAAACCAGGTGCCTCCTGTGAGCTGGGGCAGGGGAGGGCACCAAGGGACAAACGTGTCTATCCAAGGAATTGCCAAGTGGCTTCAGCTGCAGCTGTCCTGCGTCCCAAAGGTGGTGGAGAGACTGGGACCCCATCAGGGTTCCAGTGTGTCCCAGTTCAGAGCCCTTCAGCCACACCCAGCTTCCCTTTGGGATGGCTTTTGGGAAGGAGGGGCAGGTGAATGCAGCAGGAGCCACAGCCACGTGGGCAAAAGGCAGTTTCTCCTAATGGGATTGATTGACTTTTGCTTCAAAAAGCACATCAGAATTCAGTACTGGTGGGTAACTGGGTGGGTGAAGTGGCTGTGAACAGCACTTTGATTCAGGACCATCTGTGTGTGGAGGACACAACATTGCAGAGGTGAACTTTTGGGAAGAGGAGTTGGACTATGAAAGGTTTTTCTGAACTCTCTTGAACTGATGTGCTCAGGGAACTCTGTTGCTGGCAAATAAAGACTTCTTTTACATTCACACACAATTCCTGGGCAGAAGAAATTGTAAATCAGTTCTGGGTGATGGTTTTCTTCTCAACTGTTAAGCATTGCTTGGGTAAAATTCAGCTATACTTTCTTCAGTGTTTAGTAGAATTCCCAGCTGGGAAAGAATTCTGTTTTGGGGGAAAAAAAATAGAGGTTTTTTCTTTTTTTTCCTCAATTTAAGTGAAAATAGTTGAAGGGCACATAGTCTGTGGTGGGAATTACTAATCCCTGAATTCAGAGAGTGCTGAACCAGGGGCTGCCACTCACTGCAAACAGTTAATTGTGGCCTGGAGTGACAGAGCTCAGCTGGCAGCAGCCACATGTGGCTCCTCTGCACGCCCTGCTCCTTTCCATCCCTGCACTGGGATCCAATTTCCCACTGTTCTGGGAAGGGAGGAGCAAACTGCAGTGGAGGGACCCTCATTTGGGAGATGGGTGTCTGTGAGGAGATACCTGGTGGGTGGGATTGCTCATGGGGAATATTTTTTTGCTCATGGAATAATTTTTGGATGGAGTCTGTGTTGTTTGGTCTCAGTTGTGTGTCAGGAAGCTTTGGGATGGATATCAGGAAAAGTTTCTTCCCCCAGGAAGAACGCTCTCAGGGTCAGGGGGGGATTGTTGGGGTGCCCTGTGCAGAGCCTGTAGGTCCCTCCCCACTCAGGATATTCCAGGATTCCATGAAGGCACAGGGCAATGTGGTGCTTTTCCACTGGGAAGAATGACTTTGTGAGAGAGTTTATTAGGGATGTAACTGAATTAACAACCTGGAGTTCCCAGAGAGCCAAGTGGGAAGTGCTCACCCAGAGAGCCCTCGTGGTGATGGACACAAGCTCATCCCAGGTGGAGTCTGAGCTCATCCCCAAACCCAGCCCTGGGCTCTGTCTGAATTTCAGAGGCTCTCAGGCTCATCCCAGAGCTTTGCCAGGGGTTGTCTTGGAAAATCACGAGTGAGATTGCCCGGAGAGCAGCTGGAGTTTGGAAAAATATACCTGTGAAGTGTGTTTTGTATAAATTACCAGCCAGGTGGAATTCAAAGCCCATTTTAAAGTGGTTCTCCCTGTCCTGGGAGCAGGTCTGAGGTGTGAGCTCGGAGTAGCTTTGGCTGGAGAGGTGTCATTCCCTCCTCCCGGGGTTCTGGCCCTGCAGGTGTGACCTGGGCTTTGTCACCTCACTTCCTGCATTTCAGCTGGGGATAAACCTGCAGGGAAACCTTTCCCTAAAGGTGGAGTGGGGGCACCGTGGGTTGGTGTCCAGCAGGGTGTGAGAACCCACCTGGGATAGAAATAAGTCAACCCCAGGGTCTTAAAAAACCCCACCCCAAACACCCCTGGATTTTAGGAATGCCAGGAGAGGTGAGGTGTGTGAGTGGCTGGCAGGAGAGGGGTATTCAAGTCTCCTGTGGCAGGTAAGGGCTTTCTGGAATTGTGTCAATCCAGCCCTGGCACAGCTCATGGAGTGGGAACTGTCACTGCTGTTCCCTGTTTTTTTTGGTGGCTCCTGGGGTCAAACTGAGGTTTGTGTCAGTGGTTCAGCAGCTGGCCACATGTTCTCAGCTGCCACCTGCAAGGTTAACCCCAAAGGAGACTTTCACATCTTCCCTCTGAGAGGGCTCTTCAAGTCTGTTCAGTTTTGGAAGTTTGTGTTCTTTTGTTTTCCAGACGTCCAAAGAGGAAGCAAGTGAAGAAAAGACAGAAGATAATTTAACTACCTTGTTTCCTGGCCAAAAAAGAAGGATCTCTCATCTTGTGAAACAAGGAAATGTAAGTGCAAATTCAGAAGCAGAAGTTTAGATTCTTTCAAGTGCGGATTTTCTGTCCTGACCCTGGAAAAAGCTGCACTCCCAGGGCTAGGCAGGGGCAATGTGAGTTGTTTGTGCTGGAATCAGTCTGTGTTAGTTTTATTTTCTCTCTCTGATTTCTTAATAAACCCCATATTTAGGCATCTGTTAAAATGGCAGCAAAACTAATAAAATCTGGTAAAACCCTGTGGAAGGGTGAATGGATTCTGCAGTTTGTACCCCTTGGGGATAGGTCGTGATAGTAATTTTTCTCCACTACAGCTTCATTCAGTGATTTAGATAAAAATTATCTGGGCACAAGGTCACTCTGTGTCTGATGGGACTTTTCTGTGTCTTGTGGACCTAAAAGGTGCAGGAATTTTGTCATATGTTTAAAACCATTCCCTTACATCTGTTCTGAATCAGTTGAGAGCTCAGCAGTATCTGTTTGGATGCTCTTCTTTCCCAATTGTAAAAATACAGAGAAGAAGAGTTAAAACAAAAGGAAAAAAGGCAAGGAAGACATTCTGATTTTTTCATTCCTTTCTCCCCGGGATTTTAATTCATGTTTTCTCTGAGGGTTTAATGTGTTTCCCTCCAGGTGCTGAGCACAGATTAGTTTTATGTTACAGCAGGATAAGAGCTGAGACTTACACACTGATTTGAGCTGGGTAGTCCAAATTAATTGTTCTTCCTTTCCTCTCTGCTTAGGAAAGGGATTTTTTGCTTTTAATAATTTGAAGCCCTGAGGTCAATACAATGTGCTTTATTTAACTACATATCTTCAGCCAGTTCATGTGGTTTGATAAGGGCCCATTCTTCCCAAGTGAAGAGATAAGAGACTGAAGCAAATGGCTTGGAAATTCATTAACTCAAATATTTATCGTAAAGAGGCGCCTTTTAGGCATGTACAAACCTTTAAATATATTTTCTTAATGTGACAGCTGATCCCAAAATGCTTTCCAAAGATGTGAGCCCCAGCACGGGCTCTGCTTGGGCAAACAGAGCCGATCTGGTGAGCTCGGGAGCAGCTGCCATGGGCAGCTCCAGGACTGGCATTCCCTTCAGTGTCTCCTCTGTTCAGGAGGGCCTGTAAGACCACACAGAACTGAGGCTTATGCTTTGCCATGTCCCTCCAAGTGGAATATTTGCTCAGTCTTGCTTGTGATTTATAGCTCAAGGACTGAGCAAGCAGGAGGGGAGGGAGCCAAGGTCAGGTTTGGCTGCCAGGGAAAATGATGGGCTGAAGGAATTGGAGGTGAGGCACAAAATGAGTGGCCTGTCCTGCTCGGAAGTCTGTCATTATAATTTAATGTCTGAGTGCACTCAGTTTGGTATCCAGAAGCTGGTGTCCCCGTCAGAGACCAGGAATGCAGGAGCTGCCAGCTTGCCCCCAATTTGCAGCCTCAGAAAGGCCCTGTTACGTTGCTCTTCTCTGTTCCTCAGATTTCAAAGGTTATTAAGCAGTGTAGAGAAGTTTGTGCTGCTGCTGGTTCTCTTGTACTTCTGCTGCTAGAAAGCTTCCCTGTTTGCTGACATAATTTCTGGCACTTTTCCTGCAGCCTAAATTTGGGCATCAAAGGAAATGCCTGTGGAACCTGTTTGTGGGCAGAGGCAATGAGGTGCCTGCAGAGGTGGGCAGGGCCAGAGCCTGTTTGAAGTTCAGAGCTCAGTTTGTGTAATGCTCTGACCTCATAAATAGATTCTAGGAGGCTTTTAAGCAGTTCCAGAATGGAGTCCTGATGGGAGGGCACAGAGAGGTGGGACCTGCTGCAGGTCAGGGCTGGGGGCAGAGGGTCTGCAGGGGCAGAGCTGTGGGGCTCAGTGCACAGGGGACTGGAGACCAACTGGCACTTCTTCACTGCAGTGTAAACCAAAGTGTTTGGCGTGCCAGTGCAAGACTCAGTGCTGGTAGAGCCCAGGAGTGGGTTAGGCACAGGCATGGGGAACCATCATCATGGCTCGGCTTCGTGAATGAAGATCTGGGAAGGTCTCTACCCACACTTGATGCAAGTGCGTTGATGGCTAAAAAGGCCAATGCGAGACAGGCAAGTCCGGTTGCAAAAGGCACAGCAGAAGGTCTCCATAGGCGGTGTTGGTGAGGCACAGCTCTTTCTGTGTTGTCTTTCCTCCTCGAGACTGATTCTGCGTGCATTCTCAAAGGAATCAGCAGTGTTATGGATGGTGTGTCTCCATGGCTCCCGACTGGAGGCCAAAGTGGACCGTTGATGGCAGTCAATATGGCCAAGGCTTCTCCATGGGCACCCCCTTGTTGTGGGGGAGAAGCTTGCGTGCCCTTATGAGGCTGTGAGCTGTGCTGGTGGTGGTTGTGCCTCTGGTAGGGTCTCCCTAGTCAGGTCTCAGCTGAAGGGTCAGACAAAGTGTGTCCATGGGCAGGATGGGCTCACCAGCCTCCCGGCAACCATCCTAGGAGAAGGACAACTCTAACCCCAAACCTGGGCAGATGGAGCTCGCTTAGCCCTGTAAGGCCGTCCATCTAAGGGAAGGATACTCTAACTAAACCCACATCCTGAGGACTTCGCTGCCACCG
Source organism: Grallaria varia (assembly GCA_013396735.1). Lineage (NCBI taxonomy): Eukaryota > Metazoa > Chordata > Aves > Passeriformes > Formicariidae > Grallaria > Grallaria varia. The sequence goes on along the minus strand of VWZG01006120.1, from coordinate 188,680 downwards.
TCCATGGGGAACATCACACCATTAAAAGCAGTTCAGATACCACCTGCCAACCGAGGAACGTGCTGAGAGGCCTTCCCAGAGGGTGACTCATTAATGCCATGGTTATTGATGGGCGACTGTGACACTTTTGCTCTGGGAGACACTTGACATCTTCTCCTCTCAGAACCCTGTACTTGTCAGCGGAGGGGATGAGGAGAAGAGACCTTTCTGGTGGGGCTGGGGCAGGGGGTGCTGGCCCTGACAGCTGTGTTTGTGTGCAGGCAGAGACCCCGAGCAAGCCAGCGGTGCGGCCAGCCCGGCCACCCACGGCCCAGGAGGTGTGTTACCAGAGGATCCAGCTGGCCCAGCAGCAGGCAGCACAGCTGGCTGTGGCCGTTCAGAAGGCCTCTCTCTCTTTGCCAGGAGAAAAGAGGAGGATTGCCCACGTGCCAAACGCCGCCCTCACCGCAGCAGCCAAGCAAAGTAAGCCAGTGGTGGTGCTTGGGGTCACCGTCCTGTGCTCCCCCTGGGAAAACACACTGCCTGGGGGTTAAATTGCTCCTGGGCAGTGTGAGACTATCAGGAGATGGGGAGCATTGGCCATGACTTGAATCTGTGCTGATGGTGACCAGTGGAAGGTCAGGAGCAAGGCAGACATCCAGCCCCGTCCCCCTCCCTCATTTCAGCCTTTCCTTTTCCTCTTTCTTCCTTGGCTTGGCTTTGCTCCTCATTCCCCCTTCCATTTAAGCCTTCAGAGGTGGCAGGAGCAGGAGGGAAGTGCTAATTAATGCTTGTTGCTGTCCCTTTGTAGTCAGAAGGACTCAGCGCTGACACTGACGTGACTCAATTGGTGCCATGCAATGACAGAGTCACCTCTTTAAACTCTGCTGACTCAGTTACCCCAAAACAAACAAAAATGAGGCACCTTTCCTGACAGAAGGTTCGTTCATCCCTGCCTGGAAGGTGGTAAAATTGCCCAATTTGTATCCCTTTGGAGACCTGGATTTGAAAAAGATCACAGCTTGCAGCGTTGGACCATGATAGCAAGTTCCTTCTGGCAGCCTGGAGCCCATGGCAGGATTTGCACCTGGGTGTTTTCTCTTCCCTGCAGGCCTTGGGAGCAGCAAGACAACTGTTGCTGGCAGGAGTGCCACACCTTCCAATGACTCTGAAGCCCCCACCCTCCGTCTCAAGGCTTGCACCTTAGCTGGGATGGCTTCCAAGACCACTAGCACGATCGTGCCGAAAAGGGTAGCCCACGTTCCCTCCTTACAGGTAAGGGGAGTTTGAATTCTTTCCTGTCATTCCTCGTTGAGGGTGGTGTGTCTGATGGTGCTGTTCCAAACTTAGCACTCCCTAGAAGTGGGGTTTTGGTTGGGTTGATTAAATGGGTTTGTTTCTTCCTGTGTTTTTCCTCGATGGCATTGTATAAAAAAATCAAACCCTCGCGGGGTAGGAGCTTAAAAAGACAGAGGTACTTCAGTGCTGCTCCAATCTCTTTGAATATTGATCTCTCCTTCAGGCTGAGCCTTCCCTGCTCACTGCCCAGGTGTGGAAGGGCTGGGTCAGGGACTCAGAGCCTCTGGTGTTCAAAAGACATGGATGAATTAATGGCCTTCCCAGCCTTTGTGGGCCAGGCTGAGGCAAGTGGTTATGCATAATGTCCCACTGTGACCTAGACAGTAAAATGTGCTCATTGAACATCATGCTGTTAATATTTAGGGACAAAATGATTTGTTTGTTTTTAATTTTTTTTTGTTACGGGATGTCTTCCCAGCCTTTGGGTACTTTTGCTGTGAGTTCCTTAGCAAAGTGACAGGACAAGTGGAATGACCTCAGGATGAAGGAGATAAAGGAGGACAGATTTAGATGGGATATTGGGATGAATTTCTTCCTTGTGACGGTGGGCAGGCCCTGACACAGGGTTCCCAGAGCAGCTGTGGCTGCCACACCCCCGGAGGTGTCCAAGGCCAAGGGCTTGGAGCACCCTGGGCTAGTGGAAGGTGTCCCTGCCCATGGCAGGGAGTGGGACTGGTTGGGCTTCAAGGTCCCTTCCCACCCAGACCATTCCATGATTGTATGTGTTCCTCCTTTCCCCATGAGCACTGGGAAACCTGTTACACACTAAGACAACTCAGAGCAGGGCTCCTCATGGAGCAGTGAGTGGATGGCAGGAACGGGGTTGGTGCCAGGACTTGATTGAAGATATTCTTGTTGATGATATCTTGTGTCAAGATATGCCATAACATGCTCTAATTATTCCTTAGTGAGTGAAAAGTCATTTTCTTCTTCCCCAACCCAAACAGCCACCGTAGTAACGTAGAACTCACAGCTGATTAAAAATAGAAGAAACAACTGAAAGGATGAACTATTTACCAGTTACAGAGGTGCTTAAGGGTATCATATTAGAGACTGAGAAAATATATATATTTAATTGAAAGCACCACATCCCCTTGAACAGGTATCAAAGTGGAAGTCTCCTGGGGGGAATGATGACTGAGTTAGGACCAGTTGCTCCCCCTGGAACATGCTCACATCTTCCAGAGAGCTGTTTTTATTCTGGATTGCAGCAGATGGTTTGGTTTTTGGATGTCTCTTGAGTGGGATGAGAACAACTGAGAAAACAATTGAGTGTTTTAGAGGTGAATGTACAGCTTCCTCTCTGAAAAAGAGGCAAACTGTGTGATTTGGGGAATAAACTGGTGTGAAATGGAAAGCTGCAAGGGTAGGTCCTAACAACAAAGTTCTGTGCCTGAGGAATGTGTCGTTCTGTTGAAGGGGCAAATCCATCCAGGAACATCATGATTGGCACTAAACAAGGAAGAAAAATCCCAGTACAGTCACAGGAATCCCACGGGAGGTGGGATGGTTTTGCTGGCTGCCAGCCTGGCAGGAGAGGCCTCCCCTTCTCTCCTCACAGCCAGAGAACCAAAAACACCCATAATTGCTGTCATGTGGTCACAGCTTCAGTTCAGACATGGGGCTTGGTACTGTCCTACTCCTGAATCTCCCGATGGGAATGTCAGCATTTTCCTGCTCTGGAATGCTGTGTGTGCATGGAGAGCTGTGACTAAGGCCACTGGAGTCCTTGGCCCCTGGGCAAGTTGCAGAACGAAACGTGGTTGTTTTTTATGGTTAAAATCCTGAAGGCGGCACAGAAGCTCCAAGTGGTATTTTTAGTCCTGAAAATGATGCAAGTTATGTTTAGCTTTGGGCACATTTTCAGAAAGGAAGTCACAGCACTATTAATAACAGCAGGAAATGGGAGAGACTCAGAGCAACTTCCTAAAGCCTGACCAGCCTCTCTCTCTCTCTGTGTCTCATCTCCAGAGCGCCACCTTACAGAGGCCTGTTATTCCCACAGAATTTGGTGCTAAAGTCCCAACAAACATCCGTCAAAGATATCTCAATCTCTTCATTGATGAGTGCCTGAAGTTCTGCTCCTCTTCCCAGGAAGCTTTTGACAAGGTCTGTGTGGGTCCTGCTTCTTAGGAATCGGGTTTGCTGCAGGGAATAACATCCTGTGCCTTGACCGAGACCTGGAATTGTATCAAATCTAGGAAACTGGCTTGGATTTATGCTTGCAAAAACTTGGGGGTGGGAACTGGATGATCTCTAAGGTCCCTTCCAAGCCAAGCCATTCCATGATTCTGTGAAACTCTCCTATCCACATACAGTTCTGTAGAGGAAACTGGCAATAAACTCAGACTGGACAGCAGAAAGTGGAATTCCAGTGGGGACTTCCAGTAAGAAATCCCACCTTTCCCATCATTTGGAAAGCTTGCATGACCTTTTTTAATAACCCCAGAAGAGGGATGCAGGGGAATGTGCATTCTGGTCCAGCTGGGCAAAAAGACCTTTTGCCCTGGTACAGCAGGAAACACCTCCTGGAATCGAAGTGCTGAGCACAGGGAAGTGTCTGAGATAGATGTAATTGGGCGTGAATTATTCCTTGCTGCTTTTGAAGGCTCTCAAGGAGACTTTTAAGGAGTCTTCTGGCATTAGGAACAGTGTAGTGGGATTTCCAAAAGCAGAGCTGAGCCAGTGATACATTTGACTGGAAAACTTTGACCATTAATGTTAGTTGGGTAAACAGGGGCCACTGTGTGATGTGTTCTGGAACCAAAGCAGATGCCATAAGGGTTTCTCTTGTGGGATTTCACCCTCACAGCTCCCTGGAGAAAAATGTTCCTGTTGCGTTCAAGGAGTGACCGTTTGCCAAACTTCCTTTTCTTACCAGTAAAGATCTTGTCCTGCACCAAAGTGGGAAAACCAGCTTTTTCCCTGGCTGTTCCAGAACTGCTTTGTTAATCTCTCAGGGCAAGTTTCCAATGAAAATGCCTTTTCTAGGACTTTGTTTAAAATACAGGGTTTTTTTTTCCTCTTACTCACCTGAGCAGGCCCCAAACCAGTACATATTTGTGGCATGTATTCATTGCTCAGTTCCTTGTCAGGCAGTTGTTTTTGGCTGTCATACTTGGAGTCTGTGTTTTAAGAGCCAGACATTTCTCCAAAAGCAAGAGAAGCCATGGCTCCCCCATCCTTGGAAACGTTCAGGGCCAGGCTGGATGGAGCTCTGAGCACCCTGGTTTAGTGGAAGGTGTCCTTGCCCATAGCAGGAGGGTGGAACAAAACCATCTTTAAGGTGCCTTCCAACCCAGATCATTCTGGGATTCTAGGAATAGCGGGAGGAGAGTGTGTGGTGATGAACTGTGCCATTCACAGGCTCTGTCAGAAGAGAAGGTGGCCTATGAACGCAGCACCAGTCGCAACATCTACCTGAATGTGGCCGTGAACACCCTGAAGAAGCTCCGAAGCCTCGTGCCCAACTCCCCCTCCAGCACCCACAGTAGGTACCACTCTTGTGATTCAATCATCGGATCAGAAGCCACGGAGAGAATCCTGTTGAAAAGGCAGCCCCCCATTTCTCAGCAGCATTATGCTGAAAGGCAAACAGCTCCAGTTTAGCTTTTTATATAGCCTGGCAGGCTTTAATGGGCCTTCAAGAGGCGAGTCCTGCAACGCTTTGTTGGCTCTCTGAACCTAAATGGAGATAATGCCACATGGACTTTTTTTTTCCCTAGCACAAGTTCTTTAAAATGAAAAGCCCCGCTAATGGAGTAACTTTCACATGATGCCTTCAAAGTGATAGACTCGTCCATCACCCCAGAAATCTGTTACACACATTAAGCTTCAAGAGAGAAACGAAGAGGGTTAAGACATTTCATTATTGGCTCTCGAGAGGGTACATTAAACAATCAATTTGTGCTGTTCTTGTGAATTTTTTTTCCCCTGGTCTCTTCCCTTTTCTCCCCTCTGTCTTCATTACATTCCTGGCCATTAGTCAGAGTGGCTGAACTTGGGAGGCTGGCCTTTAGGAGAGGGCTGCCAGTTAATGATTAGTAAAAAGCCCCTCTCTGCCATTAGCTGATGTGCTGAGCATATTCCGGAGTTCTGAAGCTCCTTTCTAAAAGAAGTGGGAAGATTCAGTGTGGGGGGCTGGTGTGCAGGGCCCCAACAACAAAGCTGCTCCCTGTGGGTGGGTGATGCCACCGTGCAGCACATCATGGGGTCAAGTTGCTTCTGTGCTTGGGCCTGTCTTGCATTTGGTCAGTGCAGAGTGAGCAGGTAAAGCTACAGGTTTCTGGAAAAACTGTGAAAATGCCCTTGTTGCCTTTAAAATAAGTTGCTGTTCCCTGACAGTGCAAAGTGAAAACTCTCCACAGAGAAATGCTGGGCCAGCACCTTGCACAGAGAATCCATTTCTGGAGCAAAGCAAGAATTCAGGAGGATGAGCACAGTCCTCCTCTTGCTGCCTGTTTGTGGTGCCCCAGACTAGGACTGAAGTCACTTACTGGTACCTGATCTGTGTCCTTTTGCTGCTTCCTTCTCGCTGCAGAGACGAGTAACAAGAAGGTGGTTTCCCACGAAGCTGTGCTGGGGGGGAAGCTTGCTGCCAAGACAAGCTTTACCCTGAACCGCTCAGGGAGCCTCAGAGCCGAGGATTTGACAGGTAAGACCCTGTTCCTGCAGAGCCTTGACCTGTAAGGTGGAGCTGGATGTGTAGCACCGTGTCTGGGGGAGCAGCATCAGGCTGGTGCATTCGTCTCGAGTCCTGGGGCAATTTGGGGGCCGTGGTATCAGAAGGATCTAAAGCTGTTGGAGGGTGTCCAAAGGAAGGACATGGAGCTGGGGAAGGGTCTGAGGAACAGCTGAGGGCACTTGGCTGGTTCAGCTACAGCAGAGGACACTGAGGGGACACTCCTCGGGGGCTGCAGCTCCTCCCGAGGGCAGGCGGAGGGGCAGGCACTGAGCTCTGCTCTGGGACCAGGGACAGGACCCAGGGAACCGCTGGAGCTGTGCCAGGGGCTTGGGATGGAGCTCAGGGAAAGGTTCTTCCCCCACCCAGAGGGTGGTGGGCACTGCCCAGGCTCCCCAGGGCAGTGGGCACGGCCCCGAGGCTGCCAGAGCTCCAGGAGTGTTTGGACAACAGGACAGGGTGGGATTGTTGGGGTGTCTGTGCAGGGCCTTGGGTTGGACTGGATGGTCCTTGTGGGTCCTTTCCAGCTCAGAACATTCTAGGGTTCTGTGATTTGAAGTGCTGGGGTTTATCTGTGGGCAGTGTTGGGTTTTATCACCTGACTGCAGCGCAGAGTCCCTCGGTGGGTGGTGACCTCACTGACCAGTGCCCTCTGTGCCTCCTCATTCCAGCTGCGAGGTCACTGCTGCTCTCAGCCTGGCTTTGATGGAGCATCAATAACCACTCAGAGCTGCCTCTGGTGTTTTGGGTGTTATTTTACTTTAACTTTCTTGCCCTGAAGCAGTACTTTACAATGTGCCAGTCAGATTAAAAGGCAAGCTTACAAATCTGCAGCCACTCTGCAAGGCTCGACTTCCCCTTCTGCCAATGTCACAGGAAGGTCGTATCGTAGCCAAGGGTTGTGCCACGAGCGTTATTCACGTTGGCTCAAATCGGTTATGGATATTTTGGTTGCCAAGAGATGCAGGCAAATTGTTGAAGAGATCAGAGGAGAGACAGGGAGGCCACGGAGCAGAAGGAATTGACACGGAGAAAGCTTAAAAGGGGCAGTGTAGCTCAGCTAAGCAACATCAAAGGGCACACAGCGGTATTGGAAGGGTTTAACGCAGCAGAGAGGGAAGATATTGAGCAGAGTGGAAAAAGTTATAATTATTCTGTGAAATGAAACAGGCAGCCTGAAATCAGCAACAGGAAAAAAAGCTCCAGATAATGAAGTTTTTAGGGAGCTGTGGGTGGCCTTTGAGGGATGTTCTGTGGGCTGTTACCAGTTATCAGCTCAAGCAGTTAAAGCATTAATATGACAGAAGTCTCACATTTTGTGGTGGGACGAGGGGGAATGGCTTTAAACTGGCAGAGGACAAGGTTAGATGGGATATTGGGAAGGAATTCTTGGCTGTGAGGGTGGGGATGCCCTGGAACAGGTTGGGCAGAGCAGCTGTGGCTGCCCCATCCCTGGAAGTGTCCAAGGGCAGGTTAGACAGGGCTTGGAGCCACCTGGGCTAGTGGAATGTGTCCCTGCCCATGGCATGGCGTGGGTGATCTCTAAGGTCCCTCCCAACCCAAACCATTCCATGGGTCTGTTGCTAAGAAAAAGGCCTGAAGATGAGCCCTTTGGAGGAATTCTGTCTCTGCTGTGCTTTCCAGACTTCATCCTGCTTGTTCAAAGTGGTTAAAAATCAGCTTGTGCACCAATGACAGGATCTTAAAAAGCACCACCCGACACCTATTTCCCTCTCAATCCTGAACCAAACATGCCTGCAATCCCAAACCACTGGATGCGAGTCCAGAATAGTGGGAATCCCTGCCAAGAGGGTTGATAAAACCAAAACCAGCAGGAGGAACTTAAGAGATGTGACTGTGCTCTGTGTGTGTGTGCAGGAGCTGCCTTGTACCGGCGCCTCAAGGACTACCTGATGACTGAGGAGCAGCTCAAGGAGAATGGTTACCCCATGCCCCACCCGGAGAAGGCCGGACGTGCCGTCCTCTTCACTGCAGAGGAGAAGAAAGTGCTTGACTGTAAGCTCTGCTGGCTCTTTCATTCTGCCAGCTTTGCTATGCACAGCTGGAGACACCTCTCCTGCTTGGGTGAAGGTCTCAGTGTGCAGCCACGTGCCCCTCCGTGGCTGTGACCCCTCTCCACAGGCCAGCTGGTCATGGAGGAGGATTGTGGCTGCTCAGTTCTGCTGTGTTCCCAGAGGATGAGTTTCTCCAGCTTACGTGTCATGGGAATGTTATTTTTCACCCCAGGTTTATACTTTGTGGCATGTGGGGCTGTGAGGCTGAGTGAGGGTTTTAATTTCTAATTCCCCAGGAACAGGACAAAAGGAAATGGCCTCAAGTTGTGCCAGGGGAGGTTTAGGTTGGATATTAGGGGTAATTTCTTCACTGAAAGGGTTGTGAAGCATTGCAACAGGCAGTGGTGGAGTCACCATCCCTGGAAGTGTTGAAACATCTGGATGTGGCACTTGGGAACATGTTTTAGTGGTGAATGTTGTGGTGGTGCTAGGTTGATGGTTGGACTTGAAGACCTCAAAGGTCTTTTCCAACATTAGCAATTCCATGATTCTATGTTTCTGTGGTGCCGAAGAACAGGAACTGGGCAGGTTGTCTTCCTGGACAAGCTGCCTTTGTCCCCCTCCGTGGGGACACACTCTGGTTTGGACTCCAAGGAGGGGTTGGAAAGAGGCTCCTATTCCACATCTGATGACATTCACCTCTTCCAGGAGAAGGATTTTTTCCCTGTCTCTCTATATATGAGCTGCTGTTCTCTTAGGATATGGACCAACATTGGGCCAGGCTGGTTTTGCAGCAGGTCCTGCCCTGCTGCTTTGGGTTGCAGTTTTCTGCATGATCCCTTGGCATCTCTGGACCAAGTTGTTCCCAAAGGCCCTTTTTGCAACTGGAAGGAATGATCATAAAATTCCAGGATGGTTTGGGTTGGAAGCAACCTTAAAGCTCATCCAGTCCCACATCCTGCCATGGGCAGGGACACCTTCTACTGTCCCAGGTTGCTCCAAACCCTGTCTAGCCTGGCCTTGATCCCTCAGGCTTCCTCAGGATGGGCTGAGGTCCTGCTCTATCTTGAATTTTCTGAACTCGTAGCAGGATTTCTGCTCCCTACACGCTGCTTAAAGCAGGCTGTGCTGAGCTGGGGTAAAGCCCCAACTGAGGATCTCTTTGGAGGTGCCTTTCCCTGCTCCTCTGATCATCTCTTTGGAGAGACCTCGCTGGAGTGTGCTAAGTGCTCATCTGTGTTAACACCTTGTGTCTACATTTGTCCTGTGGTTGCTGAAGCAACCTGGCCTAAAGCTCTCCTGCATTAACACTGTCAAGTGCTGTATTTGTTAGAGCCCTTTTCTCCAGGTAACCAGACAGCTCCTTTTTATGATCCTGAGCTCATGTTCCTGTAGTTTCCTGCAGATGTTTCAGGATCTTTGAATTTCTTCTTGTTTAACTAAAGCAGTTGCAGGTCTGTTAGTGCTGTGACCGTGGGCAGTGCACACCAGTGGGCTGGGGTTACACAGAGCTGGGAATGTGATAACAGCTTAAAAGCTCACACTGGGACTCAGGGAATGGTGTGGAGATCGGAAGGATGATAGTCAACTACTTTACAGTGGTTTTTTGCATCTCTTCTCCAAATTTTGGGCAGCACAAGCACAGCTGGCAGGAGGGGACAGGGAGGGACTGTCCTCTTGGTGTGAGTGTTCCCATTTTAAGTGCTGGAGAATCTTGAGAGAAAAGCTGTACCCTGGGAGGATAAAATGTCATTTGGAAGTGACAAGGCACAGATCCCCTGGAAACCAGGCTTCATTAGCCCTGATGTCCAAAGAATGACTTATTTATCCTGTTTCTTAAAATAACTGTGTTAGAGTCCAACGTAATTTGCTGTGGATGGGGAAGCAGTGCAGCAAATGCTGATGGTGCTGTGGAGCAGCTGTACCAGAAGCATTAGAGAGTATTATTATTTACCTCTGGGAAGTGTTTGAGGGGGCAGACGCTGCAGGAGTGCATTTTCAGAGGGATTGCTGTGTCTTTATAGGAGCTGGGAACAACATTTGGAATCCTTTTTAACGGGAAACATTTCACTGCTGTTTGGGGCTTGAGTGAATCTGACTTAGCTGTGCTTTGGCCAAGTTGAGCTGGTGGGGGCTTTCTGGTGACCTGACTCTTGTTTCTCTCTCCTCCCCAAGCCTCGTGCAGGATTTGCTGTCGCTGTGGTGCCGAGTACATGGTCTCAGCCTCGGGGAACTGCATCCGCAAGGAGGAGTGTGTCCATCACTGGGGGAGGCTGCGCAAGCAGAGAGGTCTGTGCCTTCCAGGAGGGCTGTGCTCCACCTCCAGACACACAGTGTTCCTCCTTTTGGGGCTTGTCACACTGCTGGGTGGTGACACTTCCTGGTCATGTGTAATGGGTTGACATGTCACTGCTGGTGCTGCTGAAATGGCCTTGCAAGAATTGCTGGGCAGTGCAATGGTCCCCAAAAAGTGGCACTAGGGCTGGAGCAGCGGTGGTTCATCTGTGTTCAAAAGAAGTAAAAAAATCAAACCTTTCTGTGCCTTTTGAAAAGATCAGCCCTTTAGAAGGCTGGCTGGGAGCACTAGAGGTCTGTCCCTCCCAGGGGAGTTTGCTGGCCTTGGTTGAATTCATTTGCAGCGAGACACTAACCTAGTTTGAGCTTTGCTCTGGTTTTCCATCAGATTATCCAGGTGGCTTCTGGAGTTTGGCTGAGCACGAGACACGAAACTCTTCAGACTGCTGCCTGTGAATCCAGAGTTATTTCTCCCCTGTGCTTGACACATGATTGTTGCTGTGCTCATCCAGCCTAACTCTGCCCATGAGAGCTGAAGTTTAGGTCTCTTGCTAACAAGACTCTTTGACTCTGAATCTCTTCCTCTTTCAGTGCCAGGTGGATGGGAAACTCACTACAGCTGCTGCTCTGGAGCTGTGGGGTCACCAGGCTGCCAGGTTGCTAAAGTAAGTTATTGAGCAGCACCTTTGTATTCTCGGTGACATTTGTGCTCTGCTTGCAGTGGCAATGGCTGGGAAACACTTGTTTAAGCCTTTAGAAGAACAGTGGCTTCCCTTAATGGGGCATAACAAGTGCTACTTAAATATTTTTTGCTATGCAGAGGTAGGAAAATGCCATGTTTGGCGCTCAGCTGTGTGGAGTGAGGTGGTTTGATTTATCCTCAGCTGCCCAAAAAACTCATCTACTTCAGGGATATACAAAAGCTCATGTTCTTCAGTGAATCATAAAAGTGAGAAATAAAAGATTTCCTTTTAAGGAGCAGTCTCAGAGCCATGGCAACAGTGTGCCCAAACCTTTTTCCCATCTTTTCCTTTCCCAGATTCCCACCCTAAGGTAACTTTCTGCTGTAGGTCATGTATCTTTTCTAAGCTTTGCTTGCTGCCTGCCCTTTGTTGTGTCAAGGGGAGGAACCTTCCCAGGGAGCCTGTTGTAACTCTTAAATATTACTTCTCTTGAGGAGGGAGCCCAGAACTAGGAAACAGAACGAAAATCCTGCTCAGGAGTGGAGTCTGAGCCTTTGATAGAGCTGAGCATTGTTTTGGGTACCTTGGCACAGGTGCTTTTTTCTTTCCTTAGGCAGCAGGATGGACAGTTGGTATCCAAGCCTGCCATCACCAATCCTTTCAAACCATGGGCTGAAGGGAGCAGTCTGTCTTTGTCTCTCCCTCATGTCTCAGGGGATGCTCTTTGTCACTTGTTTTAGTGGCATTTTTCTATTTGGAGCTCCCACACAGGGGAGAAGCAAAAGCCAGAGGTAGGAAATTCAAGGTTTGTTAAAATTGAAAGAGTTTTCTGTCTGGGCACCATAAAAGCCTGCCCTGCACAGTTGGAAGCAGGGATGGGCTCAGACTGCTACTCTCTTCTAATGTAAAATTCACTTCTTTTTTTTTATCAACGTTGAAAAACAACATCCATCAGGGATGAAAGTCAGGAGAACTTGATGGGGGTATAAAAGCATGGCTTCTCCCTGTGTTTTTGAGTGGCTGTTGTAGACCATAAGGCCTCATGGCCTTTAAGAGTCCCACAGTCTCTGTAACAACCCCTTAGTGGGGCCTCTCACTGTGCTCTGGGGCTTGGCATCTTCCAGCTCTACCTCCTGGTTGTTGTGCTGCTGCAGATCAGGGTGTTGTGGCTTTCCTGGTTTTCATAGAATCACAGGATGCCAGGATGGTTTGGGTTGGAAGGACATTAAAACCCATTCAGTCCCACCCCTGCCATGGGCAAGGGCACCTTCCATAGCCCAGATTACTCCAAGCCCCATCCAACCTGGCCTTGGACACTTCCAGGGCTGGGGCAGCCACAGCTGCTCTGGGCACCCTGTTCCAGGGCCTCCCCCCCCTCCCAGGGAAGAATTTCTTCCCAGTATCCCATCCAACCCTGCCCTCTGGCAGTGGGAAGCCATTCCCCCTTGTCCTGTCCCTCCATGCCAGTATAAAAACTGGCTCTCTGTGCTTTTTATAAGCCCCACAGTTTTCACAGCATCCTGTGATGGTAAATTTGAGGTTGGATGCACAGCCTGCTCGGGATCAGGACACATGGAATTGCTGAGATGTTGGGATACTGGGGAGCACAGCATCTCTCAGCTTTGAAGGAGGGCATGGAAAACAGAAAATATTTGCAATAAGACACTGTTTCAGTAACTACAGACGGAGCTGCTTAGAAAGGCATGTCTGTGTCTTTCCAAAGCCGTGTGGATGTACCTGGCTGGCTCTCCTGCAGTTAGGCAGGGAGGCAGGAGATGGCAGGATGGAGCTGTGCTCCTGCTGCTGCTGCTCCCCAGGAGCCTGGGTTGGCTGTTCTTTGTGAGACCCGAGGCTGCTGTTTCTCTGCTCGGAAAAAAACAGGAGCAACTTCTCTGCCCTCCTCCCAACCAGGAAGATTTGGGATGTAGAACAAAAACTAGTGTAGAAATTGGATTTTTGGTTCACTGCCTGCCCGGTGTTACTGTACTGCAGAGAGAGGGAAGGGCTCAGGCTGCAAGGGAGAGAAGTGTTTGCTGTCTCCTGGCTGGTGGTGTGCTCTGCCCATTCCTTCAGCAGAACAGAGGGATCTGTGCCATGGATGCAGAATGGAGAAGTGTGGCCTCTTGCTCCCAGGAAGCAACGAACCATGAGGCCTTTGATCAGTGCTGGCTTTGGATCCAGGCAGGATTGGCCTCAGTGTTGGCCCAGCTGCCTCATTAACTCCAAATGATGCAGTTCCTGTGCTCTGGCTGCACCTGCAGCAGTGACCTGTGCAGGAAAATATGCAAATCCTGCTCTGGTTACCCCTCTGCGTACACATTTCAGCCTTACAAGGGCCTCAGTTCCTCATCTCTCTGGCCTTTAATCCTGACACAAATTGATTCCTGGTGAAATCTGTGGAATTTTCCTGGTGAAATCCATTTGACTGCTGAGGCCACCCTTTGAATCCAGTTCTGGGCCCCTCACAATCAGAAGGACCTCGAGGGGCTGGAGAGTGTCCATGGAAGGGAACGGAGCTGGGGAAGGGGCTGGAGCAGCAGGAGAGGCTGAGGGAGCTGGGGAGGCTCAGCCTGGAGAAAAGGAGGCTCAAGGGGGACCTTCTCCCTCTCTACAACTTCCTGACAGGAGGGGAGAACCTGGGGGAGTCGGGCTCTGCTCCCAGGGAACAGGGACAGGAGGAGAGGGAACAGCCTCAAGTTGTGCCAGAGGAGGTTCAGGTTGGATATTAGGAAAAATTTCTTCGCAGAAAGGGCTGTACCACATTGGCACAGGCTGCCCAGGCAGTGGTGGAGTACCCTTCCTGAAAGTGTTTAGAAAACATGTGGATGTGGCACTTGGGAACATGCTTTGGTGGTGAAGATGGTGGTGGTGCTGGGTTGGCTTGATAATCTTTGGGGTCTTGGAGGTCTTTTCCAGCCTTAAGGATTCTGTGATTCTCTGATTCTGAGCACGGTGCAGGAGGCTGTGCCCAGGCTGCTGTGACTCTGCACAAATAGATTTAGGGACAGACAAAACTTAAACACAACAGAAAGCCACTGGGGGATAAGGAAGGGAGGTTGTCACCTCTGGGTGTGGTGCTGCGCGTTAATCTGACCTAAAACCATGTCACTGGGCAAAAGGGCAGTCCCAGCCTCTGCCTTGCCCTTGGTTGCCTCTTCCTGCTTCCTCTTTAAACTTCATCCAGTTTAGAACTCCTGCTGCAAGGAAGGCTTTCAGGATAACCAGGGGGTGGGATCTGTGCTGTGGAGCAGCGTGGGAGTGCCTGTTGCAACAGCAGCTCAGTCTTGCGTTGGCTTAAGCCACTTGTGAAACCACTCCTGAGTTTTCCTGCTGGATCTTGTTGACCTTTAGCTGGAAATAATAAGTGGTTCAAAACACTCTCTGTTGCCTCCAGTGCTGTGCCTCCTGTTTGTCTGTGAACTGGCTGGATTTGGAATACAGTGGCTTTTATTTTATGCACACTTGGACATGCTCTGGTACTCTGTTACACCAGTTTCTTGTGGCACCTACAGCTGGTGCTGATGCTCACACAGAGATGCCTGGCATTAGAATCCTGCACCTGGAGCCGCAGGAACCAGGTGCTGGAGTTAGATCAGTGTGAGACCTCAGTGTGACCCTTCCTGACTAATTCTGCTCCAAACTGAAAGCTCCTTGTCCCCAGGTGATGTCCTGCTTCTCCATGCACTGGCAGTGTGATGCCACCAAAGCCTCACCTGGCTTTGCAATTAGGGTTGCGCATGGCTGTGTTTGCTGGTGTGGTGAACTTTTCAGACCCACTGTAGACAAAGCTTGTTCCTCATTAACCTTTAGAAATGATAAAAAGAATTTTTTTTTCAAGTGGAGGCTCATTGAAGTGGACTTGTTGGATTCGTGTTCTTATCACTGACAATCACCCACTTTTTTTTTCTTTAAGCAACACGTCCATGATGGGAGAAAGGAGAGCCTGGATGGCTTTGTGAAGACTTTTGAGAAGCTGCCTACAACTGATGGGTACCCTGGGATCTACGCCTTAGACTGTGAAATGGTGGGTCAAAATAAAGCTTTTTGGGGAAGGCCATGGGTGTGGATACAAGTGGCTGAAGGAAAGCTCTACTTCCTGACCTTCTTTCTGTTCTCCTGTGGGTTCCAAATCATATTGGTCCTGTTCATGCAAATCAGCTCTTACTGATTGGTGCGTTTGATTTGGGGACAGACTGGGCAGTGTTTGCTGCCTGGCCTCTCTGCACCAGCTGTGCTGCCTTTTGGGAGCTGCAGCTCTTGAGTGAAGGGCTCCATTTGACCTAAACCATGTCAGTGGGCAAAAGGGCAGTCCCAGCCTCTGCCTTGCCCTCTGTTACTTGTTCCTGCTTCCCCTTTAAACTCCATCCAGTCTAGAACTCCTGCTACCAAGAAGGCTTTTAGGACAGCCCTGTGGGTTGCCACACTGTGGCTGGTGAGTGCTGCTCCTCACACCACCCCGTTCCTTGCAGTGCTACACCAAGCAAGGGCTGGAGCTGACAAGAGTAACTGTGATCAACTCGGACCTGAAAGTGGTCTACGACACCTTCGTCAAACCAGACTCCAGGGTGGTGGATTATAACACCAGGTAAGGGCTGGGGCACCAGGTGAGGGTGTTCTTCCTTGGGGCAGAGCTCTGTGCTTTGCCAGGGACACGGAAGGATGACTGGGAGTGCTTGTTGAGACTCCACTGACCACCACCTCATAACAGCTATGGTGTGCTGGGGCCTCGAGGTGTTTCCTCAGTGAAGGACACCCACCTCTCTCCTCTTGCCCTGCAGGTTCTCAGGTGTGACCAAGGAGGACCTGGAGAACACGAGCATCACCCTGCGGGATGTCCAAGCCGTCCTCCTGAACATGTTCAGTGCAGACACCATATTGATAGGGCACAGCTTGGAAAGCGACTTATTTGCACTAAAGGTAACTGGGTGTCTTGCCTTCACATCTCCCTCTGGGGCTGTCCCACCACCCCAGGGGGGTTATGTGTCTCCTTTCAGTTTAGGAACTGTATATTTCCAAGAACCAGGAGGACACAGGAGGTCTGATCTCTGAGCTGCTGGGGTCTTGTCTGTGGTGGAATAGTGAGGTCATATGTCACTCAGGGTGTCACCCCAGCTTGTAGTGACTGGTTTTGCCCAGGATGACAGACCTGTTTAGAGGTGATAGGGTTGGATGGGGCTCTGAACACTCTGCTCTAGTGTAAGGTGTCCCTGCCCGTGGCAGGGGGTGGAATGAGATGAGCTTTAAGGTCCCTTCCAACCCAAACCATTCCATGATTCTATGACTGATCTCAGATCACTTGCCTTTCACCCCTGCCATACTTGTTCTGTTCCCTGCCTGCTTTGCTGGGATTTTTGGTACTGCTTTGATCAAGCTCTTTTGTCCTTTTACCTCTCTCGTTTCCTCCCTGGCCCTCATCCATCTGATCTGCACATCCCTCAACTATCTCTGCTGTCCTGCCAGGAAGGTGTGTCCCCTCCCCTTGCCCTCTGCACATGAACCCCAGGGGCTTGTCCAGGGCCACTGAGAAAGTGTATGGAGTCAGGAGCTGAGTCTTTGCTCTGTGCTCATGAGCCAGAACTTCCTTCAGTCATCCTTCATCCCAGAGCCCCCCTGCTGCAGCAGCTGTGGCTGCCAGCTCACGGCACTGCCTTGGAAGCAGAAGGTTTTAAATGCCTGTAAAATGCTTTACCTCTCCATGGCACCCTTTATCCCAGCCCAGGAGAGACTTCATCATCATCATAAAAACATCATTCACACTTTTATCAGCTCGAGATGGCTGCCTTGGCCTCTTAGAGGCACGATTTTCTCCTAGCACTGCAGCCACTGCCAAGGGAAGGAGCCCAGAGCAATCCAGCAGAGCCTGACAGGCAGTGGGATGTCAGGTTTTAATGGCTCGGGCTGTGGCTGTAAAGTTGACATCCTGCTAATGGCCCTGGCCAGCTCCAAATGGCGATAGCACTTCAAGTTTTATTTAAAGCTTTATTACCGTGTTTCCTCAGTCTTCCTGATCTACATAAGTAATTACCATTGTGCCTGGGATGGTGCCAAAGCTGACTGCAGCCCAGGAGAGATTATCCATAGTGGGCAGTTTTACACTCTGAAGAGCCTAGCAGGTTGTTTCTGTTCAAATGCAGCTGTTCCAGGGCATTTTTTGGAGCTGGGCTGTGGAGCTGTTAATGATGGAGTTACAGGTTGTCCTGCAATATTAGCTGGTGCCTCACAAGAGTGGAGGCAGGCAAGGAGATGGGATTATGAGGGTCCTGTTGGAGTCATCCCTTTTCGAGACTTGCAGAGCTGTCTCTTGGGGCAGCAAACAAGTTTATCTTTTAGACCCTGCATTTTACTTTTGTACTCAAGATGTAGGATTGCTTTCATCCACGTTCCTTTAGCTCTCACTGAACACAGTTCTTGACAGCAAAGGATTAATCTTGCCTTAACCTGAGAGTAAGAAATTTGTGTTAAAAAAGTCAGCCTACCCTGTGATTATGGACTTTGGCTGGTGGTGCCTCCTGGCCATCCCCAGACCCTGTGGTGCAGAGCAGGGAGCACATTGACCTGGTCAGCACCCTCAGTTCCTCCAGCATGATGTCACTTCATAGCTGGAGTACTAGATTAGAGGGCTGGACTCCTCTGCTCTGGAGCCAGGCTGGGAGAGCTGGGGGTGTTCAGCCTGGAGGAGAAAAGGTTCCAGGGAGACCTTCAAGCACCCTCCAGTGCCTAAAGGGGCTCCAGGAGAGCTGGAGAGGGACTTGGGACAAGGGCTGGAGGCACAGGGCAAGGGGAATGGCTTCCCACTGCCAGAGGGCACAGTTAGATGGGATATTGGGAAGGAATTCTGTGAGGGGGAGCAGGCCCTGGCACAGGTTGGGCAGAGCAGCTGTGGCTGCCCCATCCCTGGAAGTGTCCAAGGCCAGGTTGGATGGGACTTGGAGCAACCTGGGCTGGTGGAAGGGGTTCCTGCCCATGGCAGAGGGTTGGAAGTCCCTTCCAACTCCAAGCATTCTCTGATATGATTCAGTGATAGGATCTTCCTGTCCTGTCTTATCCTGGCTAAGCCAGTGCTCGTTGAACACTTCCTGTTGACTCACTGCTGAGGGATGGGAGGATTTCAGGTTGGTTTGCACCCTGAAGGTTGGGCCTGTTCTGCAGCAGCAGGTGATGTGTACTGGATCAGCTACAGTTTTCTCTTGCACATCTTCCTCACTTATGTCCATGTCTAAGAATCTCAGAATCCCAAGGTGGTTTGGGTTGGAAGGGACCTTAAATATCATTCAGTTCCAGCCCCTTGCCATGGGCAGGGATGCCACTCACTAGATGTGGCTGCCACTCACTAGATTAAGCTGCTTCTTTTTGAGAAGCAGTTGAAAGGCTGTTAAAAGCTTGTAAAGTCAACTGATTCTCCAGTTTAGTTCTTCATTGTGAGAGACTCTTGAGTTATTCAGCTTCTTCAGACCAGGGTGTTAAGGATTGACCTGTCCTGTTGCGTTTAATGAGCTGAGTCAGCCCTGAATCTGCTGCCTTGAATGTGGGATGGGAAGGGATTTGGGGGCAGAGCACCCTCCAGGGGGGAATCATCCTTCTTCCAGCCAGAGCCTCCTGCAAGACTGGTTGGGTTGGAAGTTGCCGACAGCCCTGACCAGAAGGTTGGTCAATCCCAAGGAGTGTCTGTCCGTGTGGGTGTGGGACAACAGCCCTGTTTCTCTGCCTGCAGCTGATCCATGGCACCGTGGTGGACACTGCCATCGTGTTCCCCCACCGCCTGGGGCTGCCCTACAAGCGGGCCCTGCGCACGCTGATGGCCGACTACCTCAAGCGCATCATCCAGGACAATGGTGAGACACGAGGGGCCCTGGCTCTACCTTCCTCTGCTCTCATCCTCTTGCTCCTAATCTTTTTTTCCCTGGCAGTAGCTGGGAATATTTCCAGTGGAGTCTTCTCTGTCACACAATTTCAGAGTGGCTCTTGTTTTGCCTTCCCTATGCCAAGTGGGGACCAAGGAAGCAGAGTGAGAAGGCCAGGGGTGGCTCTGCCAAGGCCAGGATCTGCCCTCCCTTCTCTCTGTGGTCAACTGAGATTGACCTTCCTGTTTGAAGTATGGCCTGTTCCTTGCTGCCTTCCCAGGGCAGTGACTGTCCCCCTGTGCTGGGCACTGCTGAGGCCACACCTCAGATCCTGGAGTCAGTTCTGGGCCTCTCACAACAGTAAAGACATTGAGGGGCTGGAGCGTGTCCAGGGAAGGGAACGAAGCTGGGGTAGGGTCTGGAGCAGCAGGAGTGGCTGAGGGAGCTGGGGGGGCTCAGCCTGGAGGAAAGGAGGCTCAGGGGGGACCTTCTCACTCTCTGCAACAACCTGACAGGAGGGGAGAACCAGGGGTGGGTCAGGCTCTGCTCCCAGGGAAGGAGGGACAGGACAAGAGGAAACAGCCACCGGTTGCTCCATAGTGGGGTTAGATTGGATATTAGGAAAATTTTCTTCACTGAAAGAGTGGTCAGGCACTGGCACAGGCTCCCCTGCGCCGTGGTGAAATCACCTCCCTGGAAATGTTCAGAAAAGGAGCAGTTGTGGCCCTTTCTGATATGGATTAGTGGGCACGGTGAGATTCTGTCAAAGGCTGGACCTGATGCTCTTGGAGGGCTTTTCCGTCTTAAATGATGTTGTGATTCCATGTGCAGCAGAGGGGTCATTGCCACCCTGCTCTTTCTGTCCCCAGTGGAAGGACATGACTCCAGCGAGGACGCCAGGGCTTGCATGGAGCTGATGGTCTGGAAGATCAAAGAGGATGCTAAAGTGAAACGATGACTGGCGCTTTGTCTCTCTCCCGTTCCTCCTGCACCTCTGTGAAGCCGTGCAATAAATGCTCAGAGTAACACTGTCCACCCATGCACAGCAGCATGCTCAGCATCCCCAGCTCTCCCAGTATCCGTGGGACTCCTGGACTGCTGTGGGCACAGCTCAGCTGCCCCAGCTCACACCTGCAGAGCCCTGTGCCCAGGCAGTGGCTCTTGGATCCTCGTGCTCCACCTGGGGGATTCTCTGGTCCAGCAACTGCCTTGTGGGCCCAGCAAGGTGGTTTTGAGTAGCACAGCCAGAGAGAACTTCTTGGTTCCTAGGAGAAGCTTGTAGAGGTAGGTTGGATATGTGCAGAAAGATCTTTTTGGTTCAGTTAAAGGTAGAACTTGTACTTTTTTTTTTTATTTCCCAAGTGTAACTTAAATTGCCTCTGTACTCCAAAGCTGGCTGATTCCTGTGGTGTTTGGAGATGGGGGGAGATGGAAGAAGGTTGTGCAGGAAGCTGTGAGTTGATTGTGTAGTTGGTGTGTGACTGGGAAGCAGGAGCCGAGCACCTGGGGAAAGATCCTGGTGCTATCCTGCTGTGGAGCTGCCAGAGGGGGAGCTGGCTCTGAGCAGCAGCTGGGAGAGGAAAGGGATGGGATTGGGGAATTGCCACCTGCTGTGACCCGGGTGATCTCCCCACTGGGGGCTGGCTGGCACCTGGTTCTGCAGGGAAGCCACTGGTGTCACACCTTGCCCAGACCTCAGGGAGCCACGTGGTGATGCAGGGACAAAGCTCCCAGAGCCAGGCAACGCCTGCAGCCTGCCAGAGGAGGAGAGCAGGCACAAGCTGTCCTTCCTCAAGCCTGAGCTCCCAGCAGGTCCCCAGCGAGCTTGTGTGAGGGATCAGGGGTTTGGGGGGACTGAGGTGCAGCTGAGATTGTACCTAAAGGTGGCCTCATCCATCCACAGGACCCCCCTCCAGGCTGTCCCTCGTGCAGGGACTCAGTGCAGGCAAGAGCAAAAGCAATAGGTAAAAATTATTCTTTTAAATTGGTTTACATGTTGGGTGTTTTCAGAAGAGCAAAGGACCCAGTTGTTTCCTGTCTGGCCCCTGAAGAAAAGCAACTGCTGAGAGTGTGACTGTCACACTGGTGTGACTGGGGCAGGAGCCCTGGCAGCGTGGGTGGCACTGGTGTCCCTCCACCCAGATTGGTGCTGTCAGGGGACAGCAGAGCTGAGTGGGACACTCCCCATCGAGGGGGTCTCTCAGCTGAGCTCAGGCAGCAGCTTGACCCCCTTGCAGAGCAGTGACCCCCTCGCCCTCCCTGGTGGCACTGGAATTGTGTCCTGTGGTGGCTGCTGTGGCCCTGTGTCACTCAGGGGCAGAGGGGGCAGGGAGCTGCTGGGGTTTGGTTCCTGTTGGAGCCATGTCCTGCTCACTCCTTTGTACCCCCGCTGGGCTCAGGGTTTGGGGACATGCTTTGTGTGCCCAGCTCATCCTGCTGACCTGTCCCACCCCGTGAGGAACATGGCCTGGACTCTGGACGCCTCACATGGCTGGGTGTCCTGCTGTTATGTGCACAGATAGCAGGGTGTCCCCATCCCACTGCTGCCCTCGGTGGTGAGGAGGTGGCTCCTCTGCCAGGCTCTCCTGGAGCCCCCAGAATTGGGGGCTGTAAAGGTTCCTGTTACTGCTGAGCCCACCTGTGTTCCTGTTCCTTGCCCCAGGTTTGGGGAATGCAGCTCCCTGCCACTCCCCCAGTGCTCCACATCCAGCTCTGCAGCCCTTCCTTCCCCTGCCTTGGGGTTTCCACCCCAAGCAGCCTTGGGACACCTCAGCCTGTCCCCCTCTCCCATGGCCTGCTGGGAATGGTGCTGTTCCTGCCCAGACTGTGGGAGAGACATAGTTCAGTGCTTCCTAACCGGGGAGGGAAGGTTTGTTCCTGCTTCTGCCTCTTTTCCATGTTTATCCCCCATTTATCTTCACCCCTGGCTGCAGCGATGGAATGTACCTGGAGCAGCCACGGCAGGTTTCAGATCTGGCTCTTGCCCCTGAGGTTCCCCTGTTCCTCCACAGTCAGCCCCTGCTCTCCAACCCTCCCACAGCAGCTCCTTCCCTGGAAAAGCTGGAGCATCCTAACGTGGACCCAGTGTCCTGCTTGGAGAGCTGGTTGCTTGGCTTGATCCCCCTGCCCCCGCCATGGGGGTGGCAGGACATTCCTGACACAGGAATCCTTCCAGGCCATGGGACCTCCATCATTTCCCCTCCCTCTCCCCACAGTCCAGCTGGGACCCCCAAAAATGAGGCTTTTGGAGTGGGGGGTCTATGTGGAGGTTTCCTGTTTTGTGGGAAAGCAGAACCACGTCCAGCCCACGCCATTGGTGTGGTCAGAGCCAGTCCTGCCCTGTGGCCTCTTGGGCACCCCAGCACTGCAGAGCCAGGGCTTTGGTGGGGGGCAGGACCTGTTTGGGTTGTACAGAACGACTGTAACCTGTAACTTTTTGTAATTGTTTTTAATAAAAGGGTGTTGACTAGATGCACATTCCTGAGGCTGGGACTGCTCTGCCTGCGGCTGGTCGGGATCGGGGGGTGCTGGGGAGGGCCTGGACAGGCTTCCCTGGAACACCCAGAGCTGGAGAAGGGGGTTCAACACATCGAAGTCCACCTTGGGCAATTCCAGACACAAGCACGGACTGGGAGATGAACTCGTGGAGAGCAGCCCTGGGAGAAGGACTTGGGGATGTTGGTGGATGAGAAGCTCCACATGCCCCAGCCACGTGTTGGCACCCAGAAACCCCCCGTGCCCTGGGCTGAGCCCACAGTGGGGGCAGCAGGGGAAGGGGGGGGATTCTGCCCCTCTACCCTGCTCAGGTGAGACCCCACCTGCAGAGCTGCCTCCAGGCCTGGGGAACATCAGATGGATGTGGAGCTGCTGGAGAGAGTCCAGAGGAGGCCACGGAGATGCTCCCAGGGCTGGACCCCTCTGCTCTGGAGCCAGGCTGGGAGAGCTGGGGGGTTCACCTGGAGCAGAGAAAGCTCCAGGGAGACCTGAGAGCCCCTTCCAGTGCCTAAAGGGGCTCCAGGAGAGCTGGAGAGGGACTGGGGACAAGGGATGGAGGGACAGGACACAGGGAATGGGTTCCCACTGCCAGAGGGCAGGGATAGATGGGATATTGGGAAGGAATTCTCCCCTGTGAGGGTGGGCAGTCCCTGGCACAGGTTGGGCAGAGCAGCTGTGGCTGCCCCTGGATCCCTGGCAGTGTCCAAGGCCAGGTTGGATGGGGATTGGAGCAACATGGGCTGGTGGAAGGTGTTTAACGTCCATTCTAACTCAAACCATTCCATGATTCCATGATCCCATCACTTGTAGCTGCTGTTAATCCCTCCCTGTCTCCCCAGGGGCTCTGCAGCAGCTCCCAGACCTTTCCCAGCTCTCAGTGGTCTGTGCCTCTCTGAGCCTGAGGAAAAGGGGTGAAACTGGTGCCAGTGGCAGCTGCCACAGCCCATCCCAAACCCCTGGAGTGCACCAGGAGGGGGTGTGTCTGGGGGGCTCTGGCCGTGCCCCCGCTCTGTGCAAACCCTGCCCTGAGAGCGGGGCAGGTCCCAGCCCCTCCTGCCTGTCCTGGAGCTGGGGTGGAACCTCAGCATCCCCCCAGCCTGCCCAGGCTCCCCCCAAAGCCCGTATCAATCTCCCAAATGGGGCAGGAATTAAAGTGCCAAGCGGAGGAGCTGATTCAGCACAGAGGAAGAGGTGAAGGTAAAAAGTTCAAATAAAGAAATAATGGCCCATTAGATGACCTCACTGGCAATGTGTTTTATTTAAGGGGCTGCTGATGGCTCGGTGGTGGCAGGGGGTGCTCAGGATGCTGTGAAAGTCACGCCTGACTCCTGTTCTCTGCCACCTCCACGGGCCTTTGAGGCACTGGCTGCTCCAGCATTAAACTCCAGCACCTGCCCATCCCCTGTGGGTGGCTGGTCCTTCTCCTCCCACTGTGTCCCCCCTCTGCAGGTCATGTAGGGGTGCTGGAAGGGGACTGACACCCCGAGGTGACACCAGGGAACCTCTGTGGTGCCTTAAGCACTTTGCTCTGGTGCTTCTTTGGAGTGTGGGGCATGGCAGGACCCTCTGATCCTGCTCTGGGTGGGAGGGTGGAGGCAGGTGGGATTTTTAGGATGATCCCAGGGGAGCAGCCAAGACATGTGGAGGGACAGATGGACACAAGGCCAGGCTTTATAGGGCTTGGAGCAGCCTGGGCTGGTGGAAGGTGTCCCTGCCCATGGCAGGGGGAGGGACTGAATGAGCTTTAAGTTCCCCAAATCCCAAACCAGTCTGGGATTTGATGTCTGCAGTGCCCCAGATGTGTGTTCAGGATCTGCCTCAAACACTTGTTATTCCCTGAAAGATCTTGGCTCCCCGTGGCACTGCCAGAGCTGGGGCACTGCCACCAGGACCCCAGCGAGGGGCTTTCTTGCTCTCTGAAACCTTTGCCCCATTTGTGTGGCTTTACCTCTGGCTGTGAGTGTGGCCTCAGGGCTTGGCACTGCCTGTCCCCTGCCTTGGCACTGCCTGTCCTCTGGCTTGGCACTGCCTGTCCCCTGCCTTGGCACTGCCTGTGCCCCTGTCCCTGCTGCAGCTGGAGCAGGGGAAGCAAAGGAGCAGGGAGAACCCCGCAACCCCATTCCTTCCCCTTCCCAAAGCCCTTGGGGGTGAGCTGGAATCTGGGAGGGGAAGCAAAGCAGTTTGCTGGGGAAAAAGGTTCCGTTTCCATCTGGGTGGGTGGAGAGGGGCGAGCTCCGAGGTGCTGGTGCACCACAAATCCTCCTCTCTGTCCCCTCTGATCCCACACGCTGTGTCCATATTGATCCATGGGAGCAGCCTCGGGCCCTGAACCAGCCTAAGCTCTCTGCCAGTGATTTGGTGCCACAGGGACAGCCGTGTCCTCGGAGCTGTCACAGAGCCAGAGACCCCCAGGGTCCCTGGTGGTGCTGTCTGAGTGTGTTTCAGCCCAGGATGGGGGTCCCTGGTGGTGCTGTCTGAGTGTGTTTCAGCCCAGGATGGGGGTCCCTGGTGGTGCTGTCTGAGTGTGTTTCAGCCCAGGATGGGGGTCCCTGGTGGTGCTGTCTGAGTGTGTTTCAGCCCAGGATGGGGGTCCCTGGTGGTGCTGTCTGAGTGTGTTTCAGCCCAGGATGGGGGTCCCTGGTGGTGCTGTCTGAGTGTGTTTCAGCCCAGGATGGGGGTCCCTGGTGGTGCTGTCTGAGTGTGTTTCAGCCCAGGATGGGGGTCCCTGGTGGTGCTGTCTGAGTGTGTTTCAGCCCAGGATGGGGGTCCCTGGTGGTGCTGTCTGAGTGTGTTTCAGCCCAGGATGGGGGTCCCTGGTGGTGCTGTCTGAGTGTGTTTCAGCCCAGGATGGGGGTCCCTGGTGGTGCTGTCTGAGTGTGTTTCAGCCCAGGATGGGGGTCCCTGGTGGTGCTGTCTGAGTGTGTTTCAGCCCAGGATGGGGGTCCCTGGTGGTGCTGTCTGAGTGTGTTTCAGCCCAGGATGGGGGTCCCTGGTGGTGCTGTCAGAGTGTGTTTCAGCCCAGGATGGGGGTCCCTGGTGGTGCTGTCTGAGTGTGTTTCAGCCCAGGATGGGGGTCCCTGGTGGTGCTGTCTGAGTGTTTCAGCCCAGAATGGGGGTCCCTGGTGGTGCTGTCAGAGTGTGTTTCAGCCCAGAATGGGGGTCCCTGGTGGTGTTGTCAGAGTGTGTTTCAGCCCAGGATGGGGGTCCCTGCCTGGCTGTCCCTTTTCCTCCCCCTGTGACTTCACTTTCCCAAGCAGGGAAGGAGTTTCCAAACCTGAATCAAAGCAGCCTCAGCCCCAAAGCTGCCCCCAAAGCTGCCCCCTTGCAGGAGAGGGGAGGTTTTGGGCACCCTGGGCCTGGTTGGGTGTGCAGGGTCATTACATGTCCCTCTTTCCTCGATGCTGCTGAGTCCGGGCAGCTCATCACACACAGCCCTGCCCTGGCTGATGCTCTGGGGCTTGGGTTGGGCTCTGCCTTGTCCCGCAGCATCTTCCCCCAGCAAGGGGCATTCACGGTGTGTCTGTGTCACCCCCTGCCACCGAACCACCTGGCACAGGTCAGAGGTAACCACGGCCATCGAGCCTCCTGTTAAAAAGCTTTTTATCACAGTTTGTCCAGCCTCTCACGGAGGGTGAGGGCTGACCAGGGGATGGGTGTCCAACACTGTGAGTGCAGGCAGGAGAGCTCCTCACCCGGTGACATTGGTGTGGTGGGGCCCATCTGCCACAGCCAGTGGGGACAGGGATTCTACCAGGTGGCAGCAGGAGATGCCAGAGCCCCATCCCTCTGTCCCATCCCTTGCCCTGTGCCCCCTGCCTTGCCCTGTGCCCCTTCCCTGTCCCTGTGCCCCTTCCCTGTCCCTGTGCCCCCTCCTTTGCCCTGTGCCCCCTTCCCTT
>VWZG01006120.1:128237-157443 GCA_013396735.1 Grallaria varia | reverse complement strand
GTGGGCACCGGGGGGTACCCAGGGAGGCGCCCCCCGAGGATGCTGCCCGTGGGCACCGGGGGGTACCCAGGGCGGTACCCAAGGCGGTGCCCCCCGAGGATGCTGCCCCGGGATGCTGCCCGTGGGCACCGGGGGGTACCCAGGGAGGCGCCCCCCGAGGATGCTGCCCGTGGGCACCGGGGGGTACCCAGGGCGGTACCCAAGGCGGTGCCCCCCGAGGATGCTGCCCCGGGATGCTGCGCACGGGAACCGGCCCTTTCACCCGAAACCGCATCAAAGAGGCTGCGAAACCAGGGCGAGCGGAGGGAAACTCCTGGCCCGGGCACGTCCTCGGGGTGGGGAAATGAGCCCCGAGAGGCTTTTAATGAGCCGCGATGAGACAGAGCGCGGGGGCGTTTCCGGCGTGGCGAGGGCAGGAGGAGGCGCCCACCCGGCTGCTCAGCGCGCCCTGGCATCGCTGCCACCGTCGCCTGTCGCGATGGGTGGCACGGGCGGAGCAGAGCTTGGCCGTGGTGGGGTCCCCGGGGTGGGCACAGAGGGGCTCTGGGCTCAGGTCAACAGCACGGGGCTGGTGACGGGAGCGTGTGCCAGCAGCGGGACGGGGACGAGCGCCAGGCTGGTGCCATCCCGGCTGGATTTGCCTGGGAAGGAGCAGGAGGGCGCGGGGGTGAGCGCGGCCCCCTGGCCGTGGGCACGGGCTGTGCCCCATGGCCCGGGCGCTGCCAGCGAACCCACCGCACCTCCCACCAATTCCCGCACCGAGGAACAGCCCCGCGTTGATCCGGGGGCTGCAGGAACAGGACGGCCCCACGAGCGCCGTGGCCACGCGTGGGATCACCCAGGGACATAAATCGCCGTGTGTTCCACCAACCCTCGTGGCACAGTGCCCGGCGCTGCTTAAAATCGACTTTTTGTTCGGGCTCGCAAACCCGCAGTGGCTCAGAACTGCGGTTTTGGGGTGAGAAAGCCCCGCTTTGGGTCCTCTTGGCGCCCGGTGGCACCGTGGGGCTGCTTTATATGCAGGGAACAGCGGGAGGGGACATTCCCTGCCGGGCTGGATGGACCAGCTCGATCATCCCGCCGTTGGGTCGGAGGGTTAAGGAATCACTGCTGGCGTGTGGCCAGTGGTCAAAGGGGTGTGGGCAGCGGTCAGAGGGTGTGGGCAGTGGTCAGAGGGTGTCCTGGACCCTCCCTGGCCCCAGGACGCTCCGGGCTGGGGCCACTGCAGGCTCTGGCCACCAGCCCACACGGCTGCAGCTGGCAGGGAGCCCTGGCACCCAATCCCAGCCTGTTCCCGCCTGCCCTAAGTGCAGTTTTTATTTCTAATTATTGAGGCGATGAGTGAGGTTTGTCAAGAGCTTTCTTGGAGCCCAGGTTTCTTGGATACCTCCTTGAAATTTTTTTTTCCAAGTGCTTTAAATCACTTTTTTTCCCTCCCCTCTCGCCCTGCTCAGGGCCCCACAAGGGGCAGCTTTCCCAGGGGCTCAGCCCCGTGGAATGTCCCACATCTGCCAAGGGCAGGTGCCTAATAAGCTGTCCTTTTGTTTGGCACTGTTTGGGAATGGGGACACTTTGGAGCCTTACTGGGTACAATGGGGCTCGGAGATGCCAGGCAAGGTGGGGGCATGAAGGGACATTCAGGCCTGATCCTGAGCACAAGAGGGACCAGGATAACCACAGACAAACCCAGGTCTTCCAGTGTGTCCTGCTGAGACTCAGGGCAGGATCTCACCCATTAACTGAACTGATCCTGCTGTTGCTGGTCTGGAAGGAGAGAGCCCAGGGAAACACCTTGGCACCCATCACTGGCAGCCTCACCTTTAATACTGGTATCCTGGAGTCAGGAGCAAGGTCAGAAGATGCTCTGAGCCAAGGGCCAGAGCCCTGAAGGCACAAACAGGTTTAATTGGCCCTGAGCAGCCTCGCTGGGACCTCACACATCCCCTGAGATCTTGGGAGGCTCAGCCCCGTGGGGCAGTTCTAGACCAAGCCCCCAAGGATGTGGGTCTGTCCCCAGCTTGGTGCTGTCTTGTCCCAAAGAACAGGCTGTGTCTCGCTCTGGCCTTTGTCCCTTCGTCATCCTGACCATGGACTTCCAAGCCTGAATGTGGACCTGCCTCATCATCACGAGCTTGGCTGGAGGTCGAGGCTCTGGACTGACCCCGGTTGCCACCCCTGGCTCTGCCCTGAGTGCTCATGGAGAGAACCTCAGAATGGCTTGGGTTGGGAGGGACCTTAAAGCCCATCCAGTGCCACCCCTGCCATGGGCAGGGACACCTTCCACCAGCCCAGGTGGCTCCAAGCCCCATCCAACCTGGCCTTGGACACCTCCAGGGATGGGCTGAGAGCAGGGATTGTCACCTCCACCAGTATGACCCAGGGGGCACCGGCTGGCTGGGAGGGCTGGGAGCAGGTGACTCAGTTTTCCCCATTGTGGGTGCCCTGAGGCTCATCCTGTTGGATTTTCCCCATGGAGCAGGTGGCTCCACTGAGCCTGCACCCCTCGGTCTGTTTATGGTCCCTGAGGATGAGGCACCCTGTGTGGGTAGAGGAGGGGGCAGGGAAAGCTGCGGGCCAGGAGCTGGGAATGGAGGGATTTGGTGCCCCCCTTTGTGCCTCTCCAAGCAGATCCAGCCCAGGACTGTCCACAGGGAAAGGTGTCCCTGTGACAAGGACATGAGTGGGGTCACAATGTGGGGAGAGATGTGGAGATTTGCGTTTCTCTGTGTCAAATCCTATTTTGCCTAAACAAAGTGGGAAGGGCCAGTGTGGGCACCAAGAGGCTTCTGTGGCCTTTCTCTACAGAGGAAATCTCCTCCCTCCAGGTGTCCCTGGGCTTTGCATTCCCTCTTCTCTTTGGGACCGATGGCAGTGGGAGCCATGACATGCAACCCGAGTGTGCCACCACACAGAGCAGCTCCTGTAACCACCCCCCTTCCCCCCCAGCCCTGCTGTGGAAACAAAGATGGGCCCCCAAATATTGAGGGCCAACCTTGCCCAGAGCAGCTGGAGCTGCCCCAGCCCTGGAAGTGTCCAAGGCCAGGTTGGACGGGGCTTGGAGCAACCTGGGCTGGTGGGAGGTGTCCCTGCCCATGGCAGGGGTGGGACTGGATGAGCTTGAAGGTCCCTCCCAACCCAAACCAGCCTCTGTGTGAGCTCAGGTGTCATGGAGGATGCAAGGACAGTGGCAAACGCCAAGCCCTTGGTGGTAAAGAAGGATGATGTTGTGGCTCAAAGGTTTTCTTGGCTGCCGGGGCCAAGGTGCTGCCCGTGTTGGAGTTCAGGGTCCCTTTGACCTGGGATGTGACCCTGGCTGAGGTGGCCTGGGATGAGGTGACCAGGGATGAGAAGGCCTGGGATGAGGTGGCCTGGGATGAGATGGCTTGGGACAAGGATGGATGCCCAGCTGGTGGCATCTGTGAGCATCTTGGGGCAGCAGCCCCTGTTGGAGCAAACCCATATCCATGAGGAGCAAAAGAAGAGATACTTCAGTAAAAGGATTGGAAAAAAAGCCGTGATCAAAGCAGTGAGATAAGAAATAATGGCAGGGACAGACTTCTGGGGGGATTATTTAATAATAAGGTAATTAATGCTTTATCCCTCACTGCCTCCTTTCATGTAAGGATCACAAAGCGCTTCACAAACATTAATTAATCTCCCCCACCATCCCTGCAGGAAGGTCACGGAGCCACCGAGCGTGAGGGAAATGTTGTCACTCATGGAGGTGGCTGCTCCCTCTGCTTGACAGGACAGGGAGAGCTCCAGCTCCTCACCATGACTTCAAATGATTTCCCATAACTTCTTCAGAGGGGAAAAATGTCTTTGAGTTGTCACAGGCAGCCCGGAGTGAGCGAAGGGCTGCTTGGAAGAGTGTCCCTTCCCTGCCCTGGAGAGGTGGAGGATCCAGCTTTGGGAGGTTGGAGCATCCCGGGGGGATCTTGCTCAGAGTTTCAAACCTCTGTGGCTGTCCTTGTCCCCAGGTGGTGGCAGTGGGGCCACCATGGCCCAGCAGGACCCAACCCCGGGCTGCCCACGTGGGGAGGAGCAGCTGCCAGGTGAGTGTGGCTTGGGGGGTTCTCCTTCGCTCTCATGGTCTGTGAGAAATGGGGGAGAGGGTTGTGGGCTGGGGAAGAAGCAGCTTTGGGCTGAGGGTGGAATGTCAGCTGCGGGACAGGCGTTGGGATCATGGCTGGGATGTCCCCTGCTTGGCAGGATCTGCAAAACCCTGGGATGGTAAAATTTGGGATAGCCAAAATGAAATCAGGAGAGGAACGAGCGGGACTTCAGAGCAGCAAAGACTATGCTTGGGGGTCTCATCCTGCACCCGATCTGAGTACCTGTTGAACCAAACCCTGAGCCCAAAGGCTGAGCCTGAGGCTCTGTGGGGACTGTGGGTGGTGGTCCCACATCTCTGGAAGGTTCTGGTCTCCTGCTCTGTCACCCAACTGAGCCCGAGGTCCAGCTCTGTCCCAGCTGAGCCTCCAGCAGCACCTCCCAGACTGGAAATGCCACCCCAGCACGGGGTCACCGGGAGCCCAGTGGCACCATCACTGGTCCTTGTGCCCTCGGGAGGCTCCTGGCAGGGCCTGGCTCTGGTGGGAGCTGCTGGAGGTCCCCTTGCCTTTCCAGCTTTCACCTGGGAGGTGAGGGCCAACGACCGACGGTACCACGTGCGGTCCAAGAAGAAATTTGCCTTCTGTCTGAGCAAGAAGAAGTACAGGGTGAGTCAAGGCAGGCCAGCCTGCGCCATTCCCTGACCCAACCCCTCAGTCCTGAGCCCCTGGTGGTTGGGGGAACATGGCAGAGATGCTCCAGAGGGTTCTCCAGTGGGGTGGAGAGTCACACCCACGTTCCTCAGCGAGGAGAGGGGCTGCTCCCTCCCTGCCTGGTGTCCCCAGGCTCCCCCAAAAGCTGGCAGACAAGGAGCACAACTGTGTGAAGGAGACTTTATTAGGAACTGATGGTCAAATAAAAAGACTTTTCAATGAGTTCTGATTAAATAAAAATGGGTTGTTTTGTTGGGGTTTTTCTTTGCAGCTAAATGATGACCTTCCAGCTGAGGTCACTTAGCTGGGCTTTAGATGATCAGAAGCAAAATATTTTGTTTCATTTTTCATGTTTTCATTTTCTCTAATAAATCCCTTTTTTCCCATGGCTTTGGTAATTTTTAAAGGCACCTTTTATGCCATGGAAAGTCCTAGAAACACCAGAATGTCTTAGAATTTATAGAGCAGATCCTTGATTTCCTGTGGCCATTCCCTGCTGTGGCTGTGACCTGCCCTTCCCTCTGCAGGGCAATGCCATCAAAACAGCCAAGTACAACATCCTCACCTTCCTGCCCCTGAACCTCTACGAGCAGTTCCACAGGATGGCCAACGTCTACTTCGTCTTCGTCATCCTCCTCCAGGTGAGTTGGACACCAAGGGAGAGGTGAGAGGTGCCTGCAAAGGAGGGTCCTCTGGACTTCAGAGTAGGGAACTTGGGGCTAAAAGGTTTCTGAGGATGTTGCTTTTCTGTGGAGTTCAGTGTCTTTCATGAACTCGGAAGGGTTTAACCTACATTGAGTTTGGTTATTTTAAATTGAAGTCTCCCAACAGCACAAGGACATGGAGCTGCTGGAGAGAGTCCAGAGGAGGTCACAGAGATGCTCCAAGGACTGGAGCCCCTCTGCTCTGGAGCCAGGCTGGGAGAGCTGGGGGGGTTCACCTGGAGCAGAGAAGGCTCCAGGGAGACCTGAGAGCCCCTTCCAGTGCCTAAAGGGGCTCCAGGAGAGCTGGAGAGGGACTGGGGACAAGGGATGGAGGGACAGGACACAGGGAATGGGTTCCCACTGCCAGAGGGCAGGGTTAGATGGGATATTGGGAAGGAATTCTTGGCTGGGAGGGTGGGCAGGTCCTGGCACAGGTTGGGCAGAGCAGCTGTGGCTGCCCCTGGATCCCTGGAAGTGTCCAAGGGCAGGTTGGATGGGGCTTGGAGCCACCTGGGCTGGTGGAAGGAGTCCCTGCCCATGGCAGGGGTTGCCACTGGATGGGCATTAATGTCCCTTCCACTGAAACCATTGTGGGATTCCATGAAATTCATACAGATGACCAAGATAGAAATCCAGTCCTCCAAAATCAGAGACCCACCACACATTTCACACATTCCCTTTCAAAAAGAAGCAGAAATCCAAAACAACAGTTCTCTGTGGACAGAGATGTTGATTTGATGCTTCTCAGATGGGTTCCTGCCACCCTCAGTGCTGGCTGGGGAGAGAGGGGGAGTTGCTCAGTCCCCTCAAGTGTCCCAAGGTGGGATGAAAGTTGTGTCAGGGGGTGGCAAATTCTCCCTCTGCAGACCTTCCCTGAGATCTCCACGCTGCCCTGGTACACTCTGCTGTTCCCCCTGAGCTGCCTCCTCCTCATCCGGGGCCTGCGGGACCTCATCGATGACATTGTGAGTGTGGGTGGGATGTGGGTCTGGGGGGACACTGGGGAGCAGGACGGGGCTCCTGGCTGTCAACTGCACTGGGGAGCTCAGGAGTCACTGCAGTTCATTGTTCCTGAGGTATCACCAACTCCATCACTTCGGTGTTTTCCCTTGGGAAGGGTGTGACCACCTGGCTGCTTTCCTTGGGGTCTATGCCCGCATACGTGTCCTCTTTAAAACCTATATTTATATATTTTTATTTATATATTTATTAAAAATATATTTATATAAAAANTATTTATATTTATATTTTAAAAACCTATATATTAAACCCTGGCTATATTGCCAGGCAGGTCCCCAGAAATACCTGGAGGGAGTTCAGTGTCTTTATTCCCCACAACCACATCTTCTGATCGCTCGCCCGGCACTGGGGAGGCAGGTGGTGACATTTGGGGGTTGTTTTTGTGGGGCAGGGCAGCCTTGGCGTGTCCCATCCCTTCCCTTTGGCCCCTTTTTGTCTCCTCTCTGCAGGGCCGTCACCAAAGTGACAGGAGCATCAACAGCAGGCCCTGTGAGATCCTGTCTGGGAAGAGGTGAGGGGCTTTGGGAAGAGTGCTGAGAATCCTTGAGCAGCTGGGAAGGGTTTTGGTGGGGCTGGCCCTGGCTCTGAACATTCCCCATCACCTCCCCAAACCTGCTGCAGGTCCAGCTCTTCCCCTGTAGGGATCATCATGGAGAGCAGCTCTAAAAAATCCCCCCTTTGCTGTGATGTGCTGGGAGAAGGGTTTCCTTGGCCACGGAATGAATTCCTAATGCACAGAGCCGTGTCCCTGCTTAGGGAAGGATGAATGTCTCCCCTCTGTGCCCAGTGGGCTGAAGGTCCCTGTCCCCTGTTGGCACCAGGGCCATGGATGTGACACGTGGCTCCTGTGCCAACCCCAGTCCTGCAGCTGGGACGTCACCGTGGTGTCATGGGAATCTGGAGACCCCATTCCCGCAGGAATTTGGGACAGACACGGGCAGAAACACCCACAGCCCCCATTCCCTCTGCCCTGCAAGGACAAAAATATGTCCCCACATTCTCCTGCAGCTTCCAGCGGCAGAAGTGGCGCGACATCTGCGTTGGGGACATCGTCCGGCTGCGCAAGGAGAGCTTCGTGCCGGTGAGCCCGGAGCTGGCTGGGCACCAGGGGGGCACTTGGGTGGCCAGGGAGGGGCTCACCCAGGTGCTCCCAACCCCCTTTTTGCTCTTCCAGGCTGACATGCTCTTGCTGTGCAGCTCCGAGCCCAGCAGCCTGTGCTACGTGGAGACAGCGGACATCGATGGGTGAGCAGGGACAGGGCACCCTGTGGCCATGGAGGGACAGGGGACCCCTGTGGCCATGGAGTGAAGGGGCAGAGGGGACCTCGTGGCCATGAAGGGACAGAGGGGGACAGGGGACCCTGTGGCCGTGGAAGGATAGGGGACCCCTGTGGCCATGGAGGAAGGAGGGGATAGAGGACCCCTGTGACCCTGGAGTGACAGAGGGGGACAGGGGACCCTGTGGCCGTGGAGGGAGAGGGGACCCTGTGGCCCTGGAGTGAGGAGGAACAGGGGACCTCGTGGCCATGGAGGGACAGAGGGGGACAGGGGACCCTTGTGGCCCTGGAGAGACAGGGGGCAGGGGACCCCTGTGGCCATGGAGGAAGGAGGGGACAGGGGACCCCTGTGGCTGTGGAGAGAGGAGGGGACAGGGGACCTTGTGGCCCTGGAGGGACAGAGAGGGATAGGGGACCCTTGTGGCCCTGGAGGGAGGGGGGACAGGGGACCTCGTGGCCCTGGAGTGAGGGGGGACAGGGGACCTTGTGGCCATGGAGGGACAGAGGGGGGCAGGGGACCCTTATGGCCCTGGAGGGACAGGGGACCTTTTGGCCATGGACTGAGCAGGGATAGGGGATCCTTGTGGCCATGGAGGGAGGAGGGGACAGTGGACTCCCATAGCCATGGAGGGAGGGGGGGAAAGGGGACCCCTATGGCCATGGAGTGAGGGAGGGACAAGGGACCCTGTGGCCATGGAGGGACAGGGGGGAACAGGGGGCCCTTGTGGCTCTGGAGGGAGGGGGGGACAGGGGACGCTGTGGCCATGGAGTGAGCAGGGACAGGGGACCGCTGTGGCCATGGAGGGAGGGAGGGACAAGGGACTCTGTGGCCATGGAGGGACAGGGGCCCCCTGTGGCCATGGAGGGACAGGGGACAGGGGCCCCCTGTGGCCATGGAGTGAGCAGGGACAGGGGACCCCCATGGGGACAGGCGCAGAAGCTGAAGAGTCCAATCTTGGGGACCCCTCAGGGAGGATCAGTCACCCTGTGAGGGTTCAGCAGAAACCACAAGATGTGTGGGGCATGCTCCAAACCCCAAACCTACACAGGCACCCTGGAAATGGGATTTGAGCCCCAAATTTTGAAAATGGGAGTCCAGAGGCTCTTGTGAGGTTTCCCCAGGGTCTCTCGGTCCCTCCCAGCCCTGCAGTCGACTGTGGCTGCCCATCCTGTCACCCCCATCTGCAGGAGGATTTAAAGGCAGGGGCCCCAGGCCAGGGCTCTTCCTGCACAGGTGCCCCAAGTCTGGCACAATAAGTCCCTCCCTGGCATTTCACTGCCACCACTCCTGTAATCACCCCATAATTAATGGCCACCTCGGTCCCAGAGGGCTGACAGCAGAATTAACAGGGTTGTTTTATTTCCCTTTCCCCGGCTCTTGCTCACAGGGAAACAAACCTGAAGTTCAGACAAGCCCTTCTGGTCACCCACCAGGAGCTGGGGAGCGAGGAGAGCATGGCTGCCTTTGATGGTGGGTCTCCAGATGGGTCAGATGTGACCATCCCACTGGGATGGGACGGATTCAGCCTGGGAACACCTCTGTCCCCTCTGTCCCCATCAGTCCAAGCATTAATCGCTCCTACCTGCCAGGAGCCAAAGACCTTGAGTGGAGGTGCTTCCCCAGCTGAGTGGCTCTGTGATGGGTCCATCAGGGTTGTGCACCTTCCCCCTGCCCTGGATCTTGATTTTCCCATTGGAATCAAGATGTTGGTTCCCAAACCCGAGCTCGACCCCCTGATATTTTTCCCCTCAGCTCCTCTGCAGGATTCAGCCTCCCCTCTCAGAGCCTTTGGGGATGGAGGGTGCTGTGTTTGTACCTTCTGCAGTTTATGTCCCTATGCAGTTCCTGTCCTGACCAACCTCCCAGCACCTCCAGCTCAGCCTGAATTTCCACCTCTAGACACCAACTGCACCCTGACCAAGCCCGAACCCCCTGGAGGAGCCCCGGCACCCCATTTTGGAGGGGCCAAGGGGGCTCCTCTTGGCTCCCCCCTGAGCCGTGTCCCCTCTCAGGGACAGTGAGGTGTGAGGAGCCCAACAGCCGCCTGCACAGCTTCACGGGCACCCTGGAGTGGAGGGGCGAGACCCACCCTCTGGACAGCGAGAGGGTCCTGCTGAGGGGCTGCAGGCTCCGCAACACCGACGTCTGCTACGGCCTCGTCATCTACGCGGGTGAGAGGCAGAAAACACCCGGCGTTTTAAGCTGCCCGAGCGCTCCTGGCACTGGCAGGTCCTCTTGGCAGCTGGCCTGAGCCCTGCTGGGGCTGGGCTCGCTGGCAGGGAGGTGATGTGCTGGTGCCAAACCTCTACCCATCCCAGGGTATATCCCACCCACACCATGTGCTGGATCCTCTCTGCTTTGTGGCTCAGCGCAGAGGGCTTGGCTGTGGGTGGAGGGGAGTTCTGGCATTGCTCTCAGCATCCTGCTGGGGAAGGAACGTGGTGCTCTGAAGCCTTCAGAGGAGGGGCAGATGTTGTTATGGAGGAAACCACCACCACTTGCCTGCAAGGTCAACCTTCTAGGGGCTGTGGACTTGCATTCTCGCTTCTAAAACATTTCTTCTCCAGGGTTTGATTCCAAAATTATGAGGAACTGTGGGAAGATCAAGAGGAAGAAAACCAAGCTGGACCGCATGATGGACCGGCTGGTGATCGTGGTGAGTGTGGTGCAAACACCTCTGCCCTGCTCCACCAGCCCCCTGGGGTTGCTCACAAGGCTCCTTATGAGAGGCTGCTTGCTTGGTGTGATGCTGATTTTCTTAAGCTTGCGATATTTTGCCCAAAATATCTGGAGTTTAAGATATTCAAAGAATCAGAGAATGGTTTGGGTTGGAAGAGACCTGAAAGCTCATCTCATTCCAACCCCTTGCTGTGGGCAGGGACACCTTCCACTAGACCCCGTTGTTCAAAGAAACACTGATCCTAGAAGAGAGTCTGGTCGGCTCTGTGATGGGATGTTCTCACCCTGGGATGTTCTGTCCTGGGATGTTCCCATCCTGGGTCGTTCCCATCCTGGGATTTTCCCACATTCCCATCCTGGGTCATTCCCATCCTGGGACGTTCCCATCCCGGGTCATTCCCATCCTGGATCGTTCCCATCCTGGGTCGTTCCCATCCTGGGATTTTCCCACANCCATCCTGGGTCATTCCCATCCTGAGACATTCCCATCCTGGGACGTTCCCATCCTGGGTCATTCCCATCCTGAGACATTCCCATCCTGGGTCGTTCCCATCATGGGACATTCCCATCCTGGGACATTCCCATCCTGGGATGTTCCCATCCTGGGTCGTTCCCATCCTGAAACATTCCCATCCTGGGACATTCCCATCCTGGGGCGTTCCCACATTCCCATCCTGGGACGTTCCCATCCTGGGTCATTCCCAATCGTGGGTCATTCCCATCCTGGGACATCCCCATCCTGGGACATTTCCATCCTTGGGTCATTCCCATCCTGGGACATTCCCATCCTGGGATGTTCCCATCCTGGCTCCCCTCCCCAGATCTTCCTGCTGCTGTTGGTCACGTCGCTGTGCCTCGCCGTTGCCTCGGGGTTCTGGGCCAGGAGGTTCCAGGAGAAGCACAGCTACCTGGCTGCTGTCTACAAGAACACAACCCCTGCCCAGCAGGCCTTCTTCAACTTCTGGGGCTTCACCATCCTCCTGAGCATCATCATTCCCATGTCCATGTATATAACGTAAGGACCGCAGAGCTTGGAAGGGGTGAGGGCTTGGCCTCCCACCCCCTGCCCTCGCCCCTCATGTGGCACTTGGGTCACAAACTGGGCCTGCCCTGATGATCCAGGTGTGTCCTGGAACAAGGCATTCCATGTGCTCCCTCAGCCAGGAGAGGGGAAGGATGGGCAGGGGGCGTATCCTACAAACATTGAGGATGTGCTTTGAGATCTTCCCAGGGGAAAACCCAAGTAGAGATCCAAGACCTGCTCCGACATTGGAAATTGTGGGCAGGCTGAGGATGAGGCTGAGGAAGGTGGTGCTTCCCAGGGTAGGCAAGAGAAGGGCACGGTCACTGTGACCAGGCAATAATTACGACTCACGTTGGAAAAAGCAGTTTCCAAACTTTCTGGCCCTTCACTGAATTTCCAGATCTATTAATTTTTTCATCAAGGGCCAGAATTCCAGACGGGAGCCCAGTTGCCTGGGAGGGTGATGATGAACCTTCTGGAAACCTGGCCTTGAGCAACAAACTCCCTCTTGTCTCCCCCAGCCCAGAGCAATGGGATCCACATGGGGAGCTCCCCACGTCCCTTTCTTCCCAGGTCAGGTCCCCCAAGTGCCCCTGGGATGTGAGGAACACAATCCCCTTCTCCTTGTCTTCTTCTCCCTTAGGCTGGAATTCATCTACCTGGTGAACAGCTTTTTTATCAACTGGGACCTGGAGATGTATTACGCTGTGAAGGACATTCCAGCCAAAGCCAGAAGCACCAGCCTCAATGACCAGCTTGGCCAGATCGAGTACATCTTCTCCGACAAGACCGGCACCCTGACACAAAACATCATGAGCTTCAAGAAATGCTGCGTCAACGGGACCATCTACGGTAACGTTTGGTGGAAGCAAGTTTCTAGGGGCTCATGTGAGCCTGGAACTGGTTCCTTCAGTTCCTCCTGGCTTGCTCATGGCATGTGGATTGGTCTTGGTGGTCCAGCATGGAGCTGTAGGAGTTGAGCTTGTTCTCATCTCCCGTGTTATTGGTGCTCTGCGGGGCCACCACGCCTGAGGTCACACTGGGTGGTGTTCCCAGCGAGTGGAACCAGGGAAGGGTCCTGCACTCAGACAATGGAGAGGTTCCATGGCCCCAACTCAGCTGAGATCAGTGAGGTTCTCCATGATAACCAAAGGGAGCCTGGTGGAGGAGCCCAGCATGGCCCCACGGCAAACACAGAGTCTGGGTGGGATGGATCCCACCTGGAATCATCAGCTGGTGCTGGCCCAGGCAGAGGAGCAAAAGGAGATGGGCCGGAGAAGCCCATGGATTTTTATTTTCTGTTAAGGTCCCCTGGAGAAAAAGGACCTGTTGCTTTTCTTCTTTGCATCATTTTCTGGTGAATCTCCAGCTTGGTTTCCAAATCTGGGCACTTTGTGCCTTTCAGGTGACCTGTAGAGGAGGCAAAGAAATTATCATTCCCCATAAGTTGTTTAATTAATGCGTGTAATTGCTCTTAAGTTTTCTTTTTATTTTATTTTTTTACAAAAATTATTATTAATGATTCTTCTTGGTTTTCCCCTTAAAAACTTGAAAATTGCCAAGTCCTTTCTGTACTTCTTGCTTTACTTACTTGAGCTCTTGGCTCGCTTTTGGGATCTGTCTTGGTGCTTAATTAGTGAAATGTAGTGGGCAGAGTGAGCCATGGAGCTCTTTTTACCCCGAGATAACTATCAGGTGCTTGAGACAAATGGGCAGTGATAAAAGCAAAAAGGAAGGGGAGAAAAAAATCTGGTGACGTTTTGAAGCAGAAATAAACCCAATTTCCCCCCGCCTGTCGTATCATGTTGCACCTCGTGGGGCAGCATTGCTGCGACCCCGGCAGCCTCTGGCCAATCTCCCAGGAAATGCTGGGCAAAGTAGAGCTGGATTTTTAACATTAAAAGCATGTTGAAAGTCTGAACAGTCCAAAAGCAAAAAAAATTAGACATGGATATCCCGGTGGAGCCTGGCACCGATGCTGAACCCTTTGTGCCCATCTTTTGTCCCTCTGGAGAAGCTGCTCCAGGCCCCACTGTTAACTCTCTGTTAACTGAAGTATTTTTATTTTGGCAGGTCCAGGCACAGTCCATGAGAACAAACAGCCACCAGTGAGTAACTCTCCCCATCCCCTGGAACACAGTGGTGGGGGGACACCAAGTGTCACCACATGTCACCCAAGTGTCCCCACAGCCTCGTGTGTCCCAGGCTCCAAGAGTGGCCCGTGCTCCCTTGGGCTGCAGAGCTTGCCCTTCCTCAGCTGCCAGGGAAGGAGAGGGAAATGGGAATTGGGAAATGGGGTTTAGGAAATACCACAGTTCTGGTTTTTTGGTTTGCCACTCCCAGCCTCGGTGTGGGCAATGCAGGGCTCAGGCTCAGCCTTGCTGTGTCCCCTCCCCTGCGCTCCACCTCCATCTCCATGTCCATCTCCATCTCCATTATCTCCATGTCCATCTCCATTATCTCCATGTCCATGTCCATCTCCATCTCCATTATCTCCATCTCCATCTCCATTATCTCCATCTCCATTTCATCTCCATCTCCATCTCCATCATCTCCATCTCCATCTCCATCCCGCCTGTGCCTCTGGCAGGGCTCGGGGCTGACCAGGGACCACCATGGGGAGCAGAAGGTGGATGTGACGCTGCTGGAGGCCGCCCAGAGGGACAGTGACCCCGTGCTGAGGGAGTTCCTGAGGCTGCTGGCCCTGTGCCACACCGTCATGGTGGAGGACAGGGGAGGTGGGTTGGCACACTCAGAGATGGGGCTGAGCTGCCCCTTGAGGCGCCGAGGCTGGGGGCCGGGTTTTGCATCTCCCAGTAAAGCTCAGCTGTGGGGGAACAGGGGATGTGAGAGCCCGGGGATGGCTCGTGCCACTGTCCCTTTGTCATAGACATGTGCACTTGGATTTGTTTTAAAGCTCCTCAGTGGGAACAGAAGCACAGGGGGACAGTCCACCCTTGTGTGGACACTTGTCCTGTCTGGGGTGATGAGTCAAAGAGATGATGGAATCATAGGATGGTTTGGGTTGGACAGGACCTTAAAGCCCATCTCATCCCACCCCTTGCCATGGGCAGGGACAACTTCCATAGCCTAGGTGGCTCCAAGCCCCGTCCAGCCTGGCCTTGGACACTTCCAGGGATCCAGGGGCAGCCACAGCTGCTCTGCCCAACCTGTGCCAGGACCTGCCCACCCTCCCAGCCAAGAATTTCCTCCCAGTATCCCATCTATCCTTGCCCTCTGGCAGTGGGAAGCCATTCCCTGTGTCCTGTCCCTCCATCCCTTGTCCCATGTTCCTCTCCACAAGGGGCAGGTAGGACTGAGTTTCCCCATCCTGTGTGTGCAGACTTTGCAGTGTCCACAACCCCTGCTGGTGTTGGGCAGGATCCGGGTGTTTTGGCTGCCCAAGCCTTGCTTGGCTGCGATTCCCGATGTCCAATTCCCCGTGTCCAATTCCTGGTGTCCAATTCCCCCTCCCATTGTGCAGACCAGCTGGTTTACCAGGCGGCCTCCCCGGATGAGGAGGCGCTGGTGTTGGCAGCCAGGACCTTGGGCTACGTGTTTCTGGCCCGAACGCAGGACACCATCACCATCAGCGAGCTGGGGAGGACCAGGACCTACCAAGTGCTGGCCATGCTGGACTTCAACAGCGACCGCAAGAGGATGTCTGTCCTGGGTGAGGGGAGCCCCTCCAGGGTCCCTTCTGTACCCAGCCCTGCAAGGGATGGCACTGGGATGGGTGTGACTGATCATGGGGGTGACTGGGCATTGGAAGGGTCTGCCCAGGGATGGTGGGGTCACCGTCCCTGGAGGGGTTTAAGAAGAGACTGGATGTGGTGCTCTGTGCCATGGTCTGGTTGACAAGGTAGTTTTGGGTCATAGGTTGGACTCGATGATCTCAGAGGTCTTTTCCAACCTTAGGGATTCTCTGATTCTGTGACCAAAAACTTGCACAGGGGCTCCTATGGGTTACCGTGGTCATCCCTGCGGTTTTGCTCATCCTGATACCTCGGTGAAAGCATCTGAGAAGGGTTTGAGCAGCCAAGAGAGAGCAAGTAAAGCTGGGGCTCAGAGGAGGACTGTGAGGAACCAACAGTCCTGGAGACCTGATCCTGCCTCCTGGCAGATCTGAGGAAATTCCTGGGGGCTTCCTGGGGCCATGGGTGGAAAAGCACCAGTGAGCCCTGTAGAGCCTTCAGGGGGCCATGGGTGGAAAAGCACCAGCGAGCCCTGCGGTGCCTTCGGGGGGCCAACAGGGGCCAGCGGGGCCATTGCGGAGGGTTGGAGGGTGGGAGCTGCCCCTGAGGGGCCCTGAGCTGTGCTTGACCTCCCTCCCAGTGCGAGACCCCCAGGGCACCATCCGGCTCTACACCAAGGGTGCCGACACCGTCATCCTGGAGAGGCTGCGGGGACGGGGCCCCAGCGAGGCCATCACCGAGAGGGCTCTGGATGTGAGTCCCACACCAGCCCTGGGAGGAAAGGACTGTCCTCCCTCCTGCTGGCTTTGGGCTGGGTGTCCTGGAGTCTCCCCTGCTGCTCTTTTTTTTTCCCTCTGGCTTCAGGATTTTTTCGGTCCTTTCTTCCTTCTGCTCTGGGAGCCTCCTCTGCATGTGGGACTGGGGGTAAGAGGGCATGAAATCCACCTTTGGTGTTCTGCACAGCATTGCAGGGATGCTCATGGGGTTCGCTGTAGGATGGGGGAAGGAGCCAGAGCCCAGAGAGACCCTCAGGTCCTGGGGTGTCCCTGGCTCTGCCCATGGCTGTTGTGATGCCCTGGTCACCGTGAGAGTGATGTGATGACAGGGTGGGAGCCCTGATGTCTCATCCCCGCAGCTCTTTGCAGAGGAGACCCTGAGGACGCTGTGCATGGCCAGCAAGGAGGTGAGCGAGGCTGAGTACCAGGAGTGGGGCAGGAGGCACCACGAGGCCACTGTGCTGCTGCAGGACCGTGCCCGGGAGCTGG
This sequence comes from Grallaria varia, assembly GCA_013396735.1. Lineage (NCBI taxonomy): Eukaryota > Metazoa > Chordata > Aves > Passeriformes > Formicariidae > Grallaria > Grallaria varia. Next base: position 141,012 of record VWZG01006120.1, on the reverse strand, counting down.
ACAGGCTGTATGAGGAGATGGAACAGAACCTGCAGGTGGGAGGGGGACAGGGGTTGGGAGGAACTGTGCACTGGCCCCAGAGGGCTGGACAGTGGGGTTCAGCGCTCTGGGATGAGGGGGTGAAGCGTCCAAAGGGTACAACCCAACACCCATTCCATGGGTGGGAGGACAGGTGGAGTTCACCCCCAGGTGTGACTTGGTGACATGTCCATAGTCAGGTCATGTCCACACACAGCAAGGACTGCTCATTGGTTCCAGGGGTAATTCCTGGCCCCATGCCATGACACCCATTCCTCCTCCCTCATCCAGGGGTAATTCCCAGCTCCATGTCTTGCCCTTCCCCATGCCATGACACCCATTGCCCCTCCTCCTTCCAGCTGCTTGGGGCCACAGCCATTGAGGACAAGTTGCAGGACAGAGTCCCTGAGACCATCCAGCTGCTGAAACTGGGCAACATCAAAGTGTGGGTCCTGACAGGAGACAAGCAAGGTCAGTGGAGGCAGCCACAGACCCCACAAACACATTTCAGCTTCTTCCCTACCCAGGACCATCCCTGGAGGTGTTTAAGAAAAGACTGGATGTGGCACTCAGTGCCATGGTCTGGTTGACAAGGTGGTGATCCGTCAAAGGTTGGACTCGATGATCTCAGAGATCTATTCCAACCCAGTTGATTCTCTGATTCTGTGAGCAGAGAGGAGAAGGGACCCTAGGAGTGGGTGGGAACTGGACTCTGCTGCTCCCTTTACAACAGCAGCGTGTCCCACATACCAGGCCACTCATGGAAAACAGGCAGGGGGAAGCCCCCGCTGCGATGGCTGGAGCTGGAGCAAAGCCCCCAGCAGCTGCTGCCCACCAGGGCTGCTGGACAGAGGGCTGGGGGTGCCCTGGGCTTGGGAGGGGCAGCAGCACCTCTGACCCCTTGGTGTTGCAGAGACTGCCATCAACATTGGCTACGCCTGCAAACTGCTGACAGAGGACATGGAGATCCTGGAGGAGAAGGAGATCAGGTGAGGAGCCATCACATCCTGGTTGATGTCCCTGCTGAGGACACCTGAGAGGAGGGTGGGGAGGGCTCAGCTCAGCCAGAGATGCTTCTCCTTCCCTGTCCCAGCCTGCATGTCCCTGGTCCCCATCTGCTGGTGCCTTTCCAGGCCTCCCCATCTGTTTCACAGCACCCTCCTCCTTGGCAGACATTGAGCAGAAAGGGTTTAATCTCCTCTCCAGCCTCCAAAACACAGGGAGAGAGGCTGATTTCTGACATCAGGGAGACCTTGGGGTGCCCTCTCTGTCCCCCCTGTTCCCACCCCTGGGTACCAGTCCCATCTCCCTGCCTTTGAGATGACAAAGGCCCGCTGTAGATCTTGGTTCAAGCCAGGCAGTGTGCCCGGTGTCCTCAGCTCAGCTCCAACCACCCTTTCCTCACAACAGTGAGATCCTCCAGGCTTACTGGGTGAGCAACAACAACCTCAGTGGGCACGGGGAGGCTCCAGCCAGCAGCCACCTCTCCTGGGAGCACCCAGAGGCTTCGTGCCACAAGGGGAGAGCCATCATCATCAGCGGGGACTTCCTGGTGAGATGCCACCTGGGTGCCCTTCTCTGCTCCCTGCCTGCGCTGGTAGATGGTTGTTTCTGCCCTGGTTGATGTCAAAGTCCTGGGTGGCACCAGCACGTGGAGGGGGTGATGCCCCTGTGCCCAAGGGATGGAAAAAGCCCATTTGGGGCTGGGGAATGGAAGAGTGGAAAGAGGAACAACCTTCCAATGGTCATTTGGCTTTGGGGGGCTTTGACCGCACCTGCCCAACCAAGTGACACAGGCTGGGTGGTCAGCACATGCTCTACTGGTCATACTGGGACCTACTGGTCTCATGGTCACAGCGTCTGCTACGTGGTGAACTTGGACAAAACTGGAGTCACCTTTTTTGTAGCGTTTACAAAATTCAAGAGCAACCTTGAGATGCTGGGGCCTCTCAGGCTCTGAGGGCTGTGGGTGAGGTCCCAGCCACGTGTGCTCTCCCCTAAGGACAAAATCCTCCACGCGGGAGAGGTGCTGAAGGAGCAGAAGGGGTGGCCGTGGCGGTGGCTGCCCCGTGGCAGGACTGGGGGGTCACAGGAGCAGGGGAGCCTGGTGGAGAAGGCTTTTGTGGACTTGGCCACCAGCTGCCAGGCAGTGATCTGCTGCAGGGTGACCCCCAAGCAGAAGGCCCTCATCGTGCAGCTGGTGAAGAAGCACAAGAAGGCCATCACGCTGGCCATCGGGGACGGGGCCAATGATGTCAACATGATCAAAAGTGAGTCTTGAGGCAGGGGGAAGGGTGGGGTTTGGCTGGCACATCCTTCTGGTGAGGATTGGTGGTGCCCCAATCTGACACCTCCACCACCTCACCCTCCTCTTGGAGGTGAGGAGCTGGGAGCGGAGCGCCCAGACCAGTTCCCCACATTGCTGTGCTTGGAGGGGAGCGAGAGGCACAGGACAGAGACCAGCCCAGGACAAGGGCAGGGTGGTCCACTTGCTCTGGACATCAGTGATGAACCTTGATGAAACTTCAAGCCCCAGCATGGGCAGGTGGCTGAGATGTCCCTGCCCCTCCACAGCAGCCCTAATGTGGGGCTGTGCTCTTTGACCAGCCACACCTGGAATGTCACTTCCCATGGGATACAGAGGTCTTTGCCCATCGCTCCTGGGTTCACCCTTTGCCCACAAGCCTGGGGACGACCCACGGGGAAATCCAGCCCCTGGCTCCCCCGAACCTGTTTGACACCCTCGCGTCCCCTGCAGCGGCCGACATCGGGGTGGGCATCAGCGGGCTGGAGGGGCTGCAGGCCGTGCAGTGCAGTGACTACGCTCTGGCCCAGTTCTCCCACCTCCAGCGCCTCCTGCTCGTCCACGGCCGCTGGGCTTATCTGCGCATCTGCAAGTTCCTCCGGTGCTTCTTCTACAAGACCTTCGCTGGCCTCATGGCCCAGGTGTGGTTCGCTTTCCACAGCGGATTCACGGCTCAGGTGAGGGGTGTGGGTGTTTGGGGGGGGGTCACACCGGTGTTACAACCCCCCCCACACCCAGGATCCCTTGCAGGGTTCGTGCCTGGTGGACATGTGTCCCCATCACCACCATGGTCAACCATGGTCACCTCTCTCCCTTGCTGTGTCCCAGTTTTTGGGGTTGTCTGGCTGAGGTACAACTGGTTGTCTGCTTTTTACCTGGCTGGATTGGGATAATCACCCTGGGGAGATTTCAGGATGTCCTTGTGACCTGCAGCTCAGTCTTGGGCAGATGCTGGGAAAGATCCCACGTGGTTTCCTCCAAAACAGGAACTTTTATCCCAAGGGCCATGAGTGTGACTTAACCAGCACTTCAGGGCTGTAGCCCCATCTCCATCTGCAGCACAGCCCCACAGACAACCTGGGGCTCATGCAGAGCCTAGGGCAAGTCCAGGGCAATTTCCATGGTTGGATGGGAATCTCTTGGACTCACCCCTGGGGTCTGAGCGTCCTTTCGGGGTTTTTCCAAAGCACCTCTGAGCTCACAGCTGCTTCCTCTTCCCTTCTAGCCCCTCTTTGAGGGCTGGTTCCTTGCACTCTACAACATTTTCTACACTTCCTACCCTGTGCTGTCCGTGGGCCTTCTGGAGCAGGTATGGCTTCATGGAGCTCATCCCGCCCTGTGCCCGGAGGCTGCATCCTTGGAGGGTGGGAATGAGCCTGGCGGAGGTTGCACCCCATCTGCACAGCCCTTTGTGCTGGCACCGAGCAGCTCGATGGGCGTTTGGAGCTCACCACAGGTCCTGGGGCGCCTGTTGCCCATCACCCCAGAGCCACCGGGCAGAGGGACCTGCTGCAGCTCTCCCGGAGGTTGTGGTGGGTGGGGTGGTCCCATCCTGCTCCCCCAATCCCTGCATCCCCTCCGTGATGCTCCTGGCAGGATGTGAGTGCCAAGAAGAGCCTGGAGTTCCCTGAGCTCTACATGATCGGGCAGCAGGACAAGCTCTTCAACTACCGCGTTTTCGGTGCCACCCTCCTGCACGGGGTTGGCACTTCACTCACCAGCTTCTACATCGCCCTCTGGGCCTTCGAGGACCATGTTGGCAGCAAAGCTGTTGGGGACTACGAGTCCTTCTCTGTCACAGTGGCGGTGTCAGCGTTGCTCTCAGTTCTCGTGGAGGTGAGCACCACCTGCCCTTCCCCATCCTGGCCCCACAGCAGATGTTTAGGGTCTGCAGTCCTGGGCTCTGACACCATCCCCAGCATGTTCATGGCTGGGGGATGATCACTATGGGATGGAGGAGGAATTTGGGACAAGTGGCCCCCAAGAGACACTGTGTGCTCTGCCCTTTTCCCTGCAGATCATCCTGGACACCAAGTTCTGGACAGCGTTGTCCTTCCTGATGGTCACAGTCAGCCTCCTGTTCTTCTGCCTCTTCTCCTTCCTGACCCAAAGCATTGATGCCTTCAAGATAGCCCCTGCCATCTTCTGCTTCCCAGGTGAGACACTGTGGGAGTCCCCGTGGTCCTTCCCTTCCCCAGCCAGGGAACCCCAGCCTGGCCTTAGTGCTATGAGCTGTTTCCCACCTTGTAGATCATCTCCTATTTGCCACTTCCCAATCTTGCTGGCTGGATTTTTGACTCCGGTTTAGGTGCCACCTCCTCTTTACATCCCTCAGCACCTTCATGGGTGGGGGCCTGTCCCCCTCCAAAGGTTGTTCCCTCTGTCTTCTCCACCTTCCCTGCTTTAACATCACTCCCCAAATTCTCGTGCTGACAGATGCCAGCCGGAATGCCCTGACTGACCCCTACGTCCTCTTTGTGGTCCTGCTGACCCTGGTGGTGAACACCATCCCCTCTCTCACTGTCCACGCGTTCCGTGCCATCGTGGGCAAACCCACCATCCAGCAGGTGAGGGCTGTGAGGGGCTGGCATGGGAGGGGGCTGCCTCCCACTGGTGTTGGTGTCTGGGACTGGTGATAGGAAGGAGGAGGTTCCCCAGGAAGGCTGGACTGGAATGGTGGGATATGGGTGGCACCACTCATGGTGGTCTTTCATGACATTGGTGCCCAATTCTGACCCCAGGGTCTTTTCTCCAAATTGTTCCATGGCCCAGCAGGAGGTCATGGGCCAAGAGGCTTACTCCAGCTCTTGGAGAGGGTCTGCTTTTGGCTACAGTGAGAAACTGTCCCCCAAGACCCACAAGAAGGCACTGAAGTCTGGTGCAAGTCTTGGTACCACCCCAGCCTTGGCAGAGCATGTCCCCATCTGGGATTTGGGTTATACCTTCCTGGTGGTACAAAGAGTCTCAGATGGGAGCAGGGGGTGAGGTTGTGCTCCAGAGCTCTGTGAGCTTTGCAGACCCCTGGGGGAGTCCCCACATTCCTCATCCCACCACAGAACATCAGGTCATGGTGGAGTTGGGCTCCAAACCATGTCCTGGTGAAGGGTGTCCCTTTGCTTACTGTGTGTCCCACCTTGGGGTACGGGCTTGCCTGGGAGGTGCACAAAGAACCCCAGATGGGAGCAGGGGTTGAGGTTGTGCTCCAGAGATCCGTGAGCTTTGCAGACCCCCAAGTAGGTCCCCACATTCCTCATCCCACCATGAAAAATCAGGTCATCCTGAGGCTGGATGGCAAACTGTGTCCCAGTGGAGATGCCTCTGCGCTTCCTGCATGTCCCCCCATGGGGTGAGGGCTCTCCTGGGAGGTGTCCACAGCCCTGACCTCTCCATCTCCTTGCAGAAGATCCACCAGAAGGCCAAGCAGGAGCCGGAGCCCTCGGTGGAGCTGCGGGCCCACGCCCCTCGTGGCTCCTTCCGCCGCCGCTCCAGCTACGCCTTCTCCCACCAGGAGGGCTACGCTGGGCTCATCACACGTGGGGACAGCCTGCGGGCCAGGGCCACCCACGGGGACAGCCTGAGAGCCAGGGCCACCCACGGGGACAGCCTGAGAGCCAGGGCCACCCACAGGGTCAGCCTGCAAGCCAAGGCCACCCACGGCACCATCCCAGAGGGGACCCTGACCGTGTCCCCCCACCCACAGCCCCTTGGTGTAGCTGCCCCAGCTGGCACCGACCTCCCACCCTGCTGGGACAGGACAGGAGCACCCAAGGCACGCACCTGGCTGGTTCCCTCCTCTGATGGGCCACCTTTTAGTCTTATTTGAAGGGTTTGGAGCCCCCGTGGCTGCAGGAAGGGCTGGTGAGCCTGGGGGGGCTGAAGCCGCAGGCGCTGAGCCCCGAGGTGTGCCCTGCAGTGGCTCCATCTCACAGGATCTCAGGATCACTCAATCAGGGTTGGAAGGGACCTCTGGAGATCATCCCCACACGGTGTCTGCGTGGGCTTTGCAGGAGCCTGTGAAGCCATGAAAGCCACCAACTGCTGTTGCCAAACTCGTCCCCTCACCCCGTGACCCCCCGGGTGACACCCCAGACAACCTCAGAGCTGGGGGTCTCTCCTGCCTGGGGCTGACCCTGCTCCAGGCTGGGCCCACAAACAGCAAGGTGGCTGCCCCAGAGTCGTTATCCCACCTCTGAATTAATTAATTGCCCTGATGGAGCCCAGTGAGAGGGCTGGCTGGGTGGGTGGGTTGGTGGGTGCAGCCTCTCACTCTGCTCACCCCACCCACACCATGGGCTGAGCTGCAGTGGCTGCACCAAGACCTTTGTCTTGTGTTCCCCACTCAGGGCCGGTTTCTACCCCGTGGCTTTCATGTGCATCAACCCAACAGATCAGACAATCCCAGAATCCCAGAGTGGTTTGGGTTGGAAGGTCTTCAAACTCATCCCACTCCACCCCCTGCCACAGGCAGGGACTCCTTCCACTAGACCAGGTTGCTCAGAAATGAGCAGTGTGATTTTAAAATGCCTCCTAATTTCTGGAGTAGGATCCATGTCAGATTGATGGATGGATTGATTGATTGATTGATTACCTGCAGGTTTTTCTCCTCCATCCAAACCAGCCTGGCTCCTGCAGCCTCTCCTCATCCCTCCCCACCCACCATTCCCACCTCCTTGCCTTTGCCATCCCTGCACAAGGTGTAAGGGTGTCCACCGTGTGCCATCTCCACACCATCCCCCCAGGACTGGTGTCCCTTTGGGGACAATTTGTTGCCCCAAGTTGTCCCCTGCAACGCCCCAATAAGTACTTCTGAGGGGAGGTAGAAACGTCGAAGGGCCGTGGATCAGCTCTGCCCAGTGGGCACAGGACACATTCCTGCACATTCTGTAGCTGCTGGAGAAGTTGTGTGTGAAGAACTGATTGGTGACTGGGTCACCCTTTTCGTTGTTCTGATTTTTTAATTAAAAGGTTTTTAGCTTTACCCTCCTCTCCTGTAAATCTCTGTTACACCACGCAGGACGAGAGCTGCACAGAAAGGTCCTGTGGTCCCTCGGTGTGTGCCACCAGCACTTGTGCAGTGGCAAAATTCATGGGAGGACAAGATATGTGGGGGGAAAGATACATAATTAATGGACAAGATACCTGGGGAAAAAGATACAGAATTAATGGACACGATATCTGGGGGAAAAGATACAGAATTAAAGGACAAGATATTTGGGGGAAAAGATACAGAATTAAAGGACAAGATACTTGGGGGAAAAGATACAGAATTAATGGACACGATATCTGGGGGAAAAGATACAGAATTAAAGGACAAGATATCTGGGGGAAAAGATACACAATTAAATCAGCCCGAGGTCTTGGCCCTTCCCGCAGCGCACACGACTCGATGGGTTTGTTTAACAAGCGCTTTGGCCCCGTCTGTGCTGAGTTGGTGACAATTAAAGTGTTTTCTTTGGGCTCTGGCCAGGAGAGTCTGGATGATGCCAAGGAATAAAAGTCTTCCCTCTAGGAAAGCTCTCACTCCTGCAACCACCAGGTGGGAAATTGGGAGAAACCTTTCCCAACCTCCTGGGGTCAGTCCCCAAATCTACGTCCCGGTGCTGCCAGGGTGGGTTTAGGGAGAGGAGCTGAGGTGGTTACAGGGGGGGCAGCGGGAGGGAACTGCTCCCCATCGCTGTGGGACACACACGCACGCCAGGGTGAATGACTAGAAAATAATTTATTGAAGAAACAGAAAGCTGCAGAAATACAACACAGTCATGACCAGTAGAGGATGAACAAATAGAGATTAATTTTTTTTTTTTCCTCTCTCTTTTAAGACCTGTTGACAGGCTGGAGTAAAGTTTCCTGATCACTTCCCCTGCATGAGTCATTGCAAAGGACAAGGAACAAACTCCAGAGCACACAGCACAGTTTGGATAAAGTGCCTGACACATAAGACTCTTTTTTTATTTTATTTTTTTTACTTTTTTAACGTTTGTAAATAGCTTAAACAAATATAGTTGCAAGACACAGAGGAGTAACAATTGCATTTCGCTGCAGAGTAAAACCTATCCCATGAGAGTAACAATGAAGCAGCAGCAAAAAAAAAAAATTAAATTAATTCAATTAGAAGGAAAAAGTCATTTAAAAACTCAGAGATGTGGCCCTCGGGCCGTGTGGGATGAGGGCAAGTGTCACCTATTGCTATACAGAAAAATGAGCAATGTTTTCTGGAGGGGGCTGGGCTGGCAGACCCAAGGCCGGGGGTTCTTTCTGGCTGGGGTTGTTTCTGTCTGACTTCTTTCTTTCCTTTAGAAACTGAAGGAAGGGAAGAGGGGGGAGAAAACCAAACCAAACTCAAATTTTGTTCTTTGCAGTTTTAATTTCCTCTCCTTAAAAACCCCAAAAGACAGACACGAGAGGAACCGGATGCCACGTGGCAGCACCCGCGGGTCCGACCCCACGGCCGGGTGTCCTCTGAGACAAGGGAAAGGAGCTGCCTCCGTGCTGGGGGCGTGTGGTGGTGATGGGAAACACCCAAGGGTGCCCAAACCAGGCTGAGGAGAGAGGCCATGAGGGGCTCTTTGTCTTCCCCACCCGGACTTTGGATCTTCGGGAAAAGGGACGAGTGGAGAGTTTTTTGGCGTAGCCGTTTCTCACCTCCCAAATCTCTCTGTTCTGATGTTCTTAGAGCAGGAAAAGCTCAGCTCTGGATGTGTCCCCAGTGGGGTAATAATGGTTAAAACCCAGCTGGGCATCCCCGAGAGCCTGCCCAGGGTGGGATGGCGCTCTTGGAGGTGGGTTTTCCAAGCATGAAAGCCATCGATGGAGAACTTCCACCCAAGGTAGAACTGGAGTGGCTGGGAGTTGTCAGAGGTAATGAAATGACCCAAATCCCTGAAAGCTTCCACGACTGAAACAGGAGACAGTGGCCAGGCTGAACCAGCAGGTCTCAGTAGATCTCAGGTCTCCTCTTCATCATCCTTCATCACCCTCGGGGGTGTCCCCAGGCCCCAGTTTTGGTCCTGCTTCCCACAGCACAAAAACGCCCTTTGGGTGCAACCCTGGTCAAGAGAATTGTCTTTAGGACAGAGCTCGGATTGTCATTACCTGCAAGGGGGGTAAAAAATCTTTGGTATCGTGGCAAGTTGCTCCTCAAGGCATTTTGGTTGATGTGGGCAGCAGGCACGGCCAGACCCGGCGTGGGCAGGGCTCAGGTGGTGCAGAGAGTCCTGGTGGGCTAAAGGACAGGGCACAGAGCTCTGATCTTGGCTTCTCTGGGCTCTTCCCAAGCCACGATGGAAGCCAACTGGTCTCTTCAAGGTCTGAGGACTGGGGACCGTGGGTTGTATCCAAGCCTTGTGAGACCTTCTTGCAGCTGGAATCGAGGTCTTGACCTCCAAGCACCAACGTTTCTTGTGCTGGTAAAGGCCTTGCAGAAGGAACTGAGGCATGGAGGGGATGCAAAGCTCCCTGGAGGACAGGAGGGTTGGTCAGTAGATGAATGGAATCAACACCACCTCTTCTTAAAACCCAGGTCCTCAGTCAGTGTGTCCATGTCTCCCACCACCACAAGAGCATCTTGGTGCTGCTCAGGAAGGCAAAGGCTGCAGGGACGCGACATTAGGCAAGAGATGCAGGTGGAGAAAAACCCTCCTTGGCTTCTTGGGGCCACTTTGGTGGAGCCCAAAGAAGCTGAGATCTCTTTCCTCACAGCAGGCTGAGCTTGGAGTCCATCTCTGGTGATGGAGGTGGAGGATGGAGTGGTGCAGAGGGCTGAGGAGCCAGCATTTTCAGGTGAATGCCCTGGGAATGGCAGGGAAAGGAAAGGAGTAGGTAGCGCTGCCTCCTCTGGGGCCCCACCACCCTCCTGACCTCCAGAGATGGAACTCCTTCCTGCAGCTCTCCTTATGCCTTTAGGCAAGGAGAGGAGGAGGAGCAGGGGACCTTCCAAAGTCCCCTGACAGTGGGATGGAGTCCTCCAGGACTTCTTCCACTGGCTGGACCCTTCCTCTTCTTCAGCCAGGGCTGGTGCATCCATGGAGGGTGAGAGCCAGGCTTGGGTGGCACAGGGAAGCCAGGCAGGGGCAGTCACTGAGGTGACCCTCAGAAATGGGTCACTCCAGCCCGTCCCTGGGGCCAGCTGGCTGTGGCAGCAGCACCTCCTCCTACGCAGGGCAAGGGCAGAGGGAGGTCTGTGAGGTGACCCCAAGAGACAGGGATTGGGGGGAGTCACCTGAAGAGGTCCCAGCCCTGAGGGAAGGTTTGGGGCTGTTTCCCTTGTCTCAGAGCACACGAGGAGTCCCGTGGCTTTGCCAGCTCAGGTCACGGTGGTTGATTGTCTCTCCTTCTCTCGTCTGCGCTTGGGATTTGACCCACAGAGGTGGATGAAGGTAAAAAAAATACCAAAGGAGAACCAACCAAAAAAATCCCCCAAACACAAAGCACAGCGAGGAGCCAGAGCCCGGGGGGAGGTGGGTGGGTGGGTCCCAGAGACCCCGACCCTGTTTGCCAGGCACGGGGCCATGCCCTGCATCCCACCCACCACAGGGGTCCCACGGGCAGCCCCCACCACTGGCAGGGTGAGGGAAGGAAGAAAAGAGGAGAAACCAAAGGGGATAAAGATACGACTTTCCAGCGGTTGTGAGTTGGAAAAGAACCGTGATCCATGCAGAGAAATCTTCATCAACCAAAAACTCGTGGACAAAGAAAAGCACAGTTTGACCCCTCCCGCTCCCACCCAACCGCCCCTCCCCGAATAATTATTACATTACTTCAAGAAAGAGTATATTTTTTTCATGCATAAATCAAATTCTCATCTTGTCTTTTTTTTTTTTTTTGTCTTTTTTTTTGTCTTCCTTAAATTACATTTGAACACAGAACACATATAATAAATACTCTTGTACGACATGACTCAGAGAAAAGTAACACATCTGAACGCAAAGGTATCGTCATCATTATTAGTTTTTCTTTTTTTTTTTCTTTTTTTTTTTTAAAAGGACTTGTTTAAATATGAAATCTGTAAACTCNTATCACATAAACTATACATTAAATATTTTGAGGTATTTCAGAGAACATTGTCAAAGGCTTGTAAGGTCTGTGCTGGGTGGAAAAGAAGGCTTTCTCCTGCATAGAGAACGTCTTTGGTATCACAAGCCATGTGGGTATGGGGTGGAAGAGGGGTGGTGTGGCCAGGGGGTCGGGCAAGAGCNAGTGTGGAGGGGGCACAGGGGGACAGGGGGACAGGGAGGTGATGGGGTTGGGGAGGCTCTGACCTGCCCTCTCACGTTTGCCCAGTGGGAACAGAGGACCCTGTGGGGGTCCCCAGTGGGTTTACTCTCACCTGGGGGGTTTAGAATCACAAAATCATAGAATCTCCTGGGTTGGAAGGAGGACCCACAAGGATCACCGAGTCCAGATCCTGACCCTGCTCAGGACAACCCCAAGAATCACACCAGGGTTGGCCCTGGGCACGTTTGGTCCAACTCAAAAGGAGCCGCCTTGGCCGGAGCCTGAACCAGGCGGGTGCAGTTCAACCCAAGTTTCCCCTAAACTGGACATTCTGGGGCTTGCTGTGGAAGAGCATCTTCTCCAGCAGATCCTCCTGCTGCCTTTGGCCAAAGCCAAGGGGCAGAGTGGAACACACCTGGCTGCACTGATCTTCCTCAAGGAGCCCAGAAGGTTCCTCTGCAGACACAGAAAAGGTTCCTGCTAAAAGATTTCCCAGCTCTAGCCCATTCCCTGAAGGAAGGGTTTGGAGAAGGCCCAGGTAAGGCTTTTCCACAGCTCCTGCCTTCGTCTTTCCCAAGAGAAATGCCACAAACCCTTCCCGTGCTACCAAAAAAGGGAAACCAAAGCCCAAGCCTGAGCTGAGCATGGAAGAAACACCCTGTGGTGAGGGAACTCCTGTTGTCACCTCACGGGCTCCCGCAGGGTCCCAGTGTGGAGCTGGGCTGGAGAAGGCCATGGAGCAAAGGAGAAGGTCATGTTCCCTTTCCTTGGGAACAACGTCCCCAGACACCAGGTGGGTGCCCCAGGGGCAAGAGGGGTTGAATGGGGAGACCCTGGTTTGGGACACGGGGACATCTGAGAGGGGGGACATGCCGGGGAACCAGCACCTTTCCCACAGCTGGGCGGCGAGGGGGATGTTCTCTCTTCAACTGGGACAAAGGTTGGGTTCCTTTCCTTCATCCCAACGGTCCAAAGACTACAAGAGCTGTCGGACTCTGTCCCTTCGGAGAGCTGAGGTAATTAAGTGAGTCTTCAGGGTCAAAGCAGAGGAGCAAAGAAATGGCCACACACCTTTGGTACAAGAAAAAGGCACTCATCTCCCACGCTGCCATCCCGGAGCCGCTCGCTCGCCTTCTCCCTCGCTCTCTGGGGACCCTCGGGGCTGGGCTTGGGGCTGGGGGGTGCCAGGGGGGGGGGGAGCAGGGAAAGAGGCGTTTCCAGCACAGACCAGACAAGGCA
>VWZG01006120.1:60213-96194 GCA_013396735.1 Grallaria varia | reverse complement strand
GAGAGAGGCGCGGACCCAGTAACTCCCTCCCTCCCGTCCCCAAATCCACCCCAAACCCCTCCAGCATCACAGAGCTCCTCTCAGCACCACGGCCCGCTCCCCGCTGCCCCATCGGGCGATGCGGGGCTCTTGGGGCGCCGTGGGGCGGAGGGGGCAGCCCCGGGGCCGGGGGAGCTGCGTGGGAGGCAGGACAAGCGCTGCTGCCGGTACCCTGCCGGTAGCCCTGCCCACCGGTGCCGCCGCGCAGCTCCAGAGCTGATTTGTGCTCGAATCTATTTTATTTTTATTTATTTTTATTTATATAATTTTTTTCCCCCATCTCACTTAGGAACAGCGCGAAAAGCACAAACGACGCGGCCACGACCATCCGAGCAGGCACCGGGCACCGGCCAATCCGTCGGGTTTTACCGGGCAAGGAAGGAGAAGGAGGCGGAACGCGGCTCCGCGCACCCCGCCGGGAGCCAAAAGTTCCTTAAAGTTCTTTAAGGCTTCAAAATAACAGCACCATCGCCTGGCAGGTGAATTATTTAGTGCCTATAGATTCCTCGCAAACCCTTTCATTTCGGTTCCAAACCTTTCCCAGCCCAGCCTTTGCCTATGGATGTCTCGATTTTCCAACAATCAAGCGGGAGGCAAAGAGCGTGGCAATTCCTGCTAATCGATTTTCCATACAATGGGCCCCAGATGATGTTTTAAAATGTGAGAAACTAAAATGTGTTGGTTTAAATAAGACTTTTGCAATCAATAGCTTTTAAAAAAGAGACTTTGATACCGGTTCTTGAAGGGGATTCAAACGCTTTCGCTTCCAAAACAAAACAAAGCAGGAAAAAAAAAAAACCGGCCGCGTCGGAAAAGTTCCGCCCGGATTTGGGGTCATTAAAGAGGGATTTGGAGAAAGCCGCTCCCGGGGGCGCAGCACCGGGACCGGAGCCCCCCGAGCCCGCCGTCCCCAGGGCGCCCCCAACCTTGGGGGTCCCCGAGGCTCCGCGACCCCCGGGCCGGGGCAGCCCCGCACCTCCGCCTCCTCCCCCGCCCCATCCCGCCTTTTCGGGTGCCACTTTTCCCTTCCCCACTTTTCCCGGCGGCGCCCAGTGCTTTGCACTGTGGTTTGTGGCGCTCCGGGAAGGAATCCAGCCGGGAAAATACTCCGGCCCTTTCCCCACCGACCATTTCCTCTCCTTAAAATCTCGTTTCCCCCCCGCCCCCCGGCCGATTATCGGGATCTGCGCCCTCGCAGCGTTTAATTTATCTATTTATTTATTTTAATTTGAAGACAGTTTCAGCTGCAAGATCAGGCCCTTTCCCCGCCGCTCCCGGCGTCTTTTCCTTTCTCTTTCCCTTTTGCGGGATATAACACGGTCCTTTTTAATGCCCTCCCGCCGTGGATATTTCCCCCCTCTCCACAGCCCCGGCTCGGGACGTGTTTAGGGACCGGAGCAGAGCGGGGGTCCCGCCGGGAGCTGCCCCCGGCTCCGGCCGCCCCCTCCGCCCTCCTTCCCCCGGTGCCGGTGGGTCGGGCCCGGGCCGCGCTGGGAGGGGACAAAACCGGCAGCAACGGGGAGAAATGAAGCAGGGGGGCAAACGGGGAGGCTTCGGGGCTGAACCGGCCCCTCCACGGCCTTGGCGGAGACTTTTCTCGTTTAGCCCGAAACTTTGGGCCGCTCCGGCTCTCGGCGGGCGGCGGAGCCGCGGGAGGATTTTCCAGCCGGTTTCGCTCCGCAGGGGAAGTTTGAGGAGGGGCCGCCGCTCTTTTCCATGTAACCCACGCGGGTTTGCCCCGAACGAAGCGGCCCCGCGGAGCTCCCGCGCATCCCGGGCCGGGGCCGGGAGCCCCCGTGGGATCCGCACCCACGCGGGGCCGAGGGCCGGAGTGGGTCCCTCCCGCTGCCCCCCGGCCCGGCAACAGCAGCGGGAGCCTCGGAGAGCCTCTTTCGTCCGCAATTTGTTTTCAAAAGTTCCCCGCAGAGCAGCCCTGAACTTTTACACCCCGGCGGCGGCGCGGAGAGGGCTCGACCCCCGCGGAGCTTTCGGGGGGAAAAGCGTGGAAAATCGCTGGGATTTCGCCCAGCTCCGAGATACGGAAAATATAAACCAGAAATTTTGGTTTAATTTATTTTCCTAATTTTTTTCCACTCCCTCCTGTACTCCCTCCGCCTTTGCCCGGTCAGGCCCGGCCGTCCCAGGGCCGGGATGAGCTGCGGGAGTCCCACGGTGTGGGTCATGCAACGAGTTTGTCCGTGCTCTGCGGGCCGGGCCGGGCTGGGTGTCCCCCAGACCTCCGAAATGTCCTCGTCCCTTCTCCTCTGCCTCCGGCCGCTTTTTTGCTACTTGTGCATTTTGGGGACCCTCAAACCCGAGTCTCTGAGCCCTAAAGGCTCCCCGAGGGCTCAGGGGACCCGAGGACAGGAACCGGGGATGGCAAAACATCGAGGAAACGAGAGGAACCGGGCGCTTTCCTCTGCACTGCAGCGCGATCCCAGATCCTACCGTGCACCGGCAGCACGCGAATCCAACGCAGTTGTTTTGTACACAATACATACAATATATACTTTATATATTTTATATATAGTATACATAGAAAGCCAGCGAATTTATTTTATATATATGCGATTTTTAAATGCACTTTATATATATATTTAAAATTTTTTTCCCTCTGTTTCTCTGTTTCCCCCAGGTATTTTCCTGTCGCCGTTGGCTGCTTCACCGAAGAAGCCGCCTCTACTTTTTCGCGAAGATCCCGGTTTTGGACACTTTTCTCCGCCATCCCGAAGGCAGCGGGAAGGCAGGGCCTTGCTGGAAGGGGGTGCGGGCCCGGCCCCCCCTGCTCCCTGCGGCTCAGCCCCCGCAACAGGTACCGCCTGCGGGGACACTGCGGGGACAGCCACGGGAGGCAGCGGTGGGGGCAGGAAGGGATGGACCGAGGGAAAGTGGGAGAGGAGGAAGGGATGGGATGAGGAAAATGGGCCAGGAGACAGGGATGGGGACAGGAAGGGATGGGGACAGGAAGGGATGGGATGAGGGGAAATGGGAAGTGAGACAGGGATAGGGACAGGAAGGGATGGGGACAGGCAGGGATGGGGTGAGGGAAAATGGGAAATGAGGACAGGGATGGGATGAGGAAAATGGGACAGGAGGCAGGGATGGGGACAGAAAGGGATGGGGATGAGGCAGGGATGGGATGAGGAAAATGGGACAGGAGGCAGGGATGGGGACAGAAAGGGATGGGGATGAGGCAGGGATGGGATGAGGGAAAATGGGACTGGAGGCAGGGATGGGGACAGGAAGGGATGGGATGAGGGGAAATGGGAAGTGAGACAGGGATAGGGACAGGAAGGGATGGGGACAGGCAGGGATGGGGTGAGGGAAAATGGGAAATGAGGACAGGGATGGGATGAGGAAAATGGGACAGGAGGCAGGGATGGGGACAGAAAGGGATGGGGATGAGGCAGGGATGGGATGAGGAAAATGGGACAGGAGGCAGGGATGGGGACAGAAAGGGAGGGGGATGAGGGAGGGATGGGATGAGGGAAAATGGGACGGGAGACAGGGATGGGGACAGGAAGGGAAGGGGACAGGCAGGGATGGGATGAGGAAAACGGGACAGGAGGCAGGGATGGGGACAGGAAGGGATGGGGACAGGAAGGGATGGGATGAGGAAAATGGGACTGGAGGCAGGGATGGGGACAGGAAGGGGTGGGGTGAGGAAAATGGTAAATGAGGCAGGGAAAGGGAAAAAGTAGGGATGGGGGTGAGGCAGGGAAGAGATGAGGAAAATGGGAAACGAGGCAAGGGATGGTGACAAGGCAGGGATGGGGATGAGGAAAAACAGTGAAGAGGCAGGAGTGGGGGATTAAGCAGGGACAAGGCAGGGACTTGCCAACCCCCAGCCAGACCAAGCAGCTGCCCTGGGGGGACAGGCAGGGGGTCCCTGCAAGATGCCCACCCTGGCTCGATTGGGTCATGGTGCACTGGTCAGCAAAATAATCCAGAGTGGCTCTTACGCCCCCGGGGCTGTCACAGCCCCACACAGCCACACAGCCACACACACAGAGCGGCCGCAGTCGATACCCCTCTCACAGACCTGCCTGAGGGAAACGTGAATCCGCTGCCCCCAAATCCACCCTCCTCCTACCGAACTCTGCCACCTCCCTGGGCACAAAGCCACCCCCATGGCAGGTGCCCTCCCGGTGGCAGATGCCACCCGAGAGCCAGCCTGGCTGGGGCACGAGGCGCTGGCACCCCTTTCGCCGTGACCTCCTCTCTCCTGCAGCAGTAATTGCTGCTGTATTTATCCAAACTAGGAGGGGGTGCCAGAGAAAGACTTCGAAGAGTAATTTTCCGGGAATTCTCCTCGGTGTAATTGTCTTGATAATAAATCCAGACGCTTAGCCTGTGTATGAATTGCTTTTTACCATTTTCATTTATTATTGAACACAGTGGGGAGAGGGGGAAACGCAACAGGGCTCTTTCTTGTGAGAGAGAAGGGGTGAAGGGGCTGAGGAGACGATTTCTCTGCAGATCCGGGAAACCTGGATGTGTTCATCTTCTTGCTCTCTGGTTTGCTGCTTATTTCCTCCCCTTAATACTTAGCCCATTTCCCCAACCCCTACTTTTTGAGGGGGGGGTTATTGAAAACTAATTAAATAACCCGTTAGCTAACACGTTAAATTAAGATCCACTCTTGGATTTAATGATGTCTCCGGAAGAATTGACAGAAATGTGAAGACAGACTGTCAATAGATTCCTTCCCGTGGTTACAGTGTATAAATGTGATTAAAACAGATCTCAAAGAAGGGTGTCCCGACGTGGTGCCCACACGGGGATGGAGCCACCATCTCCTGAGGTGGGTGCTGAGTGGGAGGTGGATGGCAGGACAATGCTGCTGCAGCCAGTGGAGGATGAGAAACCACTCTGACTCACGACTTGGGTTGGTGGAAGACCCTGAAAGACTCTGTTGCCTCTGGGGGGAGGGGAGAGCATCCCACAGCCCGTGCACTGCAGCACAGAGTGATCCAAATGGATGTGCTCCTTCATGCCCAGCTCTTGGCAAGTCCAGGGCAGCTCCATGGTCTGTGGATGGATGGAAAGCAGAGTCCTGGCTCCAGCAGTGCAAACAGCAGCCAGCATGGTGAGCATACACCCATTGCTCGCTGCCTCAGCTCCCAGGTAAAGGTTACCTTAACATCCAGGCTGGGAAAAAATCAATGGCTGATACAGCATGAGACTCAGAGAGACAACATACATCTATCACTTAGGGATTCGATGGGCTTAGAATAGTCTTGTCAACAAATGATTGTTTAAACAGAATATCTCAACTGTTTATGGCACCCTTAATCCATAGATCTGAGCACTGCTGTAACATGTCGGGAGCACGGAGCGCGTGGTGGAAACCTCTGTCGTTAGGTCCGGGGCTGCAGAACACTTAAGCATGTGCTTAAGTCTCTTAGACTTCAAATTAATCATGTGCTTAAGTGTTTTGCTCGGCCAGGCCCGGCCTGAGAGCAGGGAAATACCTGTCATTATGTTAATGGATGAAGTTTTGGTTTCCTGCTCTTCATTTGTGCAGCGCAGAAAGGGCCGTGCGTGCACGTGCGCTCCGGGCACCGAGGCTGCTTTATCCTCTCAGTGTGCAAACAGAGCCGGTGTCACCCAGCTCTGTGGGTTATTCCGCAGCTCTCCCTTCTCCCCTGGGCACTGGAGTCCTTGATGTGGCATTTCAGGGAGGCCTCGGGTCAGCACGATGGAGGGTGGTGGGTAAAAAACCCCCTGGGGCCCGTGGGTTAAATGATGCGGAGGGAAAGAGGAGGGGAGCAGATGGAAAGGGCTGCAAAAAGAGCTGCAGAAGAGGGTGAAGAGCAAAAAATAGGCTGGAAAAGCATCACAGACCTGGAAAAACAGCTACGATGTCCACAGGCAGCTGAGCAGGGAAAGTGAAGTGCCAGCTCCAACCACCCTGGAGACCTTCTGGTGGAGACCTGCAGCCCCCAGAGAGCCCCCCAGAGCACCAGGTGGTGAAACCCGCCAGGACCAGACCAGACCAGAGGAGATGCTGTCCCAGCAGTGCTGGGCTGGAGCCTGATGGGCCCCTGGGCCAACATGGGTGGCTTGGCTGTGACCTGGGGGGCCCAGAGTGGAGTCACTGTCCCTGAAAGTGTTCAAAAAAACATGTAGAAGTGCTCAGGGATATGGTTTAGTGGTGGAGCTGGCAGTGCTGGCTTGGTGGTTGGACTAGATGAACAGAGAGGGTTTTTTCAATCTTAATAATTCCGTGTTTCCATGAAATCCCAACGTCACCATCCCCTTCGTGCCTCTGTCGCTGGCCCAGCCTGGCTCTGAGGTCTCTGGGGCATGGGAGTTCCCTTGCTGTGGGCTCTGCCTCTCAATGCTTGCCTCATGTTAATTACACAACAAATTTAAGCATATTGGGGAAGGCAAACATTCTGTTTCCTCCCCCAAATATCCTCAGCTTCCAAGCAAATTTAAAAAGAGCCTTTCAGGTGTTTGAGGGCTTTGCCAGGGGACAGGACCCTTTGGAAACAGGACCTGCAGAACAAAACCCACAACGTTTCTCCTAAAAATGCAGAATGTGGTTTCTTTTCTGAAAAATTAATAACCTCCCATTGTCAAGGGACTCACTCCCCCTCCCCACCTTCCCTCTCTCTGGCTTGCACGCTCTCTCCTTCCTTCTCCTTGCTGTTCAGGAGGGAATTGTAGAATTACAGAATGGTTTGTGCTGAAGAGACCTTAAAGCCCATCCAGTGCCACCCCCCGCCATGGGCAGGGACACCTTCCATAGCCCAGGCTGCTCCAAGCCCCATCCAACCTGCCCTTGGACACTTCCAGGGATCCAGAGGCAGCCCCAGCTGCTCTGCCCACCCTGTGCCAGGGCCTGCCCACCCTCCCAGCCAGGAATTCCTTCCCAACATCCCATCTATCCCTGCCCTCTGGCACTGGGAAGCCATTCCCTGTGTCCTGTCCCTCCATCCCTTGTCCCCAGTCCCTCTCCAACTCTTCTGGACTGCCTTTAGGCACTGGAAGGGGCTCCAAGTTCTCCCCAGAGCCTTCTCCTCTCCAGGTGAACCCCCCCCTCAGGTGTTAAATCCAAGGACCTGGTTAAATGTTGCAGCTCTGAGTGGTCTTGCTGGAGGTGACACTGGAGGGGCACTCTGTCCCAAAATGCCACCTCCCTCTC
Organism: Grallaria varia; assembly: GCA_013396735.1. Classification (NCBI taxonomy): domain Eukaryota; kingdom Metazoa; phylum Chordata; class Aves; order Passeriformes; family Formicariidae; genus Grallaria; species Grallaria varia. Next base: position 89,002 of record VWZG01006120.1, on the reverse strand, counting down.
TTCCTGCCAAATCCACATCCCAAGCTCCAATCCCACTGGGAGTTCCGAGCCCATGGAGACCTTCACCACCCTCTCATGAGACCCTGGCGAGGCTGGGGCAGGGATGGCCACAGTCCTGCCCCCCGTGGGGACACCACGAAGGGCTTGAGCTGGCGATCAAACCCATTCCCCATCGGTCTGGCACCCAATGGATCCCACAGGCAGAGCTACCTGGACCCAGAAATCCAGGGAAAGACAGCTGGGAGAGCCACGGAGCATCCACCCTGCCGGGATCAAAGCTGAAGGTTTCTGTGGCAAGGAGGACCAGGAATATCTTCCCAAGACGCTGCTCGGCTCTGGGGGCCAGTGGAGAGCTTGTCAAATATCGAGCAGGCACGTCAGTGTTGGAAGCTCAAAGTGAAAGCAAAAATCAGTTAATGGTCTTCCCGAGCCACGCTCTTGGCGTGGGGAGTCCTCGCAGAACACACGGCGGGTGATTCGCGAGGGGGTTGATGAGCTGCTTAATAAAAGTGATTATTCAGTGGCCATTAATGTTGGGAAATTCCTTGCAGAAAATGGACATGTGAGCGACCTCAGTGCTTTAGATGCAGTGATGCTGCCAGGCCTTTAAGACTGCAGTGAAAAGCTACTTTTAAGAAGCCTCTGTGGAGATCAACAGTGAGGAGAATGTAAACTTAGAGAAGCTGCAGCAGAAGATTGAGAAACAACGGGCACAGAGAGAGATCACGAGGACTTTATTTGACACCAATAGAGTTGTGTGTTAGTGGCATTAACCAGTCCCAGGGTGGTTTGCAGTGTGTGTGTGCTATCTGGGTTATTTACGGGGTGTTTTCACAACAATAAACAGCATTACCTTGATCATATTGGTCAGTTCGTGGTGTCCATGAGTTTCCCTCACATTACATTAATGTGTGTATAAAACAAATATCAAAAAACAAAGGAAAAAAAATCCCAGTGGGGAGAGGGAAAGCATTGCCCTGATCGGAGGAAGTGCTGCTATTTATCAGAGCTGAACCTCCCCATGGAATTTGGAGAAGAGTTTTTGGGACCTGGCAGGAGGTCCTTCTGTTGGGAGAATTTATGTCAATTGTGATTTCTTCGTTCAGGAAAAAGAGCAGGAAATTGAAACCAAAAATCCAAACCATGACAGACACTGTCAATCAAGGCAGTGGGTTCTGACAGGTTTTTAAGTGGCAGCTAAATTTAAGCCTGGGCGGTTTTTCAAATTTCCTTTTAGTGTAAATTAATCATGATTTTAAAACAAAAATACAATCACATGAGGCTGGAAGAGGAAAATGATTCTTTTGGAAATGCTGAAGTGGGACAATCTGATGACTCTCCTCTTTTCATGTGGCCAATGAAATGTTTGAAAAGGGAGGTTTAATGCACCAGTGGCTCCTCTGGGAAAATAATTTGTTCTGATGAGGTGATATTTTTGTGATTTTCAGAACTTTTGGAATATCCCTGATCTCTGATCGATGGAGAAGGGCTTCAAACGTTCCCAGGGACAGAGCCCTACACCTACAGGGCTCTCAAGATGTTGTCTCCATCCTCTCAAGGTTTGTGCCCTGCCCTCCCTCCGGGTGAAAAAATTAGTGTAGGACAAGAAAATTCCAAAAGACAATTGCAGAGAAGGAGAAAATTGTAGCAACAGAGTCAGGATGACTCTCCATGGCAAAGGACTTGCTTGCTTTGGTCACCCTGTTGGCAGGATGGGGGTCCCCACCTGGAATTCAGCCCTTCCTGGATATCTGTGGGTAAAGTCTGAGTGTCCTCGGGCTGAGTTATGTTCAGCTCTTCCAGCTGAGATGAAACTGCTGGAATTTTTAATCTACATTAAGAGGGTAATATATATTTAAGTATAATAATATATCTTTAAAATGGGACGATAATATATCTTTAAAACAGGATAATAATATACATGTCCTCTGACGCTTCTTCCTTGGGCTGAAGGACACAGGGTCAGATGAGGGTCCATAAACCTGCACACAATATCCAGGGAGTGGGAGGAAGCCTGGTTTCTTGTCTCCACTGTGAGCCAGAGTCTACTCAGGTGCAATGCAGGTCCTTGTTGACCCACCTTTCCATCAGGAACGGCTTAGAGAGCTTCTCCACGCAGGCTGACCCCGAACTGTGAAGATGGAGAGCCCCAGAGCTGTGTGTTGAACCCAAAAATTAATCAAAGAGGTGACCCGGAGAGCAGTGACAACGTGGACGTGCCAGTGTGGGGGACCCTGAGATTAATGGGAGTCAAACAGGATGAGGGCTGGGATCAGAGGTCCAGCTCCACTGAGCCTGCACCAGGTTCATGTTTTCTGTCTGGGAAACATCTTCAGGTGTGAGCTGCCTCTTGTGGTAACTAACAAAAGTGGTTGGTTTCGATGACCCTGGAGAAATGTGGCTTTTCCTGGCTCTCGTGGGAGCTGCTCTGCACTTGTGGGAATGAGGCCACTTCACATGGGCGTCTCACTTGTGAGCACTTGTGGTCCAGTGTTGACCCCAATGTCCTTTGGCCGTGTGAGATGATCACAAAAATAAGCTTTGTAAAGCTCTTGTACAAAGACTTCAGGCTCAAGACACGACATCTTCAAGGGATGTGGTAAAAACACCGTTAGAAGACACGCAAGAGCTGCCCGGACCTACAGTGGGATGGACGGGGAGCAGGACCAACACCTACATGGTGAAGACTCTACAGCACCTGGGAAACAACCACCCCACCCCTGATGTGTGTCTGAGGGAGGAGAAGCAAAGCCTGGCCACCACTTTTAGGATGAGCCGCTGGAGGATACGACGACGATGCTGTTGGCGAGGCCATGGGAACTACAGCCCTGAGCCTTCTCTGGCAGCGAGATTTGCCTAATGAAGAGCTCCTTGGGAGGAGGGATGGACCTTGTCTACACACAAAATTGCAAGCCAAAATTGGTCTTGTGTAGACACTCCTAAATCATTTTAAAGCAGGTTGGTATTGGTTTGTATAATTCGATTCCTTTGCCAAAGCGAAGCGAAATCGATGCAAATGGGGTTTACATTGATCCCAGTACATCCGCACAAAGGTTTTGCCCCAGTTTAATGAAATCAGTTTAAAAAGACACCTTTAGCTAACCTGGCACAACTTCGTGCCCAGCCAAGGTGAGGCAGGGAGGGAGAAGGGAGGACAGGAGCGGGACCCACCCTAAAAAGAGGTGTTGATGAAGTGCCTGCGCAGGCAGAGGAGCCCCCGGTCGGGAGGCTGCGGTGGCACGAAGTGATAAGGGACGGGTCAATAGAGTTTTCTCAAAGATTTTTTTTTTTTAGAGAAAGGTTAAATGTGAGGTGATATCGATTTCCCTTTCCTCCCCGTCCCTCCTCTTGCCGTCCCCCAGCCCCTTCCCCTCCTCCCTGCCCCTCTCCCCACCTCCCCGCCGCCCGGAGCCATCCTTGGAGGAGGAATCTCAGCCCAAAGTGGCCAAGTGACCAGGGAGGACCACGCGGCACTGGCCAATGGCCATCCCAAGGAGCCCCCGTTGCTTAGCAACCCGCTGCGGAGAGAGGCAGGGAGCGCAAAAAGATGGATTTTCAGATTGCAGCAGCCAAGCAGATCAATTCTGCAACATGGGCTACAGTGGCCAAGCGGAATCTCTCTTGCTCCCAGCAGGTATTGATCCAGCCATGCTATAGGCATTGAATGAGCTCTAATAAGTCCTGAGTAAACAGGAACAAGGACTTAAGTGATAGCCCAGCAGTCAAACATCAACTCCCTTTGTCNTTTTTTTTTTTTTAATTGCTGAAGGGTTTGCGAGAAAAGGACAATAAACTTCATTGATAGAAAAATGGAGTCAGAATATCACTTCATTCGGAGCCTGGGAGGGTCTGGACTGGGAAAAGACCTTGCCTCAAATATCCAGGTTGGCTTTGCAGAGGATGGACACACTTGGTGAATGTCACTCCCAGATTCCCTGGGCATGTCCAAGACTCAATGACAAGGCCCTCCAAAGAGAGTTTTCATAGAATGCAGGAATGGTTTGGATCGGGAGGGACCTTAAAGCCCATCTCATTCCACTCCTTGCCATGGGCAGGGACACCTTCCACTAGCCCAGGTTGCTCCAAGCCCTGTCTAACCTGGCCTTGGACACTTCCAGGGATCCAGGGGCATGGAATTCATCATGGAAGACCTGGAGTTTTGCCAGGGACAGGCTCTTGGGGGAGTGCACATGTCCAGAGCTACCTGTTTGAAGCAGACATGGAGGTGAGCTCATCAGGAGTTTGGACTTGGGCGGAGTCTCCTCCAGATTTCCAGGGGCGGAAAGGGGAGCTTAAACCTCATGACAGGGAAATACAGCCCAGGCCAGCCTTCAGGAAGGTGCTGGGAGCAGTGAAATTACCCCTTTGTAGATGCCAGGGCAGGCAGCAAAGCTGGATCTGAAGGCTGCAGAGCCGCAGGGACATGTCCAGAGCTGCAAGATGCTCAGGAGGAAGAAGGGGCAGAGCTGGCCTTGGCTGTGAGAGTGACTTTGTTTGCTGTAGGGAGATGCCAAGTCTGGGAGCAGAACCAGGCAAGGAGTCTGGACTGATCCAGGACTCTGGTGTCAAAGAAAGGGATGTCATTTTGGGACACATAACCAAGCCTGAAGGACCTGATGGTAAAGAAAGTGTGTGGCTGAGACCAAGGAAAAGCCCAAATATGCTCAGCTGACAGAAACTGGCAGGTCCCAGCCACTCAGCTGAGGCCAGGTTTGATCAAAGCTCTCCATTGCTTGGACTTTTCCAGCTGCCCTCTCCTCAGTACTGCAGTGACCAACCAAATGCCTCATGGCCATGTCAAAACCTGCTGCACTGTCCCTGTCCCTGTCCCTGTCCCTGTCCCTGTCCCTGTCCCTGTCCCTGTCCCTGTTCCCCCTCCACTCTATGGTCCATGCCCATATCTCCTCCTGCCATGTCGCCATCACCTTTTCCTTCCCTAGCCTTCCCCTCCCTGCAGTGAGGAGCCCTGTGGGCTCAGGACCCTCCAGCTATTGCTCCCTGCATCTCAGATTTATCCATTCTCTCCTGAATTTCCTAAATATCCTGAATTTCTACCTCCACCTCCGTGCCTCCAGCCACTGCTGTCGCCAACTGAATAGTCACTGCTGCCAATGCAGGAGGGACAAGGATCCCTTCCAAAGAGCTGGATCCTGCTCTCCGTTGCATCGCTGGCAACTCCCAAGTGACACCAATTAAATACCTGGAGCTGCTCCAGATTTATGCCAGTGTAATCGAGATCACAGGCCAGGTCTGTCTCCAGTGATTAAGGGACTGGGGAAATGAGAGCTCTTTGCTTGCGCTCGGAGTTCTCTCAGCCCACATTTCAGCAGCTTCATCATAACAGGGCTGATAATTAATTGATCTGATATTAAGGTGGTGCCTTCCCGCGCTCCCGGCCGCGGTTTAACACCAGTTAAGTGAGTGAGTCTGTGAATCCTTAACATGCTCCACGGGGACAGGGAGCAAAAGGGAGTCTCGGGCACCTCTGTGTGGATGCACGAGCGTGCGAGTGCACGTGTGTGTGTCCGTGGATGTGCACACATGTGTGTGTCCGTAGGTGTGCACACGCGTGTGTGTCCGTGGATGTGCACACATGTGTGTGTCTGTAGGTGTGCACACGCGTGTGTGTCCCTGGGTGTGCACACGCGTGTGTGTCCGTGGGTGCGCACACGCGTGTGTGTCCATGGGTGTGCACACGCGTGTGTGTCCGTGGGTGCGCACACACGTGTGTGTCCCTGGGTGTGCACACGCGTGTGTGTCCGTGGGTGCGCACACGCGTGTGTGTCCGTGGGTGTGCACACGCGTGTGTGTCCGTGGGTATGCACACGCGTGTGTGTCCGTGGGTGTGCACATGTGTGTGTCCGTGGGTGTGCACACGCGGGTGTGTCCGTGGGTGTGCACACGTGGGTGTGTCTGTGGGTGTGCACACGCGTGTGTGTCCGTGGGTGTGCACACGCGGGTGTGTCCGTGGGTGTGCACACGTGGGTGTGTCCGTGGGTGTGCACACGCGTGTGTGTCCATGGGTGCGCACACGCGTGTGTGTCCGTGGGTGTGCACACGCGGGTGTGTCCGTGGGTGTGCACACGTGGGTGTGTCCGTGGGTGTGCACACGCGGGTGTGTCCATGGGTGTGCACACGTGCGTGTGTCCGTGGGTGTGCACACGTGGGTGTGTCCGTGGGTGTGCACACGCGTGTGTCTCCATCACTCCGCAGGCGGGAGGAGGAGAAAACAGACAAGCACTTGCCCATCCTCGAAGACATTTGCCGTTTTTCCAAGGCGAGAGAAGATTTAGTCTCTCTTTCTGAAGGTTTCTGCATTTCAAAGTAATATCAGAAGGGCTTGGAGCTTAATCTTCGTTACCCAGGAGGCTGCAGGAATAAGGCAAAAGGAGGAGAAAAATCGAATCGATACGGCAGTATGAATTTATTCCCAGGGGGGTCCGAGGCACCAATATTTTCTCCCCCCTCCATTAAAGAGATAGCACCAGCCTGACACAGAAGCCCCTCAGATGTTCACAGTGCAGGAGTTGTGCCAGGGCAGTGGCTACAATGACATGGGGGATAGAAATCAGGGGACATCAAATGGCATCACCTGGAGGGCAGGAAGGAAAACTCCTGACTGTAGCAAATGGCTTCTTTTATTTCCTGGTGAATTCCTGCATCCTCTGGCTCTACGTGGTGCTGGGGACCAGGGATGCAGGGAGGTGCTGCAGGGAATTGGCCCTGGGATGCTGAACAGGTCCCAGGGCTGCTGAGCTGCAGCTGCGGGAGGACCAGAATAGAATCAGGGAATCATTAAAGTTAAAAAAGGCTTCCGAGGTCACCGAGTCCAACCATTAAGTCAGCACTGCCAGGTCCACCCGAGGACCCTGTGATGTGCCAGGGTTCACCTAATGTGGGTGCACCATGGCTGAGTCTCAGCTCCCTTGGGTGGGGGTGCCAAAGGGACTCATCCTGCCTGCAGAGCCAGGGAATCATGGAATTCATAGAATCATAGAATTGATTGGGTTGGAAAAGACCTCCGAGATCATCAAGTCCAACCCTTGGTCCAACTCCAGTCAGTTTACCAGATCCTTGCCATGCCCAATCTCAGTTTAAAAACCTCCAGGGATGGAGAATCCACCCCCTCTCTGGGCAGGCCATTCCAATGCCTGATCACTCTCTCTGTAAAGAATTTTTTTTTGTAATATCCAACTTAAATTTCCCCTGGCAGAGCTGAAGCCCATGCAGGAAGGCAGGGGGCTGCAGGGTTCTGGGGAGATCCTGGTCAAGTTTGACATCAAACCCTTCACCCTGAGGAGCCCACCCTGGGGAGGGGCCCCCACCAGCATAGAGTGGCCAAGCAGGGGTGTCTCCAACTGCTCAGGTCCTTTCCACCAGAGCCACATCCTTGGGCCTGTGATGCAGCCCCACCATACCAGCAGAGGAAAACAGAATCCCAGCAGTTCTCTGCCTTCCAAAACCTGCTGGAGCTTCACCTCATCACCCACAGACAGCAGCGTGAAGCCCCCGGTGCCCCAAGGGGTGTGGGTATTCTCTCCTGGCATAAAGCAGGGGTGGGTAGGGCATGGCTGGTGGGGAAGGTCCTCCACCAGAGGGGTCCCAGCTCTCACCTTTCTCCTCTGCCACATGTTACTGCCCTTTGGCAGTGACAAGGGCAGATGTCCAACCTCCAGGGCCAGCCCGACTCCACAGTCCCTGTTGGTGGCTGTTCTGCTGTGAGATTCTCCTTCCTGCCTTCTGGCTTTGGCCAAGGTTTCCTGGGCAGGAGCAGCAGGGAAACACCAAGGACACGAGGTGAAACTTGCCTTCCCAACCTGGAAAAAGGCCCTTCTGCAGTCACAGGAGAGGGACGTGCCCTTCCCTTTACACTGGCAGAGATGAACCAGTGCCTGGGAATGGTTTTGAAGTGCCTGGGGGCAGGGTTAGATGGGATATTGGGAAGGAATTCTTGGCTGGGAGAGTGGGCAGGCCCTGGCACAGGTTGGGCAGAGCAGCTGTGGCTGCCCCCGGATCCCTGGAAGTGTCCAAGGGCAGGTTGGATGGAGCTTGGAGCCACCTGGGCTGGTGGAAGGTGTCCCTGCCCATGGCAGGGGGTGGAACAGGCTGGGGTTTGTGGTCCCTTCCAACCCAAATCTGTAAGTCTGTGATTCTTTTCACCCTGAAAGAAAAAAAGCTCCTTTTCACTTATTGCACCCAAAACTCAGGCTCTTCCTTCACAAGTCACATTCAGAGCCTCCTAAAGAGCTGCATCAAACCACTTGAAATGCACTGGAGCACCAAACTGGGCACAGCTGGTGGAGCTGCAGGTCGGAGCTCTGTGGCCACTGCTGAATTTTGGGGACAGCAGCAGGGCTGGGATTCTGTGAGGCTGGGACAAGCAGCCCTGGGGTATTTATGGCTCTTGCTGCAGAGCTCTCACCAGAGCTATCAGCTTCCCACCACAATGCACCCAATCGTTTGAAATTTAAAACAAAATGTAAAACAAGGAATAATGGTAACAAAAAAGGCTTAATTAATTGAAGTAAATTGCATCACAATAGTGATTTCTCAGTAACATGGCTAAGTGCCCCATTATTCTGATTTCACTCAGTATTCATGGATACTAAATAAATCACAGGCCCTGCACTTCCAGCCTGCTGCAGAGGGGCAGGGGGATGGAGGTCCTGCCATCTCCTCCTCTATCCATCGATATCCCAGCACTTCCCGAGTGTCCGCCTTAAATGGCAGCCAGAAAAATGACCATCAAAAGGAATTAATTGTACAGCAGGGTTTTTTTTCCCGGTTTTCTTTTTTCTTTTTTTTTTTTAACCTTTGCAAAAACTTCCCCTGGAGATTCACCAGGAAGGTTTTTCCAGGCTTGTTTCCCCTCGGTGCTGCCCTGGTCTGGTTATCAATATCCTATTACTGCCAGTTTATTTGAAATCATTTGTTTTCCCACCGCTTGAGCTACCTGGTTGCCCCCAGCAGTGGTGGGTTCAGCTCAGCACAGCTCCACAGCCCCGTGCTTGGCAGCTCCCTGGGCATCTTTGGTGTGTTGGCAGGGCCAGGTGAGCTGGCACCTGGTGCCCAGGGTCACGGTGAGGGACAGGGACAGCAGCTGGGTCTAGGAGCACCCATGGGGGCTCAGTATGCATTTACTCGTGGTTTTGCTGTTCCTGCCTATATCCATGTTGATCCAGGGCTGCTCCAGCTTCAGGAATAGCCTGGAGCCCTCTAAATGCCAGCCCGGGGCCCTCTAAGTGCCAGCCCGGAGCCCTCTAAATGCCAGCCTGGAGCCTTCTAAGTGCCAGCCCAGAGCCCTCTAAATGCCAGCCTGGAACCCTCTAAGCGCCAGCCCGGAGCCCTCTAAGTGCCAGCCTGGAGCTCTCTAAGTGCCAGCCTGGAGCCCCCTAAGTGCCAGCCTGGAGCCCTCTAAGTGCCAGCCTGGAGCCCTCTAAATGCCAGCCCGGAGCCCTCTAAGTGCCAGCCTGGAGCCCTCTAAGTGCCAGCCCGGAACCCTCTAAGCGCCAGCCCGGAGCCCTCTAAGTGCCAGCCTGGAGCTCTCTAAATGCCAGCCCGGAGCCCTCTAAGTGCCAGCCTGGAGCCCTCTAAGTGCCAGCCCGGAGCCCTCTAAGTGCCAGCCTGGAGCCCTCTAAGTGCCAGCCCAGAGCAGCTCTGAGCTGAGAAACTGCTGTTCCGGGCGCTTTGATGGGATGCCAAGCTGGAAAGACATCCCTAAAGCTGAGGAGAGGAGGAGGATGCTGGAGCCCAGCCCTGCAGGTGCCACATCTGGAGAGGGGTCCATCCCCGGCGTGGATCCAACTGGGGCACCGGCACTGGCTTTGTTCTCCTGCCCCCGCTAATCAGGCCGGGCCGGGCAGCGCTGTTGGATGTACCAAGCGCCAGCAGCCCGGAGGCATCTCCTGCAGGAGCCTAAGGCTGGAAAACACCCTCTGAGGAGCTGGAGCCGCGTTCCCTCCTCCCCGCCGGAGCAGGGCTTGCTTGGTACGGCCGCCATCGATTCCCATCGCGGATCGATGGGAATCAGCAGCAGGGAGGCTCGGCGGGCGGCGCGGACCCTGCGACAAAGAGGCTCCTTCAGCCCGTGCCTGGGTGGGATCCCACGCCGGGATCCGCTCTCGGGATCCGCTCGGTGTCCCCAGACGCTGCCCGGCACGGGGGTCCCGGCAGCCGTGTCCCCTCTCGTCGTCGGGGCTCTCGGGGGAGGTGACATCCCTCGGTCGCTGCCGCGGGGTTGTCGCTCGGCGCGGGGGCTTTTCCTTCTCTCCTTTTCTCAAAAGCGACGTCCTCCCTCTCCTCTCAAAGCATCCCTTGAGATCCCCGTCCCCAAATGCCACCCAGGGCCAGCCCGGCCACCTCATCCCTGTTGCAATTCCTGTGGAGCGGCCGCTGCCGCCAGGGGCCCGGGAATCAATTAATCAATGGCAATCAAGATCCCAAGGTGCAATCATAATTAATGTTCATCCCTGATTGATCATGTCACGGTTCGCAGGGATGACAAAACCGGCTCTTCAACGGCGCTTTTGCAGGTCCTGCCTGGTCCTTGCAATCCCCACGCTGTCCCCTCTCCTGCTGTGGGGACAGGGGGGACACCCCAGGAGACCCGAGGAGCCATCTGGGGAGGCGTGGTGTGGTGGGACCTCTGGGGGACCTGGGGCTGGTGGGATCAGGGTGTTTGTGCACAGGGCGGGTGCTCCGGGTGGGCGCGATGGAGGGCACCAGGATGGCACCCACCGGGTGGGCATCCCCACAGGCAGCACTGGGGGGGGTGTGGAGCCCCTTCCCCAACTCGGGACTCCCAGGAGCAGCTCCCAGCGGTGCAGGGCTCTGTCCACAGCTGGCTGGGAGCCCTCTGGATGTCACAAACACCGCGTAACTAGACTTGGATCAATCCATCAATGCGCAGCAGTGGTTAAATAGTGCTGTGCTCACCTCCCTCCAATTAAACTATCATTCCTGATAGATCCCTTTGTGCCTCTGTCTCCCCGCCGGGCTGCTCTGGCCGAGGACGATGATGATGGTGATGGCCATGGCACAGAAGGAGCTCCTTTCTCCTCCCACAGCCAGATCCACACTGGCGTTGGCAAGGTGCTCCAGAGGGATGTGAAGGCTCCTTCGGGATGTTCTTGGAGAGGACAAATCTCCAGGCCCACCTGTAGTTTCATTCCAAGGTGCAGATGGGGGCGGTGGGTCCTGCATCTCGGGGCTGTGCTGCTCAGCGATCCCTGCCCATGGCTGTGGCAGTGGGAGCAGCCCCACTCCTGGAGCTGCTGGATGCTCCCCCCAGGATCAGGGATCCCACCCCAGAACCCACAGTGGCTTCAATCCCTGCCCCCTGCCCCTGTGTGGGTTGTGGCTGCTTCCTCAGCACCCTCTGGAATCAGCAGGGGAAATGCACCATCTGTTTGGTTCCTTCAGTCCCACTGGGAATTCAGGGTATGGCTCATCCAAACCCTCTGGAAAGCTCAGAGCCCCGCTCTGCTGCGCAGACCTTTGTCTGTAGCCTTGCAGGAACAGCTTGGTGGGTGCCACATTTCTCCTCCTTTCCCACTTCCGAGGGGCTCTCCAGGGGTTTCCTGGCTCCGGGGGGCTGTCAGGAGGCCATTCTTGTGGGTTCAGGAAGTTGGGAAGAACCCGGGGGATTCAGCAGCAGCAGCAGCAGGGCCTGGCGGGAACCCACAAAGCAGAGCCGGGTATTGATTTGCCATTGATCCCATGCAACCACATTCTGCAGCGGCTGCTGTCCTACATTTCAATCCCACACCTTCGCCTCTGACTTTAATGGGCTCCATCACAGCCCCAAGCTTTATTTAACCAAGAGGGGAGGGAACAGCCGGCGGCTGCCAGAAATCAGAGCAGCCGGGCCCCCGGGGATCCTCTGGATCCTTCCCAGCTGCAGGAGCAGTGGACAGGCTTCCCAGGTGTTTTGGGGGATGCAGATGTGCCAACACAGCCCTGATGAGAGGCTGCTCGGCCTGTCGGTGACAGCGCCCGGCTGTCCAGCAGCTCTTCCACCTCCAGGTTTCTCCCCACGCCATCCTTGGTGTCCCTGCATGGTCCCATCTTCCCAACAAAGGGCTCCAACTGCTGCTGGAAGGGCAAAATTCCGCTCCACCTTAACGGGAATTGTGCGTGTGGAGGCTCTGCACACCCAGCCAGCCCCAGATGTGAGGCTGCAGACAACAAACACCCCCCCGTGACAGCTGGAAGATGAATATGGAGGAGCTGGATCCGGTTAGGGATGCCTGTGTCTTCCATGGGCGTTCCTGGAGCATCCATCAATGCGAATCGATGTCACGGCATTCCGAAGCGTTGGGGTCCAGCTCCTGCTGGGAGCAGGGAGAGAGTGCAGAGCAGGGGGATACAGAGGGAAGCTGCTGGGCATGGGGTGACCCTGGGGAGCAGGGATAGGCAGGGTGGGAGGCTCAGAGAGGCCGTGCTCCAGCCAAACCCTCCTGGACAAGAGTCCTGAGGGATGGGAGAGGGAGACACTGGGAAGGACGGATGGTGGGTGTTCAGGGTCACCTGGCCCTGGGAGGGGCAGGGCAGTGTCCTTACCCTTCGTCCTCCTTCTTTTCCAGGTTTTCCTGGACTGTGTGGGTGACAGGCACTGACGTGTCAGGCTGGTGACTTTCCACGATACTATTCCAACTATCCAAAAATGTCTCCCCAGGTTATCTATGACTGGGAGCAGGAAGAGGAACAGAATGTGAGAGCAGAAGTGATGAAGGACCTGGGATGAAGACTTGGGAGTAGGAGGGATGAAAGATCTGGGAGGAGGAGGAATGGAGGACCTGGAAGGAGGAAGGATGGAGAACTTGGGCACTGGAAAGTACCCAAGAACATCAGGCTTTCCCTGTGGCTACTGGCTCAGAGCCCAGCTCCAGGTCTCATCTCAAGAAGCCTTTTAGTGCTGATTTCAGCGGGAGAAGCTCGAAACCAATGTCAAGTCTCTCCCAAAGAGTCCCCACTGCCATCCCATCCTCCCCCTGCTCCAAGGCAGCTCAGAGGGGCTGAGGGAACCTCTCTGCAGAGCCGGCTCAGCATCCTCCAGCCCACACTCCTGCTCTCTCCCTGGGGCAGAATGTGGATGCTGAGTTTATTTTTGATTTATGCCAAGCCGAAAAAGAAATACATTTTCTTCAATTATTAATCAGCGAGGTGTGAGAGGGGGACACGAGCTGGAAATTAACTCCGTGACCTTTGAGGGTGGGTTTTTTACCTCCCTGCCTCCCTCCATTCTGGAGCCCAGAGCATTTTACCAACCCTCCGAGCAGAAACAGAGCTGCTCCTGTGAACAAGCTCCCAGCAGACATTCCCAAGGCTGCTGAGCGGGTTTAGATGATGGGGACAGTGTACAATGCAGGGAGCCCAGCCCAGGCTATTGGGACCTCCGAAGCCAAAGCCATTCTGGTGTGTGTTCACACCCCCCCACACCTGTGGATAGACAGAGCCAAAGGGTGTCCCTGACACTGATCCACCTTCCCTGCTCTGCTCTGTCCCACCACACCTCCCTTGATTCCTCTGGGTGTCTGACTGCCCCTTTGTCCCACAGAATCATCGAAGCTGCAAAAGACCTCTGAGACCATCAAGCCCACCCTGTGCCCAATCCCCACCTTGTCCCCCAGCCCAGAGCACTGAGTGCCACATCCCATCGTTCCTTGGACACCTCCAGGAATGGGGACTCCACCACCTTCCTGGGCAGCCCCTTCCAATGCCTGACCGCCCTTTCTGTAAAGAAATTCCTCCTGACGCCAAACCTGAACCTCCCCTGGCACAGCCTGAGGCCATTTCCCCTTGTCCTGTCCCTTGTTTCCCTGGGAGCAGAGCCCGACCCTCACCTGGCTCCCCCCTTTGATTAGGTAGTTGCAGAGAGCCAGAAGGTCCCTCCCTGAGCCTCCTTCTCTCCAGGACGAGCTCCCCTCCCACCGTCTCCATCAGCTACTCCTTGTCAGACTTGTGCTCCAGGCCCTTCCCTAGCTCCGTTTCCTTCTCTGGACGCTCTCCAGCCCCTCAATGTCCTTCTTCTTGTGAGGGGCCCACAACTGGATGCAGAGCTCGAGGTGGGGTCTCATCAGTGCTGTGCACAAAGGGACAATCCCTGCCCTGGTCCTGCTGGTCCTACTGTTTTTCATACAAGTCAGGTGCCGTTGGCTTTCTTGGCCACCTGGTCCTGCCATGCACAAGTCCTTGGGCAGGATAGGACACCCCAACCCCATCTCTGCTCCCACACATCGACTCTCCTGTAGAGAGACACAGACTCTGTGGGTAGCCCGTGGGGTGCCCCATAGCTCCCCACACTCCTCTGGGTGCCCTCGGTGGGCTCGAAGGCAGGACAAGCACCACATCTCCCTCTCCCTTCTTTGGCTCTTGGCTTCTGCTCTTGGCACTGGATGGGCGCCCAGCTTTAGGCATCTGAGGAGGCTTTGGCAAGAAGGCGGCTGGACAGGAGAGAGGAGGATTTTTGGACTGCTCCTCCACCCTGCTGCCTCGAAAACACCCCCCGAGCCAACATTCAAGGCCAGAGCTCAACACAGGAGGGTGGAGAGGCCCCGTGGCCCCAAGAACTCAAGAGTTGGCCTTGGGAAGTTGGAGCGTCTGTGGCGCAGGCGCGTCGTGGCCTCCCTGCCCCCTCCTGGGCCGCTCGCCCTCCCTCCCTCCCCGAAAGCAGCACTGCGGCAGCACACACCAGCAAACTGATCAAGGCGAAAGGACTGATCAATAGGCGTATCGAGCACTTTTCAAGGTACGCTGAGTTTTGCGGATTCAGTGGTAACCTCACGCCGGCGCCCCGAGCTGCCTCCTCTCCCCCGGTGCCACCACCCCCAGTGCCAGCTGTGCCACCTTCCCCCTCTGGGCTGGCAGGGACACTCAGCCTGTTCCCGGGAGGAACCAGAGGCTTTGCAGGCTCCAGTCACTGGTGGCACTTTCAGCTGGAGAATTAGCAGCTCCCTGGGGCATTTCTTCACAGTGGGTTCACGCCCAGTCTTGGAAACTGTCTTGTTCTGGGGCTACTTGGGGCATTCAGAGAGTCTTAGAGAGGTGCATCCAAGTGGGGAGGTTCCCAGGGATGGTGATGGATGAGTTGGGCTCGTCATAATGGTGGGGAGAAGAGGGCTGAGAACAACAACCTCAGGTGGTCGTGGACCAGCAGAGTGAGGGACTGGATCCTTCCCCTCTGCCCTTCTTGGGTGAGACCCCACCTGCAGAGCCACCTCCAGTGCTGGGGAACAGCAGCACAAGGTCATGGACCTTCTGGAGAGAGTCCAGAGGAGGCCACGGAGATGCTCCCAGGGCTGGAGCCCCTCTGCTCTGGAGCCAGGCTGGGAGAGCTGGGGGGGTTCACCTGGAGAAGGGAAGGCTCCAGGGAGACCTGAGAGCCCCTTCCAGTGCCTAAAGGGGCTCCAGGAGAGCTGGGGGGGTTCACCTGGAGCAGAGAAGGCTCCAGGGAGACCTGAGAGCCCCTTCCAGTGCCTAAAGGGGCTCCAGGAGAGCTGGAGAGGGACTGGGGACAAGGGATGGAGGGACAGGACACAGGGAATGGCTTCCCACTGCCAGAGGGCAGGGTTAGGTGGGATATTGGGAAGGAATTCTTGGTTGGGAGGGTGGGCAGGCCCTGGCACAGGTTGGGCAGAGCAGCTGTGGCTGCCCCTGAATCCCTGGAAGTGTCCAAGGGCAGGTTGGACAGGGCTTGGAGCAACCTGGGCTGGAGGAAGGTGGCCATCCTTATGGCAGAGGGTGAAACTAGTTGGTCTTTAAGGTTCCTTCCAATCCAAACCACCCCATGATAACCATTTACAGCTCAAGGGGCTGAACTGAAAGCAATGGTGGGAAGGGGGAACCCTCCAGCAGCCCGTTCTAACCAGCAGCGCTTGGATGGAAAGTGCAGGATGAACAAGGACCTACTCCATGGTCTGGGTGTTGCAGGAGATGTCTCTGGGACCCTGGCTGAGTGTTCCTGGGCTGCAGCTCCCAGGAAAAAACCATGGGATGAGCTCCTGGCTCAGGGGCTGCCCAAGGGCCGGCTCGGCATCACCCGCGCTGAGATTTTGATGGAAAAGGATTTTCACATTTAACATCCCCCAGCTCGCTGACAGCCATGAGGGGAGGGATCAGGAAGGCAGATAGCCAGGAGAGGTTGATAAGGTGCTGGGAAAGATAACAGAGAAATTGAACAGAACTTCATGTGAGGAGCTGCAGCTTTAAACATGTCCCAACCCCTTCGCTACCGTGGCATGGATGGATATTACACCTCGAGAGGTAAAAATAGCACATTTAATGAAGCTGGGGAAACGTCAATTGTATTTTGTTGGAATTGCAGAGACCTCATTTCCACGTTCCCCATGAAAACGCTTTGGCTTTTGGAACAGATATGAAAGCTCCACACGTTGATCTGCAAAATGAGGTCTAAGCTAAAATACCCAGTAGAAACCAAACAAAAAATGTTGTTCCACACTCCAAGGTTTGACCTTTATCACTCTCACAGAGCTCAGGTGGTTAGATTTTGGTCACCTAGGAAAAACACACTAGTGCGTTTTAACCCTGCTGAATTTTTAATAGAAATTTCTAAACTGAATTCTGCTCCAAAATTGAGGGCCTTTGGCATGAATGGTGGAGGGGACGGAGGACGAGTCAGGGCTGCAAATGCATTTAGAGGAGCAGGGATGGACCATTTGTGTCTCAATGCTGCCTCTGATTTAGGAGAAGGGAGAGGAAGGAAATGTCTTTGCTCACTTCAGCCTGGAGGGAAGGACATGTTCTGGCCCCTGTCCCAGTGCCACTCTGGGATGACGGTGCTGGTATGGATTTTTGAGGCAGGAGAGTGGTGGGGAGGGTGAGGGATGCTCCCTGATGCCATTTCATTTCACTCAGCAGCTCTGTGCTCACACGCTCTCCAATAGGCCCATCCGTCACGCTCCTCGTTAGGGAAAAATCTATTTTAAAAATCTCTAATTTTTATTTTAAAGTCTAATAGAGCTCGGTGGTAATTTTCACTTTTAAATAAGGATTACACGCTCTGGAGTGCAAGGTGTGCCTGGGCTCTGGCCCGAGTGCCCCTGCCAGCAGCCAGGAGTGTGCCCTGGCTCCTCCCTGCACTCGGTGCTCCACCAGTGCAATTCCCGCTTGCACCCTTAAAATCAGTCCTTTTTATATTTAGAAGGAAGAGTTTGGGGCAAAATTTTGTTTGGAAGCGCTGACATCAGGTCTGATTCAGCTCTTGTGTGGAGAGGGTGACATGAGCTCCATCAGTGCTCGTGGTGGGGCTTTGTGGAGGAGCATCTGTGGAACCCCAAGGGAGATGTGGCACCTCCCAGGAAGACCTGACAGACTCCCAAGAACCCCCTGAGAAAGAAAAGTGTACGATGAAAGGGAGCTTCTCACCTCCCCTGCTCTCTGCTGATTCCTGCCCTGCCCCTGGCACTTCCCATCTCCCTGATCCCAAAATGTGACCCAGGAGTCACTGCTGAGCACCTGGAGGAGCTGGGCTTGTGTGCCTGGAAAAGCCCTCTGCTGAAGAGTGGGTTTTCCCATTGGGAGCTGCCAGGATGCTCCATGGGGGGATCGTCTTGCTGGCAGGATCATCTCCTGAGCCAGGGAGTTTGCAGCGTCCAAGGAAAACCCGTGGCAGCAGCCAAGCTGTGCTGGGGGCTCTGCACGTGTTTGCTGCAGCCCAGGAACAGCCCTTGCAGGAGATGGAAGCTCAGCTGGAGTCAGAAGCTCAGCTGGAGTCGGAGCAGAGCCCTCAGGGAGCGGTGGGAGAGGACGGCTGTGGGGCACTCACCACGTGCAGCATGGAGCTGGGACTGCATCCGGGAATTCTGCAGGGCTGGAGCCCCTCCGGAGCACAGGAGGTGTCCTGGAGCTGCCCTGGAGCCTTCCCTCACCCTCCTCCTCTGTTTGCATCTGCTGAGTGCTTTCCAGTGCTCCATCCAGGCACCAATTCCATCTGGTCACCAGCTCCATCTGGTCACCATCTCCATCCACCCCTCAGCTCCATCCAGGCAGCAATTCCATCCAGTCACCAGCTCCATCCAGCCACCAATTCCATCCAGCCACCAATTCCATCCAGCCACCAATTCCATCCAGTCACCAATTCCATCCAGCACTCAGCTCCATCCAGCCACCAATTCCATCCTGGCACCAATTCTATCCAGGCACCAATTCCACCCAGCCACTAATTCCACCCAACCACCAATTCCATCCAGCCCTCAGCTCCATCTGGCCATCATCTCTATCCAGGCAGCAATTCCATCCAGCCCTCAGCCTCATCCAGCCACCAGTTCCATCCAGCCACCAATTCCATCCAGCCACCAATTCCATCCAGCCTCCAATGCCAACCAGGATCAGCACCATCCAACCCTCAACACAGTCCAGCCCTTCTCTCCATCCAACCCTCAGCACCATCCAGCCCTTATCTCCATCCAGCCCTCAGCTCCATCCAGCCCTCAACTCCATCCAGCCCTCAATTCCATCCAGCCCTCAGCTCCATCCAGCCCTCAACTCCATCCAGCCCTCAATTCCATCCAGCCCTCAGCTCCATCCAGCCCTCAACTCCATCCAGCCCTCAATTCCATCCAGCCCTCAGCTCCATCCAGCCCTCAACTCCATCCAGCCCTCAATTCCATCCAGCCCTCAGCTCCATCCAGCCCTCAACTCCATCCAGCCCTCAATTCCATCCAGCCCTCAGCTCCATCCAGCCCTCAGCTCCTGTGCATCAACTCATGACCCAGGGTCTCAGCCCACTGAGAAGAAACAGATGTAGATCAAGACAGGCTGCAACACATTCCTGCTAGGCAAGGTTAAGAACTCTCTGCTGTCCCTGAACAACAGTGTCCTAATTAAACAGGAATATGGTAAGCAGGTTTTCCCCCCTGCCTAGACCAGCTGAAATGAAAGCTTTTCCCTTCCCTTTTTGGAAGGACTAGTTTCCAGTCAAATCATTTATTTAAGGTGTCTCAAAGGCACAAATTCTAATGTCTTTATGGTGGAAGAAGTGGCAGTACATGGCATGGGACAGGAGGAAGACAACACTGTAAATTGGTGGCCTTAGTGTAGAAGAACTGAAGCTGCTGTAGAAGCACATACTTCGATCTGAACAGTTTCAAGCAGCTTTATTTCAGTTATGGTGGGGGTTTTTTGTCTTGTTTTTTGACTCAAGCTGTTCAGACCTCCCAGGCAAACAAACAAACTCTCCTCCCTCTCCCCTGCACCCATCAAGCCCCGTCCATCCCCACCCACCCTGACGGCTGCCACGTCCCCACCTCCCCCTTGGCTGGTACCCAAGGGAAGTGCGGGCAGGACCCACAAACCCACCCAAGCAACAAACAGAGAAAGAGATGCAAGGATGGAAAATTCCCCTTCATAATTAATAAATGAAGAATATTGCTGTTAATCGATGTAGCTGTGAAGAGAGTATCGATCCCAGCCTCATGCTATTTTTTGTGCGGCTTAGATTTTTACACCTCATTTAGAGGCAGGTCTCTCTGGGGACCTCTTAACACCAAAAGATATTTGCAAGAGTCCAAAACAGAAGGGAAGAAAAGGGGGGAAAAAGATTAATTATTACCAGAGCTGGAGAATTATGTGTGTGTCCCATTGTGGCCAACTGCAGTACCAATTTGAATATTTGATTAATAGCAATTATGGCCTCAGCTTATAACTTATCTCCTCGCTGGATATTTAATAAACAAGTGGGAGCCATTCCAAACATTTTTAATGTTAATCCCAGGAAATTATGCTTATGAAGGCGGTGGCTAACCCTTTGCATGCTGGGGCTGTGTGAGGAGGATGCTCTGTTCTCTTGCCTCATCCCATCCTTCGGTGGTTTAAATCTCTCTGTGCCTCAGCTTTCCTTTTCCAAGGTGAATAAATCCAGAGTTGGAAGTGGCATTGGTTAAGGCACTGAGGGAGGAGCTCTCATTAACGCCAAACCTTTAATGAACAGCCAAGGAGATGGTTGGGATGAGCTTTTTTGGGAACTGTTTGGGGGGGTTCCACAAGAACTCAGTGCAAGGTTTGCTCCAGGAGGGATTTCCTTCCAGCTGCTGGTTTGTGGCTCTGGAATGACACTGAGAGGGAGTTGTGTGCCAAACTGTGTGTGCTGGGGAGATGGGCACAGCCTTGGGGGGCACCTGAAGTGTTGAGAACATGTCAAAGAGCTGCAGAGAGCGGTGGCATTCCTGAAAACCCTGGTGAAAACCACATGGAAGGCAGGAAGAATTCCTGGGATGCAGTGAGTGGCCGATGGAGGGGACACAACAGCTGTGGACCTGCTTGTCCTGGCTGCCAGGACACGGTCCTCCAGCAAACCGTGCTGGGTGGGTGTGCTGGTTTAAAAGTAAACCAGCAGGAGAAATGAATCCAACTCAAAAGTCAGAACTACAATTTAATAAAAAGATTACAATAGATACACTGACACAAAGGAAAATTGGTTTCAGCCCTCAAAACCCAGTTGTACAACCCAGCCCCCTGGGGCACAAATAGAATGGTGCTCACCAGCCCCTGTGCTGAGCACCACGTGGTCCCCCTGAGTCCAAAGCAAAGAGAAAAGGAAAACCTGTTTTCCTTCCAGAAGGTTGGTGGTCGCAGTCTGGTTGAGAGTGGTAATTGCAGTCCTGTTGAGGTTCTGGTCCTCCTCTCAGTCTGACGAGTGAGTGAGTGCCCCAAGTCCCCAAACCCCAAGCTTATCTATGCTTGGGTTCAGATGGGAACACCCAGTACCTCTCCCAGGGTGAGGGGTTTCACAATGGGCAATTTACTCAGTGAGTCACAGGGTATTTTTGGTCTACTTGATGGCCCATCAGCATACATGACCCCTCAGGTTGGGTGTGAAGGTGTTAATGATTCCCAGAGGGGAGTTCTCACACCTGAATCATTGGTGTGAAGACAGGGAACCCTCTTATCTCTGTTTTCTCACGCACCCCGTTCATAGCCTGAGGTGTCAGGTGTGTCCTGGGCAGCTGTTGCAAACAATGCATCATTAACAGTTCATGATCAATGGCAGAGAGGGTATGGAATACACAGTTCCAGTTACATTCACACAGTGATAAACTGGTCCCAGCCACTATAACTAGGACAGTGGGCGCAGCCCCCCAACCATGGCATCAGGGCATGGCTGGAGGGGGAGAGCTGGTCCCAGGGCCAGTCGGAGCACGGGATGTATGGAATGCTGGGCGATGGGAAAAGGAGCCAGGAAACCTCCATCGTGGCTGTCCAGCGGTCCCTCTCACTGCAGGGCTTTAAGAGGGAGCTGGGGAGGGGAGAAACTCATCCCTAAATAGGAAGGTGGTGCTGGATCTGACTCCATGGGGGTTTCTGCCAGTGCCATCCCCCAGAGAGGACACAGAGGAATTTGGGGGATGTTCAGAGCTGTTTTGTGAATTGGGGTCACATTTCAGCCAAAGGAGGGAGGGAAAAATGTGTGAGAGAAAAAAAAGTAAAATTAGAAAACACCAAATGTTTGCCTTTCCAACGTCACAAAACATTCCCCAGAATAAACACGGGGGAAAGGTCTCTGAAAAAAGGGAGGCTGAGTCTGCCTGAGGTGGATTTAAACCTCAGTGTTTAGGCACCGATGCAAAGAGGGAATCAGGAGGAGTAGTGGGATTCTCAGGATTCTCCTTCCAAAGGCAAGGGGAGGTCTTTAAGGTCCCCTCCAACCCAATCCATTCTATGAGTCTATGAAAGCAGCAGCCCCAGGGCTGTTATGGGTGGGTACCTGTGCCCCACGGGGTTCACTGGATGTGAGTTGACAAAGGGTACCCTTGCTCCAAAAAAACCCCCAGGATACCCCCCAGGAGATGGGTGAAACAGCCAGGGATGAGGGAATGTGTGTAGGGGGTGGAAGAGCATGGGACAGGACCCACCAGCACGTCCCACCCCTGACAGGGAGCTCCCAAAATAAGTCACTGCCACTTCCCCCGGCCCTGCTTTGAGGACAGTTCTGTCACCTGTGGGTGTGGGAGCCCAGGGACAGGGGACAGCGGGATGAGCCAGGCGGTGGAAAGGGGAGCGGCGTGCCCGGGATGAGCTCCCTCCTCCACACTCCAGCAGGGCTCATGCATCCATCTCCTCCTTCGCCCGTGATAGGCCCTGGTGCTGCAGATCCATGCAGATCAATGCAAAATTAATTAGAGTAATCAACTCAGCTGTACCACAGAGATCATACAGGCAGGGTTTTAGGTGACTAATTGGTGGAAGCTGACAGCCAGTGTCCCCGGTGTCTTAGAGGTATTAACACTTTTTTCTCTGTAGATTAATTACCTTTTTCCACCTTTCATTTGACGGGTCCGTCCGTGCCGTGCTGTTTGGGGGGAGCAGGGATTGAGGCCGGGCCAGAGGAGCATCCCATGGAGTGCAGAGCTTGGATCTGGGAGCAGGCAAGCCCGGGTTGTGTTGGCGGGCCGGGGACAGCTTTTACACCAGAGCCTGGCTGGGACAGGGATGGGTGTCCCTGTCCCTCTGCTGAGCCTCCAACTCTGTGCCATGGCAAGGCCCCCCTCGTGCACGTGCACGGCACAGGCCACTCTCCTTTGTGCTCTTCCCATCCCATCCCATCCCATCCCAGGAGCTGGAGACATGTTTCTGAGAGCTCCAAGGCTGCATTATCCCTTTTCCTACCCGGGATTGGGGTTTGACACCACTGGACCATCCTTTGGCGAGGGCTGATGCCCACTCTGCCTGCCTGAGGCTGTTTCCCAGGTCCATAAGGAGGTTAAACGGTGGGTTTGTTCAAATACCAACACGGGGGCTCTGTGGTAGAGACCTAACGAGGCCCTTGTGCTGCTGGAATCCAAGCTGGGAGCTGGGCGAGCGCTCTCATTAACCAGGGTAATTAATCACCACCAGTTATCTACTGCTGGAGATGGGTCCTCCATCACCTGCACTCAAAGTTGCCACTGGGCATCTTCCTGCTGAGCCTGCCCTGGCTTGGACAGAAATCAGTGAGAGAGAGAGGGGGACATACATTCAGTGCTGGTGAGACCCCACCTCTNGGGGGGAGCCGGGAGGGGTCAGGCTCTGCCCCCAGGGAACAGGGTCAGGAGGAGAGGAAATGGCCTCAAGCTGTGCCAGGGGAGGTTGAGGTTGGATATTGGGAAAATATCCTCACTGAAAATATAGTCAGGCATTGGAACAGCCTGCCCAGGGCACTGGTGAAGTAACCATCCCTGAAAGTGTTAAAAAAAAAAGAATAGAATCATAGAATCATAGAATTGATTGGGTTGGAAAAGACCTCCGAGATTATCAAGTCCAACTCTTGGTCCAACTCCAGTCAGTTTACCAGATCATGGCACTCAGTGCCACATCCAATCTCAGTTTAAAAACCTCCAGGGATGGTGAATCCCCCACCTCTCTGGGCAGGCCATTCCAATGCCTGATCACTCTCTCTGTAAAGAATTTTTTTCTATTATCCAACATAAATTCCCCCTGGCAGAGCTGAAGCCCGTGCCCCCTTGTGCTATTGCTGAGTGCCTGGGAGAAGAGCCCAAGCCCCACCTGGCTATGACCTCCCTTCAGGTAGATGTGGCACTTTGTGGCATGGCTTAGTGGGTATGAGGGTATTTGATTGAAGCTTGGACTTGATGATTTGGAAGATTTTTCCAACCCAAGTGATTCCCTGATTCTGCCATGATTCCTTGTGATAGCCCTGGTGGCCTTCACACCACTGAGCCTGGGAAGTGACAGGGAATCTCCCCTTGGCTTCGACAGAAGATGGGCCAGGGCACGCATGGGTAACCAAAGATAATCTGCTGCCTTAGTGAAACATGTCCTAGGCATTGGTTGGACATGGAGGAAGGCAGCAGAGTCCTCCTCCTCTCCAGAACTCTCATCACTGAGACCCAACGAGCTGAGCCCTTGGGTGTCACTTGTCCCCTGAAATCATGGGAGTCGTGGTGGAGAGAACCCCCACTGGGCCAGGTCAGGAGCAGCTTTCCCAGCCAAGTCTCGGTCTATGGCTGCACAAAGGAAAGATGTTAAATCCAGAGCAGTCACTGTATTGAGGTCACCAGAGAAGGATCTCCACCCTCAGAGAGCCGTTTGTCCCCTCTGACGGCCGGTGTCCGATAGCCAGGATGAATTGTCCTCGGGAGGAGGGCCCCTCTCCAATCCAGCTGCCATGGCCACCTCGCTCAGGCCATGGGAGATGGATCCTGCCACCATTGATCAAGGGCTCAATCTCAGGAGCAGCTTTTATTGGCAGAGATAACAGAGAGGGGAGCAGGGAGTACAAGGCAGGGAAGCAAAAACCTCCCGGGCCAGGCAGTTCATGGGCACAGCAAGACCAGTGCTGGTGAAATGGAGCTGCTTGTTTGGACAAAGTGGTGAGTGGAGTCACCAGAAGGTGTCATTTCTTACAGGAACGTCCAGAGAGGGGGTTATGCCCAAGGGCAATCAGTACTTGCTCCAAGGAACTCAGCAGCATGGACAAGCAATGGATTTAAATGGAAAGAAAATAAAATTACATGGGATATTGGGAAGGAATTCTTGTCTGAGAGGGTGGGCAGGCCCTGGCACAGGGTGCCCGGAGAAGCTGTGGCTGCCCCAGCCCTGGAAGTGTCCAAGGGCAGGTTGGACAGGGCTTGGAGCAACCTGGGCTAGTGGAAGGTGTCCCTGCCCATGACAGGGGATGGAGCTGGATGGGCTTTAAGGTCCCACTAACCCAAATCATTCCATGATTTCATGATGACAGATGGCCACTGGTGGTGATCTGTGGAACCAGTGCCTAGTTACTGACTCTGTGGTGGAGCTGACACCCAACTCCAAATCTCAGCAGCACCAGATTGATGATCAAAACCTCAATCCTCCCTTTGTATTTACTTCAAATAAAAAAAAGCAACCCCCTGTAGCTTTCTTGCAAAGGGAAAGGTAACTTTTCCAGGAAAAGTGCCTCTCTTTCCGTGTTGTTTCAGGAATCCCCCTCCCAAAATCAAACTTCCAGGTGTCATGGCATCCCTGGGGATGGGTTAAGGCTGATGAAGGGTCGTTCAGAGGGTGGCACCAACAAGCTGTGTCCCATGCCTGGCAGGACATGAGGGACATCACTGCCCAAGATGGGGTGGGCAGAAGATGCTCATGCCTCGCCGTGTTCCCTGTCTTGGTACCAAATTCCTGGTGGCACCAGGTAAGTCACAGCCCCTCAGTGGGCTCAGCACCTTTTGGTTTTGTGTGCACTTCTGGGTCCCACGGTATAAGGAAGATATGAAGCCATTAGAAAGAGTCCTGAGGAGGGCAATGAAGATGGGAAAGGGTCTGGAGGAGAAGCATGAGAGGACACTGAGGGCACTTGGGGTGTTCAGCTGGAGAAGAGGAGACTGAGGGGAGACTTCAGTGCAGTTCCAGCTTCCTCGGGAGGGGGAGAGGAGAGGCAGGCACTGAGCTCTGCTCTGGGAGGACCAGGGACAGGAACTGTGTGAATGGCCTGAAATTGTGCCAGGGCAGGGTCAGGTTGGAGCTCAGGGAAAGGTTCTTCCCCCACCCAGAGGGTGGTGGGCACTGCCCAGACTCTCCAGGGCAGTGGGCACAGCCCCGAGGCTGCCACAGCTCCAGGAGCGTTGGGATGATCCTCTGGGGCACAGGGGGTGACTCTTGGGGACAGTCCTGTGCAGGCCTGAGGGTTGGACTTGATGACCCTTGTGGGTCCCTTCCAAGTCGGCATATTCTGTGATGCTGCAATGAGACACCGACCCACACCCTGCATGGTCCCCAGGGCACCAAGGAGTGAGAACTCCCTCCTGGCTCATGCCACACTGGCCAGAGCGAGCGTGGTGACCTGGAGCGAGCGTGGTGACCTGGACCAAATGTGGTGACCTGGACAGAGTGTGGTGACCTGGACTGAACGTGGTGACCTGGAGCGAGCGTGGTGACCTGGAGCGGGCGTGGTGACCTGGAGTGAGTGTGGCGACCTGGACCGAACGTGGTGACCTGGACCAAGTGCGGTGACCTGGACCGAGTGCGGTGACCTGGACCGAGTGTGGTGACCTGGACCAAGCGTGGTGACCTGGACCGAACGTGGTGACCTGGAGCGAATGTGGTGACCTGGACCAAGTGTGGTGACCTGGAGTGAGCGTGGTGACCTGGAGCGAGTGTGGTGACCTGGAGCGAGCGTGGTGACCAGGCCACCAGGTCCCAGGCAGGCAGGGGCTGAAGGAGGGGGATTATTCACTCCGCAGCTCCCAACACCAGAGCCAGCACTTCAGCGTGCTTTTATCCCTGAGAGCTTTGGTGGCGGGGAAGAAAGGAGAATGGGCTGAGCCCCGACAGCACCATAAGTGCTTTCTTTTTTTAACAAAGCACCAGCGAGGCGGTGAGAGGGTAAGGGTGAGGGCTGAGCAGCACCACGGCCCCCAAGCAGACCCAGCTCCAGCACAAGGCACAACCCCTCCCATCGTGGGTTATCGGGATTTGCCCAACCTTAAAAATAAATCTTCCCCAGTTTCCTTTTACAGGGCCTTTCAAGCTCTATCCCCCAGGTCCTCGTGGAGGGTAATGAACGCGCAACGCATGGCTTAGAGCTGCTTGAATTATTCATCGGGAATAATATTTGTTGCCCTTTTCTTCTCGTGGTGAATCAATGGTGAATTTATGGGTGAGGATCCCCCTTATTGGGGGGCCGTTGACTGTGTGGGCAGCAGCATTTGCAAGAAGTGGGGTATTCACCATCCTCTGTCTCTGGGCACAGAGCTACTCACCTCAGGTACAGCTGCAGGAATTTCACTTGCTGTCGGCCAAAGTCAAGGCTGGCGTTGCCTGGGGCAGGCACAGAAGCAGATGGGGAGGATGGTCCATGTGGGAGGGATGAATTCAGATACCCCCCCCCAAACACCTGAACAGCCATGGGGAGCACCCTGTGCACAGGGACATTACGAAGACGTGTGCACAGAGGTCACCTGAGATGTCCCGTCACATCCTCACTGCCTTACTGAGGAAGTTGGGCATCCCAGCCTGAAGCAGGGGCTTAACTTGGAGAGAAAACTCTTCTAGAGACACTGAAAGCAGAGCGATGATCCCAGGAAAGCTCCGTGCACAGCACAGCTACTCAGGTGCTTTAGGGTACTGCTGAGCAGAAGTCCAAGGAAACTTCAAGGAGAAGATCTGGACTGTCTTCCCATCCCTACTGCTGGATCTGAGCTCTCAGCTTGTGCATCCTTTGGCCTGGAGCAGGGCAAGGGGAGATCTCATTTCTGTCTCCATGTGGGCAGTTAGTGCTGCGACGATCCCTTGCCTTGCTTTGCCTTGCCTTCCCTTCCCCTCCTCTCTCACCCTATCCTATTCCATCCCATCNNTCCCATCCCATCCCATCCCATCCCATCCCATCCCATCCCATCCCAGGAGCTGGAGACATGTTTCTGAGAGCTCCTTTTCAAGGGAACTTCAGTTTCAGCCCAGCTGCCCACTGAGCTGAGCAATTTTGCAGGGGTTCATCCCACCTCTCCGCTCTTCCCCCTGCCAAGGACAAGGCTCCCACCAGCAGCTCTCTGGGCCAACACTAGCACAGTGAGGTGAAAGCTCCATGGACAGTTCTCCTGGCAGAGCCACTGAGGGGTTTTGGAGAAAGGTCCCTTTTGGGATGGGAAGAGCCATACTTGGATTCAAGGAACCTCGCAAGGCAATTGACTGCCGGTGCCTCAGAGCCAGTAGATGCAACATCCTGGGTTTGGAGTTAAAGAAAAGGTCACAGAATCATAGAATGGTTTGGGTTGGAAGAGACCTTAAGGACCATCTCATTCCACCCTTTGCCACAGGCAGGGACACCTTTCACTAGACCAGGTCACTCTGAGCTGCGTCCAACCTGGCCTTGGACACTCCCAGGGCTGGGGCAAGATCTGGCAGTGAGCTCAGCCTCTTGCAAGCTGCATGGAAGGGGATTTCAGTTCAGCTTCTCCTTCAGCAACATTTCCTGACATGGAAAACCTGCCTTTTGGATCTGAGATTTGGACCTGAAGCCCCTCCACCCCCAAAAAGTCCAGGGGGGCTTCACAAGCCTCCATCCCCCAAGCCCTGGTGCAGCTCCCCCCACTCCCAATGCCCAGCAGTGGTGGGGCCAGACCCGAGGTCTCCTCCATCACCCACCACCTCCAAGTGACAGCGAGGAGGTGGCTCTGGCTTGTCAGGGTGTCACAGCGCAATCCAAGCGCCGGCCCGGGGCTGGCCCACGGGAAGGAGAAGAGCCCTAATGCAGTTTTGACAAGAGGGCCATCAGTAAAGTGCTCCGTGCGGGTATTTTTTTTTTCCCCCTCTCTCTCTATTGTTTATTATTGGAAGTTACAAGTAGCTAAAGACCTCCCCAATTATCTGGGAGCCACTTAAGAGCAATCGAGCACCTGTCACCCGGTGAATGGGCTGCCTCGCCCTAATGACAGGAGAGGAGAAAAGACGCCGGTCAGCAGGGACGGGGATGCCGGCAATTTACAGCCCCGCGGGGTCGGCTCCCAGCGCCGGGAAGGGCGGAAAAAAACCCACCCCAGAGGCAGGAGGAGGAAAGGAGCCTGGAGGAGTTTCCCCGTGGGATGGGTGGGAGACACGATGGCCACAGCCCCAGGGCCATGGCGTGGTCCACGGAGCCCGGCAGCTCGCAGCATCCCGGGGGAGGTGCGGCGGGTCGGGCCATTAACGGCTCAGTCCCGTAAATAGGGAAGAAAAAAAAATTCCCAAGGAATCGTTCACTGCCCGTCAGCCAGCATGAAAAAAAAAATATTACCTGTGGGTTTTTTTCCCCTGCTTGCGATGAATGGATACACATCCCACACCACGGGGGGGGGGGGGGTTTGGGGGGCTGGAAGGGGGG
>VWZG01006120.1:42942-60045 GCA_013396735.1 Grallaria varia | reverse complement strand
GGGGGGGGGGGGGGGGTTTGGGCTGCTGGAAGGGCTGGAGGGGTTATAAACGCCTGGACGAGTGGGGTTGTGGCTGCATTTCCCAAACGAGGACACTTGTGACAGCTTTAGGTGTGGGATCATGGAAACATTTGCTTTTTGAGGCATCATTTTTGATTAGATTAATTGTAATTTCTGTGTAATATAAATTTATCGAGTGGGTCGAATGTATAGAATGGCATAAAAAAAACCCCTACAACAGAATACCAGCCAAACCTGAGCTGATGTGTCCCCACCACAGAGGCAAAAATACATGTGTAAAACATCCTAAAAATCTGGTGTAGGAGGCTGAACTCAGTTCTCTCATACAAAGCCCAGCTCCATTCCCAGCAAACCAAGCCTGAATCCAACCTCTTCCCTCCGGCTGTGCCTGAGGAGCAACTGGGAATGCCTTTCCCAGGAAGAGCAGAGATTTTCCTCCTGAGTGAAGAAACGTGTCCATGCACAAACACCCTCTCCTGCAGGCAGCTCCAGCTTTGGACAGGGCTTTTTGGAGCAAGGATGTGAGAGGAGGCTGGTGCAGCCCCTGGCAGGCATCGCCCAGGCTGGGGGTGAGCCTGGGAAGTGGGGGCTGGGAGGAGCGGGAATGGGGGAGAAGGTGCCAACCTGGAAAAGTTCATCGATAGAAACATAAAATTAAAATAATTTGCGTCAATTCTGCTGAGTGGCTGTTAGGCCTAATTGTTATTGACTCCTCACTGTAATTATTAAGGCTTACGCAGAGCTCGGCTGGCAAAGGAGGCGGGTTTGGGACCCCCACACACAACGTGTCCCCCCCATGTCACACAAAGGGCTGTGAGGGACATGGAGGGGACTCGTTACCTCCTCGGTTCTTGGAAAGAACCCCCAAGAAGTCGCCAACAGAGCAAAGTGGGGAGTTTTGGTCCGTTTTTGGTGGGCAGGAGCAAGAGGGAAGATGGAGAAGGGATGAATGAGGGGAAAACTGAGGGCAGACGGGAGGAAAGAGAATGGGAGGAACGGGAATGGGAGGAATGGGAATGGGAGGAAAGGGAATGGGAGGAAAGGGAATGGGAGGAATGGGAATGGGAGGAAAGGGAATGGGAGGAATGGGAATGGGAGGAAAGGGAATGGGAGGAAAGGGAATGGGTGGAATGGGAATGGGAGGAACGAAGAGGCAGCTCCAGAGAGGCGCCGTAGACGCTGCCAGTGCTGTTTGCTCAGTGTGGTGCTGGGTAATTTTCTCCCCTCCTTCCCCCGGCCTTTGTTTCTGCTGCCAGCGCAGACCCCAAGCAGCAAAGGAGGCTGATCAATAGGAACACGGTGTTTGCATGGATCATACATGCGAAGAGCACGTTCCCGGATCAATGCCGAGGTCTCGCAGAAGGAGAGGAAGGGAGGGGGAAAAAAAACCCCAACACCCCACCCTGCCAGGATGCACATCGCCACAGGATGGACCGTTTCCATGGCGATGGGCTGCTCTCCCTGTCCCCTGCAGCCATGGGGACCCTGCTCAGCACCCCAAGGCAATGATCCCAACAGGACCTCCACCTGCTGATGGGGGTCCAGCTGCCCTCATGGAGGTCAACCACCCCCCCAAGTCAGCTCTGCCCAATGGCTGGATGAGGCCCCTCACATGACGTGCTGTGGGGTGTCACCATCCTACGTCCAGCAGTGGAGAAGATCCTGGTCCTGTTTTCCTCCCTCCCACAGGCCATAGCTGAAATCACAGCTCCCAACTGCTGGTGAGCCCGTGCAGGATCCCCCACTCCACCTCCCTACCTGCCTCCTTCCCCCCGGAGGGCTCGGAGGAATTAATTAGATCATGTCTTTAAAGTACTCTGGAAATGAAAAGCACTTGAGAAAAGTGGTCAGAAACCTGAACGGAGCCAGAGGTTGTCCAGCCAAGGATGGACATCCCTTGCTTTGTTTCCATGCAAGGAAAAGCACCCTGAGCCACAAATCCCACCCGAGCCCCCCAGACCAACCCATGAGCTCTTGGGCTTTTCTCACCCACCTTCCAGGCTGGGCTTCACCTGTGGCTGCGCAGAGAGGAGGGAGGTTGGCTCTGCAGCAGAGCCAGCCAATAATTCCCAGCCAATAAAGTTATCCAAGGGTAATCATTAAGCCCTTACGAGCAATGCAGCTCGTGTGGAGCTGGAGGAGACAACGAGCGAGGCGCTGCTGCAAATGTCCTTGCAGAGAGTGGCTGACCTTGGCCAGGCACCACCAGGTGCTGGCTCCAGACCTCCTCCCAGTTTGGGGGTAGGGGACAGGTCTCCTGGCGAGGAGTCGAAGGGCTCGTGGTGGCAACCACGGCCAACTCCTGCTTCAAGAAGTCCCAGCCCTGCTGCTGCAAGGAGAGGGCACAGGGCAGGGATGGGGAAGAGCTGGGCCGAAGCAGGGCAGGCTGGAAGCACACGGCGTCACAACTGGAGCTTTGAGAAGACTCCTCAGCTCCCATCCCTGAAGTTGGGCAGTTGTCATCCATGAGGGCAAATGGGGTCCTGGACATGCCCCGGCTGTGTGTGTTGGCACCCAGAAACCCCCCGTGCCCTGGGCTGAGCCCACAGTGGGGGCAGCAGAGGAGGGGGGATTCTGCCCCTCTCAGGTGAGACCCCACCTGCAGAGCTGCCTCCAGCCCTGGGGAACAACAGCACAAGGACGTGGAGCTGCTGGAGAGAGTCCAGAGGAGGCCCCAGAGATGCTCCAAGGGCTGGAGCCCCTCTGCTCTGGAGACAGGCTGGGAGGGTTCAGCTTGGAAGAAAACAGGCTCCAGGGAGAACTTTGAGCCCCTTCCAGAGCCTAAAGGGGCTCCAGGAGAGCTGGAGAGGGACTGGGGACAAGTGATGGAGGGACAGGACAAGGGGAATGGCTTCCCACTGCCAGAGGGCAGGGATAGATGGGATATTGGGAAGGAATTCCTGGCTGGGAGGGTGGGCAGGCCCTGGCACAGGTTGGGCAGAGCAGCTGTGGCTGCCCCTGGATCCCTGGAAGTGTCCAAGGGCAGGTTGGATGGGGCTTGGAGCCACCTGGGCTGGTGGAAGGTGTCCCTGCCCATGGCAGGGGGTGACACTGGATGGACTTTAAGGTCCCTTCTAACCCCAAACATTTTGTGATTTTATGAAACCCCATCCTGGGAGCACCAGAGCTGCCTCCCAGCACAGCTGCCCTGGGTGGTGGCAGCCTGTGGGCAGAGCTGCCTCCAAAGGGTCTCTGGCAGGGTTTGTCTTGGCACCACCTTGGCCCTTGCTATGGCATAAAACTTTTTTTTTTTTTTTAATCAACCAGGAAGTAAATTAAAAAAGTTGGCTGTGCAGGAATTAGGCCTTTTGGCTGATAGTTTGGGAAGCATCTGTCTCCATTGCCTGCAAATTAGTCTTCCACGGGAGAGTAATCAGATGGTTAATGTGGCCGCAAATGAAATCACCCATCATTAACTATTCAAACCAAGAGGTCTGTAAAGGACTTGCCCAACAACACCCGCCCTGGAGTGAGGGCAGGGGGAGCTGGGAAGGGGCTGGTGTCACCTCTTCGGTGCCAGGAGATGGGGTGGGGGCACCAGGGCCACCAGAGGGTCGTGCTCTGAGAGGGAGGTTTCACCTGCCTGAAAGGCACGTGCAGGGCTTGGCTTTGATGAACCAAAGCCCAGCTGGTGTATTTGGAGCAAAACCAGGCACCAATCAAAAAAATACTGGTTTGGGAAGGCTGACAGGTCAGTGGGGCCAGATCCCAGAGCCTGCTGGTCCCTGGGGAACTGGTTTCCAGTTTACTAAAGCAGCAACTCCCCAAGTGCTTTAAATGCTCAACTCAGGGCTGGCCATGAGAACCACACCAACAAGGCAGCATCAGCCTCCTACTCCTCCTCCTCCCAATCCCACCCATCACCCTATCCTGGCACTCCAGGGTGGCTCCACTGCATCCATAGGCACAGGTGGAAGAAGGGACACGTGGGACAGGGGATGCCTTGGGATGTCCTGGGAGAAACCGACCCTGCAGTGATATCCAGGCTGGAGAAACACTGAGGTTTGAAGTTTGGATGACAGACTGGTGGTTTGGAGCTGGGAAAAATAAGGCTCAAAAGGCCTTTTCTCCTGTTTTGCTCTCTCCAAACTCCTGGCCCATGAATTCCTGGAAAAGAGTGGGGAAAATAAAACCAACCCAAGCAACAAACCCGTCTGCACTCACAGGAAAAGGGGAAGATGCAGATGTTGCCAGCTGTGCCCTGCATTGCCAGCGGCCCTGAGGAAACCCCTGCACCCAACAGTCACCTCTTTCACTTCACCTGTTTGGGCTGGAAGTTCATCATCATCATACAGAAAAAGGAAAAAAAAAAGGGAAATGTGGTCTGGCAGTGACACCGCCACAAACACCCGACAAACATGGAGAGTGAGGGAGACATTTACCCCCGTGAGAGAGGTCAGCACAGAGGTTATGTGGCTCCCGAGCCCTGGGGAGCTGCCTCCAGCCACAGGGCTCTGTTTTGCCCTTAAAGAGTAATCCCTTAAAGATGACTTTTCTGCTGGAGAAAGGGAGGAGACGGAGGGAGTGTGAGAGCCTGCGTGCGGGAGGACTAAGTTCTTTGTTGCCTAGAGCTTGTTAAATCCATACATTGAAGAGAAGAATAAATAAAAAATCAAATCTCTACTTCTGAAAAGCGCTTCTGTGGGGGAGCTGCTTCCCTGAATCTTCCAGCCCCAGCCCCTGTCGATAAATCAATAGCTGATGCAGGTCGGCTGCAATCGGCTGCAGGAGAGCAGGCGTGTGATGGATGGACAGGAGAGAGGCGAATCTCAGAGATAGGGCAGAGGTGATGCTCACCTTGAGCTTTATTGTTCGCCTCTGAAAGGCAACGTGGGGCCGAGGCATTAAGTGAAGTGGGCACGGCGGGGACGGGAGCACCCCCTCCCCAAAGCACACCTCTCCTGAAGAGCCTCCGCTGCCTCTGCTCCGGCTTTTATCCCGCGTCCCCGTGCTCTCCCTGGCCACACAAATGGGTCAGCCGAGATGCTTAAGGATGCTCCAAATGGCTGGGAAGGGAGGGATGGCCCTCAAGTCCCTGCTCAGGCGTTCCTTGTGCATTAAAGCTCTTCAGTGTCGGCTGCGAGGGGACCTCGTTGCTCCTGCCCGGCGAGGAGGGGACATGGGAGAGGAAAGGGGCATTTTCACAGCTGCTTTCCCAGCGTTTAAGCTCAGCATCAGGAAGGGCACTATTGCGAGGGAAACTCATGGACACCACGAACTGACCAATATGATCAAGGTAATGCTGTTTATTGTTGTGAAAACACCCCTTAAATAACCCAGGGAGCTCACACACTGCACACACACTGCAAACCACCCCAGGACTGGTTAATGCCAATAACACACAACTCTATTGGTGTCAAATAAAGTCCTCGTGATCTCTCTCTGTGCCCGTTGTTTCTCAATCTTCTGCTGCAGCTTCTCTAAGTTTACATTCTCCTCCCTGTTGATCTCCACAGAGGCTTCTTAAAAGTAACTTTTCACTGCAGTCTTAAAGGCCTCGCAGCACCACTGCATCTAAAATTCCAGGGTCGCTCACATGTCCATTTTCTGCAAGATATTTCCCAACAGGGGACAACCATACCAGGGAAGAAGGAAGGGCTAGGTCTGCTTTGGGGGCCACCTCAAGCAGCCCAGACCAAAGGCAGCCCTCGCTCCCAGCACAGACCAGAGCAGTGATGGGTTTCCATAAGCCTGACACACAAGGGGAAGTTTGTCCTTCTGCCACCCTCCTCCTGCCCCACAGATTTGCTCTTCCCTCTCTTGACCCCCAGGAGAGTTTTGGGACCTTCCCTTTTCCCTGCGACCGAAGCTTGAGAAAAACTGGTGAGAAATAAGGTGACACTTGTCACACTAAACTCCTTCTCCTGGCCTTCAGCTTAGTGAGTTCTTCAGCTGAGGCTGCGCTGGCCATCCCTTGTACCTGCCCTCAAGGGCTCATTCCAGCCCCTCCACACACATTTATGCTTTGGGTCCACAGACAGGGAGTTCCTGAACACAAGGAAGTACAGAGGGAAGATGATTCCCTTTGGTTTGCTCTGAGCCTTCTTCTCAGAGAGATTTGGGAGTTTGAAAAGCTCACAGTTCCGTTAGGAAAGTAAGAAAATAACCATTTCCCCTCTTTTCCAGGCCAACCACAACCTTTGGGGCTCCTCAAACGCCCCTGAATGCCCCCACATGTGGGTACCAGCCAGTCCCACCTCCAGTGCCTCTCTTTGCTCAGCCCCCAGAGCAGGAGGGGACGGGATATTGGATATGGATTGACACAGGACTATAATGATGTTTTCTGATTTCTCCTCTGCTCCTCTCTTAATCATTGCCAACATCCAATTTGCCTTTTTGTCTGCAGCTGAACATTGAGCTGACATTTCCAGAGAACTCCCCACATTAACTCCAAGAGCTCTTCCCTGAGCAGCGCCGGCCAATGGGAGCCCATTGTGGTGTAGAGGTAGTTAAGGTTGTTTTCCTCATGTGCATGACTTTGCATTTATCAACATTGTATTTTATCTGCCCTTTTATTGCCCAGTCCCCTCCTACCCTTAGATCCTGCTGCAAACTTTCCCAAGCACTTTGTGGCAACTTCCCTGAAAATTCCTGCCTCCCCAACAAGCCTTTTCTGTATTTTCTGCTTTTTTTCCCCCCCCGATTATTTAAGATCATGTGGATCAGAGTGGGACCGAGCACTGATTCCTGCGAACCCCACATGGAAAGTCCCCCATGAGGGTCAGACTCAGGCTGAAGGAATGGTCTCCAGGCACCACCTGGTCACACTTCTGGTCCCAGGTTCTGCGGGAGAAGGAAACCTATTCCAAGCCCAGGACACTGCATACGAAGGGGTCTGATTTTGGACTACATGGAAGTGAGCAGCAATAGGTCCTGTAAGGTAACCAGGAATGCTGAGGAAATCCTTCACCCAGGCAAGAGGCTTCTGTCCATGTAGATGTGTCTTCAAGCCCTTGTTGCAGTCCTGCGTGTGCATGTCCAACCTGAGGTCTGTCTGGTCACTCTGTCCATCCCCTGGGCTGAGATCCCATAGGAAGAAATTCTGGCCTGGGAACCTTCAGAGCAGGAGTTTCACAGAATCATAAAGTCACAGAATGGTTTGGTTTGGAAGGGGCCTTAATGACCATCCGGTTCCAACGCCCTGCCATGGGCAGGGATGGCACCCAGTAGACATCACAATTTCCTCCTGGCATCCTGGGGATCTCCAGGTGCCTGTGGAGGTGATGCAGCCCAGAGCCCTGGCACCAGGTCAGCCAGGGATCAGCCCAGGGCACTGACCCCAGGAAAGGTGCTCAGAGACAGGCTGTCCTCAGGGAGGGGATCCAGGGCTGCCCTCTCCCCCTAGACCCACCCTGGCACGAGCCTTTGACCTCTCTGTTCTGCTCAAAGGTTTGTGTGAGCAGGGGGGACCAGCCAGGCTGACAGCCCCAATTTGAAGGTGAAGGCAAATCCCTCCCTAATCCAGGCAGATTTTCCCCCGAGAAGGATCCAGTTGCTTTCCCAGGGTGTATATAAAGAGGATGGGACTGGGGTTTGTACCCCTCCCTATTCCATGAATAAAGGCATCCTGTTTTATCTCCATAGAGGAGGTTCAGGAGCTCAGGGAAAGGTTCTTCCCCCACCCAGGGGGTGGTGGGCACTGAGGAGCTCCAGGAGCCTTTGGACAACACTCTGGGGGACAGGGTGGGATTGTTGGGGTGTCTGTGCACAGCCAAGGGTTGGACTGGATGATCCTCGTGGGTCCCTTCCCACTCAGCATAGTCAATGATTCTACGACCCCCAGCCAAGCCCCGGAGATGCTGCATCCCCTCCCCTCGTCTTTCAGCCTCTCTGTGTCCCAAAAGCTGCAGCAGCCCCACAACCACTCCAGTTTGCCCCATAGCCTTTCCCATACACCTCCCCGTGCACCCCCTGACACGGGGAGGACCAGGGGAACCCAGCTTTCCTTTGCTTCTCCCTCCGATTCCTTCTTGGTTTCATTCAAAACAGCTTGGAAAATAATAGGCAGAAATAACCAGGCTGGCAGGGAAGGCTGGAGGGAGAGGACTGTGCACACTGCTATGGCAACTGTGCTCCCTCCCTGCCCTGCTGGGGAGGCAGAGCTGCCCATTTGTCTTTATTTCTGTGTAGATTGGCTCAGCCCCAGCCCAAGGCATGCACCGAGCCAGCCTCTCCTTGGGTGGGCAAACTGGCATCTCACCCACCAGCAGCACAGCGAGCCCTGGGCACCACTGGCTGGGCGAGGGGCAGCCAGGAACAAGGAAATCTGGGGGGCTGGAAGTGTTTGGAGGTGGGTGGGAAGGAGCAGAGTTGTGGTTTCGGTGCCGTGTCCCCCCTCTCCATCCGTGCAAAGGTGACAACAAGACAGAGATGCTTAAAAATAAACCAGCCAAAGGCAGACGCTCTCAGAGCACTCTCAGGGCGAAGGCACAGGCTGGATGTGAGAGGATGAGATGTTTAAAGGGTTTGAAAGCAAGCCTAAAACCAGATCAAAAAGGCAGTCACTGCATGGTGTAAAAACACACCAGGCTTCTCCAGATCACTTCAGACTCCTCGAGGAGATTGTTGGTTGAGGCTAAAGTGGATGACATGGGGGAGGTTTGGTCTGCCCAGCCACCCCTCCAGCTGTCACCCCTTTGGGTCCTTGGCCAGCCCAGCCCCATCTCCTTCACACCCCGGGGGAGCCCAGACCTCACTCACAGAGCTGGATGGGGAGATTTTTTGGTGCTGTTTGTGGGGTTTGTGCTGTGGGTGCCTCACTGGGGTCATCTCGGTCTCTACCCAAACTCCTTCCTTTTGAATCCATCTGAAATGCCCCTGGAAAGTCACACCTGCACTCCAGGGCTCTGTTGGCTCTTTCCAACCTGCCCTTTGTTGCTGAAGACAGAATTTCAATAGGTTTTAAAATCCACCCCAAGGTCTGTAGAGGGGCCACATTTTTGGGTCACACTTTGCTTTCCTTCGGGATCCTTCGGAGTAGACAAGCTGAGTTCAACCATTCTGCTGAGGGCCAGGGCCAGCAGGGCTGAGTGGGAGCAGTGAACTCCACAGGCGTGGCCCAGAGTCATGAGAAAAATCATCTTGTTTCTCTCTAAACTACAACTTGTCAACATCTCCCATGAAATAAAACCGGGAAAGATAAAATTAGATTAAAATCTGGTAACTTCTTCACTTACTCAGAAGCATTACGGTCACCTTAAACATGGAAATTAAGTACCATTTGAAGCATCTTGCATTGGCAGGTCGAAGTATTTAATTTTGGCTTTCAAATGGCATTTCCTTCCGGTGCTTTCCCCTCGTCCACCTCATTCAGCTGAAGCCAACACTCTTCCTGGGGTTTGGCTGATGAAGGAGCTGTCGCTGCACAGGTTCCTGAGCCATTTCTGCTCATCTTCTCTTTGATTTTCACCCCAGCTTTCCTCAAGCCGAGCAGCCAGGCTCCTGCCTCTCCTGTTGTTTAAAGCACGAGGTCCTGAGAGCCTGGCACACATTGCCAGCTGGATCCTTCCCCTGCCCATCACCCTGGGCCCTGGCACTGCCCAAGCACTGGGGCTCTAATTAAGAGTACACACACTCCCAGTTTGAGGACTGGGAGCTGATTCAGAGGCAACAGCCTCGGCCAAACTCTGCAGCCTGAGGAAGGGAGTGGGGCTGGATTGCAGAGCCAGGACCCAGAGGTTCATAGAATCCTCATGGAATCACAGAATCACTAAGGCTGGAAAAGCCCTCTGAGATCATCAAGCCCAACCTTTTACCAGGACTGTGATCATGTCCATAAGCACCCCATCCACATGTTTTTTGGATACTTCATGGCT
The DNA here is from genome assembly GCA_013396735.1 of Grallaria varia. Lineage (NCBI taxonomy): Eukaryota > Metazoa > Chordata > Aves > Passeriformes > Formicariidae > Grallaria > Grallaria varia. The sequence goes on along the minus strand of VWZG01006120.1, from coordinate 50,209 downwards.
GGTGACTCCACCAGCACCTTAAGCAACCCACTCCTATGCCCAACCACCCTTTCCATGAAGAAATTTTATCTTAATACCCAATTTAAATCTCCCCTAGGGCAACCTGAGGTCATTTCTTCTCTTCATGTCACTTGTTACCTGGGAGAAGAGACTCAAATGTCCTTGACCTCCAGAATGTGCCCAGTGCAGCCCCAATATTAAGGCTGGTAGCAGCTCCAGGAGGTCTTTTCCAGCCTCAATTATTCTGTGATTCAACAGTCAGTGAGTCCCACCATTAGCCCAACACTTTCACATCCACCACTAAACCATGTCCCCAAGTACCACATCCACACCTTTTTCAAAGCCCTCCAGGGATGGAGGCTGACCTGGAACTGGGAATTGTGTCCTGGTGTTTCTCCATGGCCTCGGCTGGTCTCCGGTGGTGCCTGGAGACCCAGTGGTGTCTGAGAACCCACTGGGAACTGGTTTGACTGGAGAAAGGGGGTTATTAAAAGAATGCTTTGGGTTGGAAGGGACCTTAAAAATCATTTAGTTCTGATCCCCTGCCGTGGGCAAAGACAAGACCCCTCACCTGGCACAGCTGGAGACAGGAAGATGTTTCCAGCTGTGACAAACTGGGATCTGCAGCATGAGGCTCATGGCACCCATGTGGGCATAGAATCCTTTGGGTTGCAGAAGACCTTTAAGATTGTTGAGTCCTACCTGAATCTCTGCAGGCACCTCACTACCAGCTGCCTTGGGCCTTGCAGGATAAGGATCTCCCAAAGGAGAGGGAGAGAGGGAGGGCTGGGACCTTCCCGGGACTCCTCGCCATGGTGTCCCAGGCACAACTGTCACCCACGTGCCATGGGACGTGCAGCCCTGGGATGCCAGCCAGGAGCTGGGAACACACCTCCTTCCTGCAACAGCAACGGCAAAGCAGTGGCAAGGAATTGAGCTGGAGGATGGGCTTTTTTTGCCCTCTTTTTATCCTTGTGTTGACATCCCCTGGTCAAGACCAGCTCTTCCATGGGACCAGCACTGTCTCAGTCCTCCAGAGCCGTGCCTTGGACCCGGACCGAGTTCCCACCACTGTCACCTCCTCCCAGTCACCTCCAGCTGTGGCAGAAAATCCCCGGTGTCCCTGCTCTGGCCAGGCTCTTGCCTGGCTCTCGTACAGTATCTCCCGGCCCCCTCCCCTGCTCCTTGGGCTTTGTCAAAGCACATTTCCCAATTAGAGGATAAAAATATTCCATTCCTGACTCGGCGCGCTATCGATTTTGCCTGTAGCTGTGGAGGGGGCGAGGGCGGGCGTGTGCGGGGTAGGGAGAGGTGAAGGGCTGTAGGCACCAAGTGCAGCTGCCTCCCCCCTACCCCTTTATTATTATTGTTATTATTCATCCCCGTGAAAAGCACCGAGCAGGACTGGTTAGCTCAGCTGACCACTGATAGGGAACAGGGGATCGATATTTAATTGACACAGGCTGGGCAGCCGGAGCAGGGATTGGAGATGGGGGAAGGCTTCTGGGAGGAGGGAGGGGAAGAGGAGAGAAGGAACAAAAGCCAGGGAAAGGAGGAGAGGCAGCGAGAGGGTGGGAGGAGCGGAGAAATAATGAAGGAAGAGGCAGAGGAGACGGAAGAGGAGGTGGGAGGACAAAGCCCCACGGAGCCCACCGTGCCCCAGAGGAGCTCTGCAGTGGGTGCTGTGACACACACAGGGTGTGATGGGACAGGAGAGGTGATGGTGTGGCAGGGACCTCCTCAAGTGAATATCTCCAGCCTCCTTTGAAGGCAAGGTGTGGGCTCCTTCCCTGCTGTAGGTGTGTGGGCATCCTCAGCACACAGCGACAGCAAAGAGCCCAGGGACTGTCCACTGTCCCTCCCTGCCCACCGTGGTCAGGAGAGGGAGAAGAACTGAATGTTCCTCAAAAATACCCCAGTGAGACCTGAACAGCTCACAGGAAATAACCTGCTGGCCTCGGATCTTCTCTTCCCCCACCTTGGAGTGTAACTCCACCTCTTTCTGCAGGTGGGAGCCGTCCCTCCCTCAGCCTGTCCCACGTGGCTGGTGGTGCATCCGCCACTGGAGATGGCCCAGACTCCCCAAACCTCAGTTTCCTACCTCTAGATAATTCTGCCAGAGCTGCTGAAAAAGTAAATTTGAACGAGGATCTTCTGCTGAGACTGATCTAGAGAGTGACATCCCTGCCCAAGGCAAGGCTTTGGAATGAGGTGACCTTTAAGGTCCTTTCCAACCCAATCCAGTCTGGGATTTTATGATTCCATGACGTGTTTTCTCTCACATTGGTCATCCATGCTCGCTCTCTGCCCAGCAAAGCCTTGCCATGGAACTCACAGAGTAGGGTCTCACCAAGGACTGATGTGTCACCTGATGGCCCTGGTCATTGTGGTCATTCCCAAGGAGAGCTAATCCCGAGTGCCCAACGGAGCCCACAGTGCCCTGGGTTTTTTGGAGAACACCTGAGAAGGTTGGGGAGTGCTCGGGGGCCAGGTGAGGCACCAGCCACCTTCTTGTTAGACTCAGCTTTAGTGAGGGCCCCTCTGGAGCTTCTCAGGTGGGCTGGGCACCAGGTTTAGAAGGAAAATGTGGACAACCTGGAGAACCATGACAGGAAGGAACAGGAATAAGAAGTTTGGAAGATGTGGCCTTTGACAAGAGTAGAAGGCAGTGAGTTCAGGCACTCCAGAAGGGAGAAGATACCAGCAGCAAGGGCAGCAAGACACGACTCTGGGTGATTTCTTCTCCATCTCTATTGAGGGGAGAACAGGAGAAACCATGAGAGGTTGAAGGTGGGTCCCAGGCCAGAGCCAGTTTCTTTATGAGGATTTTGGTGGCCTGTGGTGACACTGAACATGATTTTTACAGAGCTCTGGGGCAGAACGAGGTGGACATTCCTGCACAACTCCAAGAGACACTGCCTGTGGTGTGGAGGTCTCCCAAGGGGACTTGGACCAGATGGACAGAACATCGCTGAACTTCTCCAGGACTTGCCTGCTCCAAAGCACTGGGCAAGACATGCTTGAGGCCTTTTGCTGGCCAGGAAGGGAAAAGCTGAGACATGTCTTGACCTTCAAAGTCCTTGAAGCACAGGCTGCCCTTCATTGTGAGCTGAGCTGGGCTCTCACCCTGAAGGAGAGAGGCAGCAGGACTCCTTCCCTGAGCAGAGAGCTCGTCACCCCTGCTTGTGGAATAAGAGGGATGACCTTTCCTAAGCCAGAAGGTGACTTTTCTTTCTCTTTCATTTTACTCTGGACCTTTCCAGTTCTCCCACCCATCATCTTCAAGAAGACACGCGCACACAGAGGAAATCTTCAGGGCTCTCCCTTCTGCTGACCTTCCCCATCACCTTCCACCACACAACGCAGCCAGTCAGGGAGAGGCCAGTTGACCTCAACCAGATCCCAGTGGAGCCTTTGTCTGCCTCCCAGTAAATGGGAAGAAGGACCTTCCAGGCACCTTGTCCTGCTCCAGAGGTTTCAACCTACACAGAACGTCCCAACCAGGAGACACACACCTGGAGACACCTGGATGGGAAACGCTCAGACCCTCTTCCCATCCACAAAACCAATTATTCATGGACAGGAAAGGCAGATATATTTAACTTCTCCTGGCACCAGTCAAAAAGGGCTTTGAAGGGAGGGATGGGGTGGTGGGAGAACAGCACTTTGATTTTACTTGTTCTTTTTATGGACTCTTAGAGGCACAGGCTGGCAGGTCCTCCTTGTTAAGGCATGGGGCCCAACAGGCCATGGCAACCTCAACCCAGGGCCCATCTTGTCACTCTTGATCTATAACACGTCAGCCTTAAAAGGATCCTCTCCATCTCCTTTAAACAATATATTGCCGCTGTCCGTGGCTCCCATTAATGCATAAAAAATCATTAGGGATTTCTATGGAGACCCATTGCCATAAACAGCCTCCCAAATGCACTCCGGCGTTAAGGGCCAAAGTAAACTGAGGGCGATTTCTGTGGTAAAACCCTCTCATCACATCCCCATCCCAGCCCTCCCCCGGCCCTCGCCGCCTCTCTTCCCTCGATCAATTTTATGGTGCTTGCCTGGGGTTCATTAATGTTTCCGGAATCTCTCTCTGCCCTGTTTAAAAATTCTTAATTAAGCAAGGTTTTTTTGTTTACACTTGAACTAATTACACTTTTAAACCCGACAATAAAACATCAGCTCTGGGCCATTAGAGCCCGCCGCGGCCAGGCAATTCAGGAACTGCCATGCTTTGCAAGGAGATAGGAAGGCCGGAGATGCAGCCGTTCTGCCTGGTTTCAGTCAAGAGGACGCCAGGATCTTCATCTGGTACGTGGAGATGGGGGCCAAGGGTTCGAGCAGCCAGATGTCCCCCTTCAGCTCTTCCTCGTTCCCCCCGGATGCGCCTTGCCCAGATAACGCCTGGCAGAGCAGATCGATGGGGTTGTGTCCTCTCCCGGTGCTCATCGTGGTTTGCCACGCTTGGGTTCTCTGCACAACTGCCCTGGTTTTTTCAGGGGCACGTTTTGGAAGGGTGGGGTCCAAGGGTGGTGGATGGTGGAGGCAATGGAGACCTGGGGAATGGGCCTCGTGGAGGATGTAGGCCTGGGATGGCGGTGGTTGGGTTGTCTCCAACAGGCCAGGCTTGAGGTCTTGTCTGTGCTGAAAGGGATGCTCTCCCAGGTGGCCAAGGAGCAGAAGGGATGGGGCAGAACCTCTGGGGCACATCTGTCTCCATCCACAAGGGAATGTGTCATAGTCCAGTGTGGAGAACATCTCAGGAGCTTGGACTCAGCTTCTCACCACTGTGGGAAAATCCCCCTGTCCTTTGTGTGCCTTGGGCTTGGTGTGTCCATCCCTGGGGACAGGAGATGAGTTGGGATGCTGAGTCCTTGGGGTAGTGGCACCAGGCTGATGCTGGTGGAGCTCCTCTAAGCAGGAGATGGTGCAGCTGGTCATGGGCACAGCATCACCCTGACAGGGAGCTGCCCACCACCATGGTCATGTGAATGCTCAGAAATCCCCATGAGCAGAGCAGTATGGGTCACCCAGAAGCTGCTCTGCTCCATTCAGGACCAGAAGATGCTGGTCATTAGTTCATCTCCCAACACCATGGTGGCTTTTCAGGTACCAAGTCCAAACTGTCATCTCCTGCCTTCTTTATGTCCGATCTAAAAATAACTTTCCTGACATCAGGAACGTACATGGAGCATGATGAAAGTGAGACATGATGAAGATGTGATGATGAAGATGAAACATGATGAAGATGGGATGATGAAGACAGGACAAGATGAAAAGGGGACTGGGGCCAGGGCTGTTGGGAGCCTTTGGGTTGTGTTCGTGTTATCAACGTGGAGGGGGAAAGGCAGGACAAGGCAAGATGCTGGTACCTGCATGTTGGCAGCTCTTGGTGACCTTGGGTTTCTGTGTGATGCTCTTGAAACCCAACAGCAGAGGGGAGACCACCTTCCATATCCAACCCAGCCAAACAGCCTCTCCCAGGTCCTCGAGGGTCCCACCAAGAGGAGAGGGTGGAAACAGGTCCTGATGGCCCAGCCTTTGCTCAGATGTTTTCCAGAAATCCTCCCCAGAGGGGAAAACCAGAGATCCAGAGCTCCCTCTGCAAAAGGGAGTGTGGTCTTTGAGCCCCGTGAGACATCCTCCCACCAGGGGGAATTTAGGTTGGATATCAGGAACAATTTCTTCACTGAAAGTGTGGTCAGGCACTGGCACGGCCTGCCCAGGACAGCGGTGGAGTCACCATCCCTGAACTGCTCCAAAAATGTGTGTATGTGGCACCTGGGGATATGGTTTAGTGGTGGACTTGATGGTGCTGGGGTAATGGTTGGACTCAATTATCTTGGAGGTGTTTTCCAACATTAATGATTCCATGATTCTGTGCCTTTCTCTTCCGCATCCACGTCTCACCCAACCAGGAGCAGAGGAGGCTTTTGCAATGCCATGAGCACCCTGAGCAAGACCAAACATTCCCACCCAGTCCATCACCTCCTCCCCATATTGCTCCATCCCCAAAGCCAGCCCACCTCATTTTCCTTTGGAAATCCCTTTCCCTGCCAGTTATGAGCAGGGAGTTTGGGGAAATTGTCTCGCCTGCTGTTTCTTCTTTGCAGCCTTCCCTGGTCAACCAGAACAGCCCCCAAAGCCAACACCCAAAGCCCCCTGCCATCCATTCCTCTCCAAAAGAGGTGGGAGGTGGGGTGAGCTTGTCCCTGGTGCAGAGTTTGTGGGTAGAAATGTGTTCGTGTAGGCCTGGGACCTGCGCAGGTCTGATGGGCAGCACTGCCAAGATCCACACCAAAGATCCCTGCCATCCAACCTGCTTAATAAACTCCTTCACACGGTGAGTGATGAGGGTTGGAATCCATTTATTTTCATAGAGAATTATTTTGTAAAAAAAAAATACACATACAAAACTTCTTTTGGAAATGTTGCATTTTTTTAATGTAAAAAAACCCAGATGCACGAAGGTCTTTGGGAGTCGAACTCTTAAAGATCCCTGTGGATTTGCTGGGAAAGGCAGGAGGAAGACAGGACTGGAATTGTCTTCCAAACACACTGATCTTTCTTTTCTCCTCTCCTATTTGATGCAGAAAATTTCACATTTTGTGAGAAAACCTGAAGCAAAACGCGAGCAAACTGCTGATTCTTTCCCCACGACTGAGTGCTCAGCCCTCCTCCTGCCCGGGAGCCGGAGCGGGGAGGCAGCAGCGAGTCCGTCACCACCTCATCCATAAATCCCTCTGATCCCTGCGTTATTTGGATCATTCTGGGCTGGACCTGCCTGGTGCCAGCTGGTTCCTGTGAAACCTGCCCGGAGCTCACTGGGCCACCCCAGCCAGCCCCAGGTGAACTGCACTTCAGCTTAGAGGGGTCCCTGCGTTGTCCCCTGGACCAGGAATTCCCGGGGGATTCTCCTGGGGGGATTTTCTCTGTGCAGAGCAGTGTCCTGCTTTGGCCCAAGGCAGGTTGTAAGGAAGGGGAGTGTGTTGCCCTCCTGGGCCACAAGAGAAACGGGGCTGCAGGGCAGGAGAGCAGATCCCTGGGATCCACAGACCCTTGGCAGCCCTGGGAGAAGGACCTGGGGGTGTTGGTGGATGAGGGGCTGGATGTGCCCTGGCATCCCCTGTGCCCTGGGCTGATCCCACAGCAGGGGAACCTGGGGAGGGGGGAATTCTGCCCCTCTGCCCTGCTCAGGTGAGACCCCACCTGCAGAGCTGCCTCCAGCCCTGGGGAACAACAGCACAAGGACGTGGAGCTGCTGGAGAGA
>VWZG01006120.1:0-11324 GCA_013396735.1 Grallaria varia | reverse complement strand
ACCCCCCAGGTGCCCCCAGGTGCCCCCCAGGTACCCTCCAGCCCCCCAGGTGCCCCCCAGCAGCTCAGCCCCCCAGGCAGGGGTTCCGGGCTCCCCTCGCTCCCCCCGCAGTGACGCGGGTTCCCGGGGGTTGCCGCTGTCGGATCTCAGCGGGGTTCGTGCGGTCGGTTCCCTCCCCCGCCCGCGCCATCTCAGCCCGGGGAAGCGAAAGAGAAGCGATGCCACAGCCAGGGCAGGCAGAGACGCACCTGCAGCCACGGCAAAGGACGGGCAAGAGCTGTCAGAGCGATGGCATCCCTGTGCCCAGCCCTTGCCGGGAGAGATCCAGCCCAGCGGCCGGATTTGGGGGGTGTCCGACGGCTCCAGCCCCCCCAGCACCCTTTGGGATAACGAGATGTGGGGTTTGTGTGTCCAGGGGAAGCACAGCCAGACCTCAGCCCCTTGCTGGGGGAGCTGAGCTGTAAATGGAGGTCACTCAGGGGTCACACCGGGGGAGTTTTCAGCACCGAAAGTTCTTCCCCCACCCAGAGGGTGGTGGGCACTGCCCAGGCTCCCCAGGGCAGTGGGCACGGCCCCGAGGCTGCCACAGCTCCAGGAGCCTTTGGACAACGGGACAGGGACAGGGTGGGATTGTTGGGGTGTCTGTGCAGGGCCAGGAGTTGGACTGGATGGTCCTTGTGGGTTCCTTCCAACTCAGGATATTCTGGGATTTTCTGAACCTCCTGCCAGCTCTGCACTGCACTGCCCCAAACCCACAGCCTTCTCTGGGTGGTCTCTGCTGCCTTGCCTGGTCTGTGTGCCCAGTCCCAGCATCTCCTGCAGGCTTGGATCAGTGGGAGCCCCTTGGGATGTGGCAGATTGGGAAAGGGGAAAGGAAGGGCAGCCCCCAGCCAGCTCCCTGCCAGAGCTCCTTGAGTGTTTGGACAACGCTCAGGGGGACAGCGTGGGATTGTTGGGGTGTCTGTGCAGGGCCAGGAGTTGGACTGGATGGTCCTTGGGGGTCCCTTCCAGCTCAGGATGTCCTAAGATTATCCCTTCTGTGTCAGAGTTACACACAGTGGGACAAGGACGTGGTGCAGGATGGAAGAGGACAGAGCCAAGCTGGATGTTCCCAATGCCAGCAGAGCTGGATCCAGCAGTGGGAGGGTAAATGGGGGCAGGTGGTGCCTGAACCACCTCTGGGAAGAGACCACGAGAAAGGAGGATGGAAAATGGGGCTGAGATGGACAACTGGGCACCTGTTTCCTGGAGAAGAGGGTTGAGCCCTGTCCTGCTGCAGTGGGAGCTGTCACCAGGGTCTGGCCAGCCCTTCCCATGGCTGTGCTCCATGGACTGGGGACGGAGCTTGGAGCAGGGACTCACCTCACGGTGTGGTTTCTATTACTCCTCAAATGATGGTGAAACGTGACACTGTATCATGAAACCCACTAAGGGAAGAAATCTGGGTAGGGAAGGGAAATCCCCCCTCAGGTCCCAACGAGGCACCACTGTGTCCCCTCCTTGCCCTGTGCTGCAAAGGCACAAAGGCCACCATGTTCCCAGTGACCCAGAGCTCAGAGGATGAGCTCAGAGACCCCCTCACTGCGAGGATGGATGGATGGATGGATGGATGGATGGATGGATGGATGGATGGATGGATGGATGGATGGATGGATGGATGGATGGATTTGAGCTGCTTAGCTTGAAGAATCAGGAAAAGTGCCCCAAGAACAGCACATTCACATCCCAGTGACATCCAAACCCCCAGCTCAGCCAGGCAAAACCTGCCGCCTCCCCTTCCTCACTGCGGGGCATCCACCCCTCCCTTGGGGCTTTTCCAGCTGGAAATTCCAAATTGGCAATCCTAGGGGTTGTCCCCTTCCTTGTCCATGGGGAATATCTACCCTCAGGTTTGACAGCTGCCCTCAGATCCTGCTCTTTCCACCCGTGAAGGTGCTGGATGCCCCATGTGGCATCCCGGACAGCCCCTATGGGCAAGGCTCCTGTCCCTGTCCCCTGCTCCGTGTCTAACTCATGTGACAACCATCTCATCTCCTCCATCTCTCTCTGCCTTTCCCTCTCGCTCCTTCCCTCCTCTCTCCCCCCTGTGCCCACCCCCTGTCCCAGAGCCCCCTGCCTGGGGTACCAGGTTCCCTCCAGCAGGTTCTCCCACCCCCCTTCCCAACCTATTCCCACCGCCGGGCTGGCTCAGGGAGCCCCCCAACCTTCACCCTCCCACCCCGCTGGGGGAANCTTTTCTCCTCCAGACTGACTCTCCATGCGTTCTCAAAGGAATCAGCAGCGTTATGGATGGTGTGTCTCCATGGCTCCCAACTGGAGTGGACCATGGATGGTAGTCAATATGGTCAAGGCTGAGGTGTTGCTTCAGGGAGTCCTTTTATCTCCTCTTCAGGGCTCTTCTCTTGCCTCAGCCAGTGGCAAGTTCCCCATAGAGTACGATCTTAGGGAAGTGGTGATCCTCCATCCTGGAGACGTGCCCTGCCCAGCACAGCTGCCTTCTCAGCAGCATGGCCTCAATACTGGTGACTGCTGCCTGTTCAAGGACAGACACGTTGGCCACGTCATCAGACCAGTAGATGTTTAGGATAGTGCTGGGGGAACTGGGGGAACACGGTCCCACCACAGCCTCCCCCAGGGGACATCCCCCCCCACAAGGGCCCGGAGGAGGCGCCGAGGTGGTTTCTGGAGGGGGCGAGGGTGGCCTTTTTCTTTCCATTGCGAGGAGATTCCCCGGGCAGCCAGCCCGGCACACGCGTACCGAGGTTTCCTGCTCGTAGGCGGCTGCTATTCCGGGCCCGCGGCCGCAGCGGGGAGCAGGGGGGGACCCCACCTGGGGCCGGGGATGCCTCTGTGCCTCCTCCTCCTCTTCTTCCTCCTCCTCCTCTTCCTCCTCGCCATCCCCGGGGTGCTCCCGTGGCCCCAGCTCAGGGTTTGGGGTTTTTTTTTGGTCGATTTTAAGGCAGTTTTGCGGGATTTCGGCCGCCGAGCATCCCCAGCTGTGCCCCTGGGGACAATATCCCACTGTCCAGGGGACACGGAGGAGAAGGACCTGGTGCCCACCCGGGGCACCCAAGGGTGGGATTTCTGTGCAACCAAAGCCTCTGAACTTTTTGGGGTCCACTTCCTCCCGAGCCACAGGGCTGGGGTGTGTTTCCATCAGCACCTGGCAGGCTGTGGATGAAGGGGCTTCCTCCTGGATGGTCCTTCTGGCTGTGAGGAAGGGGGAGCCACGGGACGTGCCCCTGGGAGGGGTTTGCTGCTGCCGAGGTGCCACATCGGTGTTTCAATGGAGTGGTTTTGCATTTTTTATGTTTTTTTCGACTCTCGTGCCAAACGGGGCTGGGGTGGGGGGGGTGGTTTGCACACAGAATTCCCCCTGGAACTTTCCGGCGAGGTTTTTGATGCGTGGTTGGGAAGTTTCCATGCCGGGCCGGGAGCAGGCAGGGGTGGGTGCAGGGGATGCACTGCGGGGCCGGATCCCTCCGGTGGGTCCCGAGTGATGGGGAGCCACACCAGTTCCCCCCAGTTCCTCCCAGTGCCCCCTCCAGAATCGCTGTGTCCCCTCCATCCCACTGGGATGTGGCCCTGGCAGGTGATTGTGAAGGCCCTCGATGGCCACCCCACGCTGTTGAGGTCTGTGCCTCCGTTTCCCCACCTGTAAACGGGGCTGGGGGCTGCACAGACCACCTGAGTGGGGTCTGGAGGACTCAGGGGGGCAGTTCAATGCCCACCCGAGGGTCCTGGGGGACGCACGTGTCCCCAGCACATGTGGCCCTGGCCATGTGCAGTCACCAGTCGTGCCCAGCCAGGAGCTGAGCCCAGTGGAGGGTGGGTGACCTTCCCACAGTGCCAGTGACAGGGACCCCTGAGGTGGTGGCAGCAGGAAGTCAGAGCCACTGCTGTCCCTGCTCCACGCTGTGCTCCAAAAAGAGGGTGAAGGAAGAGAAGGAGAAGAGGGACCCTGGTTGTCCCCATGGCAGAGAGGACAATGATGATGACGATGCTGTCCCTGCTCCATGTTGTGCCCCAAAGAGAGGGTGAAGGAAGAGAGGGAGAAGAGGGACCCTGGTTGTCCCCATGGCAGAGAGGACAATGATGATGCTGTCCCTGCTCCATGATGTGCCCCAAAGAGAGGGTGAAGGAAGAGAGGGAGAAGAGGGACCCTGGTTGTCCCCATGGCAGAGAGGACAATGATGATGACGATGCTCTCAGTGTCACTTCTGTCCCCACAGCCGGAAGAAAAGGAGCAAAGCAGGTTGGAGAACGGGACCCATCCCTGCTCCTGATGTGCTGAGGGGAGGACCCTGTGGGGGCCTCCAGAGAAGGAGGATCTGTTGTGCGACTGCAGAGTGTCCCATGGGGGTTAGTGACAGTCACAACTCAGCTGGCAGAGACAGAGCAGTGCCAGGGGCTGCCGGGGGCATCGCTAGTGACAAATGGCACCTGAAGGGAGGATGGTGAGTGAAGCCAAGATGCTCCCAGGGAGCTGCAGGTGGCACGTGCTCACCCTTTGGTGGAGGAATTGCCAGGAGTCAGAGGATGCCCCAGCTCTGCTCTGGTGGCCAGGAAGGAGGGGAGGGGGACAGTGTGGCCACAGAGGTCAAAGTAACCACTGGCCAAGCCAAGCCCAAAGTTCAGCCCCACTGAGAGCCCATCCCTGGGGCTGCTGCCCCACCACACAGGCTGGGAGGGAGCTCGGGACAAAGTCAGCACGATGTGAGAGATGGGCGGGTTTTAAAAAGACCAAAAAAAAAAAAAAAAGAGTTTTGAGGCCTTTCTTCTCTCCCCCTGTTGTTGTTGTTATCCATAAATAATAATTAAACAACCATTTCCAGCCCAGGCCACTTGTTTTAAATTTCCTGGCTAAAGTGATGTAACAGCTGTGCGTGATGCAACGCCATGTGGAATGCATCATCCAGGAAACCAAAAACAAAACTGCCTTTCTGTCCAAGCACTCGGCAGAGCTCCTTCCCCCAGCCCCCAGCACGGGGGTCCCACAGCCCCCAGGTCTGGGCTGGGCACCCTGAGCCCCCCCGGGCCCCAGCCCTGGGTGCAGGGGCACTGCAAGGGGCAGTGGAGGGGCACAGGGTGGGGGAGGCAGCTCCCTGCTCCGAGCCGGCTGAGCTCCAGGTTCTTTTTTAATTAAAAACTTTACAAATCGAGACCTGGCGCTTTGCCGAGGGAAAACAAACCTGTGCAAGCCTGACATGTACCCCACAGCAGAGGGGAGGTCTGGTGGGCTTTTCCTTGGAGTTTGCCTATTTCTTCCCCCTCTTCCCCCCGTTTTGCCCTGCCCTGGGACCTCACTGTGATTCCTGGTGGCTTCCTCAGGGCTCCTGCCACTCCAGTGTCTCCCCACCACTGCTGGAGGCTCCCTGGGTTGACCCCCTCCACCTGGCAGGGTTTAGCTCATCCTTGGCTTCCCACTGCTAGAGGGAAAAATCAACTCTTCAGGATGCCCGTGCCCATCACTCTGCCCCATCCCCTCTTCCCTGTGCCCCGTGCCAACGCCTCCACTGCCGTGAGAGCCAGACCTGCATCTGAAAGTGGACTGTCCAGGCAGGACAGAGAAAGAGAAGAGAAGGAAGAGAAAAAAAGTGGGGGGAGGGGGCAAAAAGGAGAAGAAAAAAAAAAAAAAAAAAAAAAAGAAAAGAAAAACAACAACCAAAAAACCCAACCCAAGGTTGCAGTGGGAAATCAGAAGTCAGAGCTGAGGCATTTCGGCAGCCGGGGCTGGAATGTCTGACTCACACTGTGACTAAATGCAAATATGAACTCAAAGTTGCTCCTTAAAGTCCTCAGGATCCAACGAGGAGCCCCGAGAGCTCCCACCAGCCCCTGGCCCCGGGGCTCCGGCGAGGTGGCCCGAGCTGGTCACACAGTGACACACAGCCCGGTGGCTCCGGGGAGTGGCATCTGCGAGGAGCGATGCTCTGCCAGCTCCGGGTTTGTTTGAACACCCTGAAACTCTCTGAAAGGGGAGCCGGTGCCCCCCAGACCCCGGCCCTGGGTGGGAGATGCTCATCTGGTCGTGCCCCTCGTTGTCCCCCACGGCGAGGGGACCTCCCTGTGCTGCCCCAGTGTTCAGGGGCAGGGGGGCTTTGCACGAGGACCCTCTCTGGGTGGTCCTGGCCCATCCATCCCCCCTGCACTGGACAGCAGGTTGGTGGCAACACACAGGGCAAGGGTCTGGGTCCCAAACGGGGACAGGTCCCAGCGAGCAGCGTCATACCCAGGGTGGAAAATCAGCCCTGCTCAAAGGAAATTCCAGGGAAATGGGACTTTTCTCCAGTACATATGTAGGTTTTTTTAAGCATATTTCATTACCCGGCACTGACCCAAAATTTCATTCATTTTCAGTTTTTTAAGAGTGGGGTGGGAGGCTCTGAGGCCTGTGACTGGTGTCTTGCAGCCCCCAGTGGGGCCAGAGCCTCCCCCAGACAGTGCCACAATACACAGGAGGGACCAGCCCAGCAATCCCAAGCTCTCCTGGCCAAGGACTGCAACAATTCTTTCCTGGACCTTCCTGAACCACTGGAAGGTGACATGGGGGCAGTGACAGGCCAGGGTGGGAGCTCAGAGAGACTTTGAGCAAGTATCCATCCATCCATCCATCCATCCATCCATCCATCCATCCATCCATCCATCCATCCATCCATCCATCCATCCCGCTTGAGGTCTCAACATTTCCTTCTGCACCAGCAGGTGCACCAACGGGTCCTGCACCTCCTTTGTGACCTCAGCCGGTCTTGGCTCTGGGAATGGGGCAGGATACAAGGCCCTGGGTCAGGCAGGCTCTGCCGTGAGGTTTGTGACACAGGCTTGCTCAGGGCCCTGTGCATCGAGGTGCTGGAGGTGGCTCACACACCACTGCCACATTCCCAACAGGCTCTTTCCATTTCCGTGGGATTGGATGGGATGATGGCAAACCCAGCACGGGTAGAGCTGGAGGTCCACGCTGGATGCCTGGAGAGAAGCTGGGTTGCTCCAGACCCACCAGCGGTGCTGGGTTCACCACTGGCTTCCAGGGCTGTTCCTCCAAAGAGGGAATGTTTCATGGATTGGCTCTTCACCTTCCAGCAAGGCTTGGCCAGGATCTAAGTCAGAGAACCCCAGACTGGTTTGGATTAGGAAGGACCTTAAAGCTCATCCACTTCCACTAGCCCAGATTACTCCAAGCCCCATCCAATCTGGCCTTGAACAGAGTCCTGGAGGAAAATCTGTTGGTGGGGGAAGGTCTCCGTGCCCTCCTTCAGCCAGGGCTGCCTTTGGAGCCTGCACTACAGTTTTCCTCCCTGGCATTGCCAGCTCTGAGCTTTGCAAGAGCAACTGTGAAACTGCATTTTGTTTAAGCCACAGCTCTTGCTGTTACAGGACTCGGTCACAGTCTCGGTGTCATTTACTAACTTCTTAGCTGTGTGTCACTAGCACAACCAGTTGTGAAAATGATGAAAGCTGTTATCCCCATCCCAAAGGTTCAGGGGATGGAATTAAGGAGAATTTGGGAGAATCTTGATGATTCTTGGGGCTGTCCCGAGCAGAGCCAGGAGTTGGACTTTGATGGTCCTTGTGGGCCCCTTCCCACTCAGGAGATTCTAGGATTCTGTGGTTCTGCTGTGTTTTATGCCTGTGCCTCACATCACCAAGCGCTCAGAGGACCTCGAGGTTGCTCCTGAACCTCCGGACTCCAGGGGGGACAGAATGTCACCAGAGCCCCTTTGGTGTCCTGGGTGGATATGCCTGCACCTTATCCCCGTGGTACCCCTTTGTGCATCCCTCCCATCCCTTCTGCTTCCTCCTGCCCTACCAAAATAGCTCGAAATAGGAAACTGCGGGGCCACGCCGTGAACTGGAAGGGGGAACTTCTCAGCTTCAAAAAAAAAACCTCCACGATGTCAGAGGAGTTTTAATCCTTCCAGATTCCCTAGGAGCATGTCTGGGGAAATGCTCCTTGCCACGATGCTGCCACCAGGAAGGAGGCATTATTAATTATTGGCTAATTAATTATAGGCTTGAGAGTTGAGCAGAGAGAAACTTAATGAAGTTCAACAAAGGTAAGTGTGGGGTCCTGCATCTGGGGAGGGATCACCCCCAAGTACAAGCATGGGTTGGGGGTGACCTGCTGGACAACAGCTCTGCAGAGAAGGGCCTGGTGGGTGACAAGTTTTCCATGAGCTGGCAGTGTGTCCTGGGGTCAGGATGGTCCATGGGATCCTGGGATGCATCGGGAAGAGTGTGGCCAGCAGGTCAGGGAGGGGATCCTGCCCCTCTGCTCGGCCCTGGGGAGGCACATCTGGAGTTCTGTGTCCAGTCCTGGGCTCCTCAGGACAGGAGAGACAGGGAGCTACTGAGAGGGTCCAGTGGAGGCCACAGAGATGAAAAGGAGTCTGGAGCATCATCCTGATGAGGAGACACTGCAGGAGCTGGGCCTGGTCAGTCTGGAGAAAGGAAGGTTGAGAGGGGATCCCAGCAATCCATACAAATATCCATACAAACGAGTGTCAGGGGATGGTCCCAGACTCTTTTCAGTGGTGCCCAGTGACAGGACAAGGAACAATGGCCATAAACTAAAACACAAGAACTTCCACCTCAACATGAGGAAGAACTTCCTTCCGTGGAGGGTGGCACTGGAACAGCTTCACAGAGAGGCTGTGGATTCCCCCTCTCTGGGAGGGAGACATTCCAAACCCACCTGGATGCATTCCTGTGTCACCTGCTCCAGGTGACCCTGCCTTGGCAGGGGGGTTGAAATGGATGATCTCCAGAGGTCCCTTCCGACCCCAAATGTTCTGTTGGATTCTGCGATTCTGTGAAATGCAAATTCTACTATCAACATAGGTAGAGTGATCAAAACAGTTTGGAGCAGGAAAATGTCCCCACTGCTTTCATTCCACACTGTCCCAGCCATGGATGCCCAGGAAAAACCAGCGAGGCTCACACCAGTTCCTGCCCATCCCAGCTCTCCTTGGCTTGGCTTAGCCACCAGCAGCAGGAGAATGAGGCTCTGAGGTTTAATTACAATTGTTGACAGGGAAATTATGGCCACACATGCAAAATTAGAATATAATTGTCTTAGGGAAATGTTTCATCTTCTCCCTGTCATCCCCAGGAGCGGAAGGCAGAGGGGGAGCACAGGGAGAGGGACAATGCTGGTGGGAGGCCTCACAGTGGAGGGGAACAGCCAGGCTCAGGGCGCTGTGGGGTGACACCAGTCCCACGGGCCATTGGCACAGACAAAATGCAGCAGAAAGAGGGGAATGGCCTTGTTTTGCAGAGTGGCAACGATGAAGTAGAGCTTTCCTTCCTTCAGAAAAGGGGGCGTGCATGGCACGGGCAGGGAGGTGGCATTGCTGTTGTCCCTTGAGCCCAAAAGCAGCAGCACACAGTGGCCATGCCACCCGTGCCCTGCACCCCTGCTCACCCCAGGCCAGGCTGCCCTGCCCCTGGCCAGGCTCTGCGCAGAGCTGGCTGCCTGTGGGCGAGTGCCAGCATTGATGGCAATGCCCACCTTGCCATGCCATGGGTGGGATCAGTGTGGGATGTGCCCTGGGCAGCTGGATCCCACCTCCCATGGGAATATGATCCTCTCAGGCGGTGTCATGGCTGTGTGTGAGCGTAGGGGATGGCAGGTCCTGCTTCATGGACCTGAAGGGAACCTACAGGAAAGATGGAGAGGGACCTCGGACACGGGCTGGGAGGGACAGGACAAGGGGAATGGCTCCCCACTGCCAGAGGGCAGGGTTAGATGGGATATTGGGAAGGAATTCCTGGCTGGGAGGGTGGGCAGGCCCTGGCACAGGGTGCCCAAAACAGCTGTGGCTGCCCCTGGATCCCTGGAAGTGTCCAAGGGCAGGTTGGACAGGGCTTGGAGCCACCTGGGCTGGTGGAAGGTGTCCCTGCCCATGGCAGGAGGTGGCACTGGATGGGCTTCAAGTTGTCTTTGAGCCCAAACCATTCCATGGCTGTGATTCCACATGCCTTGGATTGGCACTTTGCTGCCAGCCCATGGGCCCATCCTTGCTGAATTGGGGTGGGGGCCATCCTCCCCCCTGGGATGATCCATCCCTGATGACAGGAGATGACTTTGGTCACTGACCTCATTTAAATGTGGGCAATCCTTTCCACTTTAAAAAAAAAAGAAAATAAAAGCCAAAAGGCCCGAAGGTGCAGGTGACAGCTGGCCCCGGGCCTGGCTACAGAGGGGTCAGGCACAGGGAAAAGCAAAGCAGCTTCACTGACCACCAGCTTTGGAGCTGCCAGGGCAGGGCAGGGCAGGGCAGGGCAGGGCAGGGAGAGCAGCCCAGCTCCTCCGTGATGCCTCTATCAGGATGCAGGGTGGATTCAGGGAGATGAGGTGAACCCCTGCCCAGCCCTGCAGCAGCCACATGTTTCTGCCTGTGCTCCTGAACCAGCTGCACTGGGGGCAAAGCACCATCTCTCCACCACGGGCTGAGGGGACCCCCAGACCCAGCTCTTCCTGCCCACGTGGCAATTCAAAATTCACTGGGGAAGTGGTGGGGGAAGCAGCTCCCGGGGCACCGGGGGATGATCCAGCACCAGGTTCCCTCAGCCCGGGGAGCACACGAAGGGCACCGGCGGCACCTTTGATCCAAAGCACCTGCCAACCGCTGCGGCAGCATCGGCAAACAGGGCAGGGAAAGGGGTGGGAAGGTGGGAAGGTCCGTCTGTGACACGGGCAGTGGGATCGCTGCACACTCACCTGGTGGGCTCGTGCTGGAGGGAAGAGGTGGCACCCCCAAGGACCTGGCCCGGCTGGAGAGCTGGGAGTGTGCCAGTCTCATGAAGCTCAGCAAGGCCAGGTGTCACATCCTGCACACGGGTCAGGGCAATCCCATTCAGAAGTACAGGCTGGATGCAGAGAATGGAGGGAGAACAGCCCTGGGAAGGACTTGGGGTTGCTGGTGGATGAGGGGCTGGACATACCCTGGTCACACATGCTGGGCTGAGCCCACAGTGGGGGCAGCAGGGGAAGGGGGGAATTCTGCTCCTCTGCCCTGCTCAGGTGAGACCCCACCTGCAGAACTGCCTCCAGCCCTGGGGAACAACAGCACAAGGACGTGGAGCTGCTGGNGGTGGAAGGTGTCCCTGCCCATGGCAGGGGGTGGCACTGGATGGGCATTAATGTCCCTCCCAACCCAAACCGGTCAGCGATGACTCCACGACATCACACAGGGACTCTCCATCCCCAGCCCCGCCGGCCCTTCCCGTGCCAGACCCGTCCAGGCCCCGCAGCGCTGCCGGGTGACCCCAGAACCCACAGCGGGGCTGCCCCGGCCCGCACACCCCGGGGGGACCCGCCAGCC
>VWZG01006119.1:314683-337013 GCA_013396735.1 Grallaria varia | reverse complement strand
CCCCTTCCATTTGCTCCTTTCCACCCAGGGCATGTGCTGCTCCCCCCAGCCCACACTCACCCTCGTGGGTCACCTGCAGCTCTCCCCATTGCCCCCGATATGCCCCGCAGCGATCCCTGCCAAGACAGAGCCCCAGTAAAGATTGGCATCAGGGTGGGCACAGACTGCGAGGGGCACAGGGCCCCTCCCTGCTCCAAAGCCCCCCCCAGGCAGGCTCCATGGGGCACGGAGGAGCCGCAGCTGGTCCCAGTCCCTCCTTGCTGCTGGGGCAGCATTTTGTCCCCATGGGGCAGGGGCAGCTCCCGAGGTGGGCTCGGAGTCCCCCTGAAGGCATCCAAGGAGGAATGGAAGGTGCTCTTGGGGTTTTTCAGCCCATGCCAAGGGGTTCTGAGCCCCTCTCGCTGCCCACAGTGCCAGCACAGCCCTGGTACTGGCAGGCCCATCGAAGTCCCAGAGTGGCTCTTTGGAACTTTTCCTTCTGGAAAGAACACCTTTGGGGCAACTCAAACTGCAACAAGTGGGAGGCAACTTGCCTCCAATTCACAGGATTTGTTGAGGAGCCTCCTGATTTCCCCCATGGTGTGTTGGGACTCGGTGCTCCGTGGAGAGCAGCCTTGGCTCTCAGGACATGTCTGCCCGTCCCAGAGGGATGATTGCCACCAACTGTCCTAAAAGCTCACCTGGTGAAACCAACTCCATGGCTACAGAATGCCATCTCCTAAGAGCAGTAACTCTTCCTTGCTCTGTCCTACACCTTTAAGGAGCTGGGATTTTCTCTAAAAACCCCCAAATCCAAACACAGAATACCCTGCAGCTGCCACAGCCAGAAGGTTCCGGGTGCTGCTTCTCCAGATGGTCCCAGTGTCTGCAGGCAGAGAGGCTCAGCTCTTCCCAGCTGAGGATGGAGGGAACCCTGTGTTGAGCTGCTTGGGCGATACTGGAGCCAGCAGGATTTCATTGCCTTTGCACACAGGAGATTGTCAGAGCAGAAAATACAGGCCACTTTTTGTTGCTTACAATGGTAGCTTGAACAGAGTTTAATAAAATTTACATTTAACACAATGGACTACAACTGAAATCAATACAACCCTCATTTAATAGCGGTAAATACAATTTCATACAACAGAAATTTGAACACGTACAACTTAAATACAATTTAAAGTCTTTGACATTTAACAGGTAAGAGTAACCCTGATCAACTAGATGTCAGTGTCTACCAAATACCTTCACAATCTGCTATTTACAACGCAAGGGCTCAGCTCCCTACAGAGCTCCCACAACTATCTACAAAAATCAGTTATTTACAAAACAAGGAATCAGCGAGTGTTGAAATCACCACGTCCTCACACTCCAGACGGCAGGGCCTTCATGGTCAGCACTGCAAACCTGTGTGCAGAGCAAAGCCTGGGTCATGCTGAGAGCCCTAGCACGAAAAGGAACAAGGGACTGAAGGAAGCCAAGCAGCATTGTATTGACTCCCAGAAGACACACGGATTGCACACAACTCTGGAAAACTTCTTTTACAATCCCAGAATTATAAGCAAGACGACTCATTCCTCATAAATAACCTGACACCACTCCTTTGTCAAAAGGTTTTGGCATGGAACGTACTTCCTTTACAGTTTAATTTTCATTTGTTCATTTAAACAGCTTAAAAAACTATGTCTATAATAACACTTCGATATTTTGCTCATATTTTTAACTTCATTAAAAAAAATAGTTCAAGTCACCACTTTCCTAGTCCTCAAAAAATTTCAAAGAGACAGCAGCTTTTAAATGAGTCCTTTAAAATGTGTATTTCACCTCAGAACAGTAATGACCTCGAGAAAACGCACACGGTGTCACCAGCTCTCCCTCAACCCTGCAGAAACATTCCCACACCCAACCACAGCCCCAAGAGAATTTCTACCACGTGAACAAGACAAGGCCCGTGCCCCGGTGGCTGGCAAAGCCTGACCACATGCAACTCAATTCCTTTTGGAATAAATCAGTGTACACCTCAGCTGGATGACGACTGCGAGGGCTTGCAGAGGTCATGGGAGTGCTTTTGGTTTGAGTGAGAAGAAGACAGGGGGACTGAAGGTGAATGAAAGCAGCCCATCCACTGCAGCCTGTTCCCCGGGCACCTGGAAAAGGCAGGAACCTCGGGAAGAGCCAGACTTTCCTCAGGGGATCCCTGGCTCCTGGACTCTTTTGTGTTCCTGGAGTAATGCTCGCTATCCCCTGTAGCACCACCCAAAGGGACTGTTTGCACCTCAGTGCTTTACTGCCAAGACATCACCCCAGAGGCTTCAACTAATGCCCAAGTGGTTTTCAGGTTTGCTCACTTTTGGGAGCAGAAAAACGGGCTCCTACCCAAGCAGTGATGCCTTGGCATTCCTGGTTGTCCAGAAGTGGTTTTCCACCCAAGCCTCCAACACCCCAGGAGGTGCTGGAACCCCACGACACGCAGGCTTTTGGCCAGGCAGCTGAATGGACTCCCACCCTGCTCCACAGCTCTGACCCAGCAGGGGTCTGGGAGGAACCCCTGACTCGACTCCAAAGCACGGAGCAGCCCACTGGTGTGACGTCCTGCGTGGCACAGGGAAGGGGCAGGGGAGCAGAGAAGAGGAACCAAGAGCTGCGGGGTCGGCACCCGGGTTCGGTTTGGTCAGGGAGGGTCGTGAAGCAGCACCTTGTTTGCAGCACAGGGAACGTGGAGGAGCTCCGAGATGCTCCTCAGAAAGCACAGGGGACACCTGGACGGGCACAAGCCACAGGATGTGTTTGGACACTCGCTGTACCAGACACTGTCTCATCTGCTACTGGTGGCAGGGACTAACTAAAAAGTGCTTTTAAAAACCCCTTCTCTACAGCAGTTCATCAAACGACCCACACAATGGTTTGCTTCTATCTTAACATTTTTACATAAAGCAGAAGTGTCCACACCTTTAGGAAAAACACGTTTTGAAGTCAAAGTCAAAACCAACCGATGCACCTAAGAAGCTCCATGAAGCTCATCACATGTGGAAAGCCAAAAGGCAGTGAAGCCTCAGAGACACAACAACCTGGGCAAAGGAGCAGATACAGCTCACAGGAAATGAATTTTCACAACTGTTTCGCCCCTTACAAGAGCTTCTCATTAATACCCAGCAAGGGACTGGTTTTGGCAATTCAGGCTCAGTGCCCTTAAAATGACCTTATTTTTTTTAAGCTGTCCCTTTACTGTTACAGGTAAGGTTGTATTCTGAGGAGTTCCTGGGATATACAAATCCCCTACTTCTAAACAGGCTTCTGCACCTTACAGACTGAACTTCTTAACTGACAAAGAATTATTTTGCTGTTTCCAGTTTACAAGGGTAAAAAAAAAACAAAACGAAGACTTCACAATGGGTGTAAACGGGAGGTAAATGCATTTTTAAAAACAGAATAAAAAGCTGCATGTTAAAAACTGGGTGACAGACTGATAAAGACATACATCAAAGACGTGAAATTTTCAGCAGCTGGTTTTAAAGAGCAAGGAATTGGGAAAAAAACTAGCTGTCCAGACTCCATTCTGGCTCTGTGGTCTATGTGCTAAAAATATCTGCAGTTCAAAAACAAATTAACAGAGGAGTAGAATCAGCTTTGTCACCTATTTGTAAAAAAATCAAGCTACTTCCTAAAAGTGTGGTGTAAAACTTAGAGAAACTTTTAACTTCTTCATGCACTTGATGACATTGAATTAAAAAAAGAAATTCTTTTAACCCAGAAAAAATGAGTCATTGTACACAGTAAGGACAGCCTTACTGCAAGTTTTCTACAGCAAAAGTATTTCTAGAAATACACCAGAAATTACTTTCCTATAACAAAATATACAATTATGTGTCAGATCATCACTGAGTTTCAATACTTCAGGCAAAACAGAAACAGTTCCTGTGAAGTTTCAAAACAAACCCCAAAGAAACCCAACTCCCAACCAGCAAAAAAGATGTTGTGAAGGCTGTGGAGATGCCAGAAAAGCAGCGCCGGACACCAGGAATTTCCAGAGGAACTCCCTTCCCCAAGTGATGTGCAGTTTGTGAATTAGACCGTGAGCGAAAACTGATCCTGTTCTATGGGTTTCTCCACCCAGGCCCCGAGTCCTGCCTTCAGGAATGCTTTGAACAGGCACTCTTTGGCAGTTTGATACTCGGCGGCTCCTTGCTTGGTGTCATGGTACAGGTTGGGCTTGAGGATCTTCGAGCGCAAGCTGGAGGAAAGCTGTGGGGATCAGGGACAAGAAAAGGGGAGAGACAAGACCCTGTGAAGCCAAACTGCTTGAGAGTGACCGAGTTCTTTAAACAGCTAATATCAAAACAAGGTGAAGATCCACCAAACGAAACGCTTAGGCCAAAAAGCTGGGGCCAATACTTTGCTGGCATGAGAGGAAAGAGTGAAACCTCAGAAAAAATGGTATTATCCTTCCCAAGAAATTAAAATGAGAAGGCAAGTTCAAAGGCCACAGCACCCTTTGCCTACTCAGCTGTAACCAAGGAGTGTGCACTTTGGACTGGGCAGCCCCACATTAAAAAGCAAGTTACCAAACACATTGCTCTTTTCCATTACTGCCTGGAGCAGTAGCTAAACTGGCCTCAAGTTGCACCGGGGAGGTTTAGAGTACATATTAGGGAAAAAAAACAAAAATCATGGAAAGGGTTGTAAAGCATTGGGAGAGGCTGCCCAGGGAAGCAGTGGGATCACCATCCCTGGAAGTGTCCCAAACTAAAGTACTAGGGAACGTGGTTTAACAGTGAACGTGGCGGTGGTGCTGCATTGACGGTTGGACTGGATGACCTTAAGGGCCTTTTCCAGCCTTGATGTTGCTGTGATCCCAACATCAGCTCAGCAAGTGGCTTCTGAGTACAGAGAGCACACACAGACACCCCAGCGGGGGCCAGGAGGTGGGAGATGTGGTGCTCTGGAAGGGGTACCTTGGCGTGGATGCGCATCCAGCGGCTGTAGAACGCGTGCTTGCAGAGGCGAGACGCGCGGCCCAGCTCGTCCTTGCCAGTCGTGGCGTTAATGACTTCCAGACCAGTGTCTCCTACCGTCCAGTTCACGCTGAAGTTTGGGGCTTTCCCAGGTTGACGGGCTTCTGCGTTGCTGATCCCTGAAAGAAAAGCCATCTTTAAGGGCAATAAGAAACTCAAACTCCTGACTTTCCTTTTTTTATTGTGGCTGGGGAGTAAGCAGTCTTACAAGTGGATCTTTGAGGACAGTCTCCTGCAGATTTCTCACCATGGACATCTCATTCTCATTCTGGCTAAAGTGCTCTCTACTTCTGTCATTCCCCAGCAGGGTGAGTGTGCTTTGCTGGAGAAACCAGCCTCCTCCTCAGGGGGGATCACGGAGAGGACTGTGGCCAGGGGCCACAGGGACAGTGACTGGACTGCCTTGCCACATCCTGCTCACAAGGATCTGGTCTTGCAAGCAAACCAACTCATTATTAACCAGGAAACAGCTCCGAAGCAGAGCAGAAGTTGCTCTGTTCCAGCTCAAGGAACTGCTGCTCTCAGAGCCCACTCAGTAGCTGAGCAGAGCAAAGAGCCAGCTCCGTGAGAGTTTGGCAGCTGTGACTCTTCCATCGATTCCCTTTCACTTTGATGGAGGAATTTAGGGGATGTCACTTATCTCACCTCAAATCGGGCATGGAAATACAACCCCTGGAAGCGTTCAAGGCCAGGCTGGCCAGAACCTGGCCAAGTGGAAGGTGTCCCTGCTCACGGCAGGTGGTTGGAATGAGATTAGTTTTAAGGTTCCTTCCAACACAAACCATTCTGTGACTCTGGGAAAGAGAGCCCCATCCTCGGCACCCTCCGCACAAAGCCAGAACGGGCAGATATTCGAGTCTTCCAGCACAAATCCATCTGTGCTGCAACTGCTTCCCCCCCTTCCCATGCCCACTGTTGCACTCCAGAGACGACTGGGATCATTCATTATGTGACACCTTCCCAAGGTGGCTTCACCTCCTCGGATGGAGCAGAAAAGCCACCAGCACTGTGACCCAAGTTACAAACTGAGGCCAGCTGCCTGCCCAGGGCAGGATTTATTCCCCCACGGCACCCCAGTGCTGCAAAGATGGACTGCATGGACTCCTCAGACGTCACAGGGGTGGAAAACTCCCGGTTGAAGAGGTCTCAGTCACTTCACCAGGAGAGAGCAAAGCACCAGGGCCATTTGTTTTTTCTAATCAGTAAAAATCCCACTTTTACTTGAACGCAGCTCTCACTGAGAACCTCTTTGGAATCTACTCCAAGGTTATGCCAGGCCTTTCACTACATAAAATCCCGAGGATCTGAGGGAATTGAACCTGAGCAACACAGCAGGATGCATTTCCAGCTGAATTTCTAGAGGAAACACAAGCTGATACAGTCAGGCACCCGGGAGCAGGACTGGCTCAGTCCTATGGCACCTCCGGACCCAGCACTGAGAGTGTGCAAGACCTACAAGGGCTGAAGGACACAGCAAAATTCACTTTGCTCCCTGTCACCAAGTCCTCACTTAATAAACAAACACACACTTGGAGATATCAATCCCCAGAGCTGTTGTGTTTTTACACTCCATTTACATCAACCTCGTCACTATAGCTAGTAGTTAAGTGAATAAGGATAGAAAATTACCCTACCATTCCCCTTTTTTTTTTTTTAAAAACATAAGCTGAAAAAATTGGGAATTGGAATGAAAGTTGGTTTTACAAAAACTCCTGAAGAAAGAGCAGTAAGAAACTGTGGCCTCTTGACAATTTTTTGTCACATTTTCTTCTTTAATCTGATGATATCTACACTCTTAGGTTTCGTTTCCTTCCACATACACTATTAAACAAGTACAGGGATTAGACAGAGGTCATTGAGTACCAAAAAACACTTGACATCACAACCAGTCTCACCAGCAAACCAAATAAAGGTGAGGAAGCTGAATATCCAGTATGCACTACGTTGGCACTGCAATCACACAATTCCATTTTTCGGGTTATTTTGGGGAATCAGTTAAATTTCAAAAAAAGCAAGAACAGCCCAGATTTAGAATTTCAAATAGATTTAAATAACCACCCCTTCAGCTACTTCCCTGTGGGCAGTAACCCCGGAGAGATGGCAAAGGAGTCCCTGATGGTGGACCACGGGTAGCACAGACAGGGAATAAAGGTCACCTCCAAATCAAAGCACCTGACAAAACTTCAGGTGGATCAGATCTTACCCCTCAAAATCTAGACATGAATAGAGAACAATAACTTGAAACTAGAAATGGGAAAGAAAGCTAGGATAGAAAGGCAGGTATTTTACTGTCCATCAAAAACCAATGGAACTGAGCTCTTTAGAGAACGTCGCTCAGAACTTAAATGTTGATTATTATAAAGGGACATAATAAACAAAAGCAAAGGTCACAGCTCCTTGTACCAGTGATTATATAAATAAGAAATCTTGACCATTTTTTGAGGACAGAGCTAAAAGAAGGTTCATTAAAAAGGAGACAGAGAGCTGAAAAACACCAATGTGTACAGGAAGATAAGGTACCATGGGAACAGCTAAAAAATCCACCACAAGTTCTCTGCTGAAGGATTAATTTTTGCCTATTAAAAACAGAATTCATTAACACCTGGAGGAAGATGGTCTCCTTGGGAAGAGCCAACACAGCTGGAGAGACTCCAGCTCTGCAGCAACCTGGGAAGTTGGGGGGGGGGGATGCTGTATGAAAGCCTAGGTGATTAAGATTGCTGATAATACCTAATTATGCTAAAAAGTCAGTGAGAGAAGCAATTGGACAGAATAGCTCATTGGGAGTCTGGACAATAAAAGGGCAGATGAAATTCCTCACCGATAAATATCAGGCAAATACATAAGAGAGAAAACACAAAGCAATCTTGCACAAGGAGTGCTGCCCTTGGAGCTGGGTATTGGCATTCAGGAATGAGATTGTAGTTTCTGATGTTCAGTCCTACCAAAAGGTCAGATCAACAACCAACAGTAATCAAAGGCAATGCTAGGAATTATTAGCAAAGGATGAAGGATCTGAACAGAATATATGCCACCATATAAATACAGTATAAATAAAGTATTGCTGCTTTCCCTGGAGTATCTGGTGCTATCCTGGTCTCACCAGCACAAAAATGGGAGCGTGAAATAAAAGGTACAATCCCCACAGGAAAGGCTCTCTGTGCAAGGACAACAAAGCAGACTAAGACACTTCAGCTTGCGAAACACAGGATTTATGTAGGAAGGAATATCTCAGAGGTACAGAAAACAGAGTGCCATGACCACTGCTCATAGCCTGGATCACACAGAGCGCTGAGGAACGTCGAATTAAAGTCCCTTTGCACAAAGCTTTGCACGTTCCACAGTCCCTCCTTACTCAAGGAAGCTGCAGGTGGTAAAAAGTTGAAATCGGTTAAAAAAAAGCAGAACCAGGAGCTGATAAATGAAAGATCTGTCCAGGATTTCTAAACACAAAGATTCTCAATACCTGACTCGGGACATCCCTGACCTGCAGATTACCACTGTGATAGCCCAAAATATCCACAGAGGGTGAGTGTTTCCTTTTGCTTTTCACTGCCTAGCTACCTCTGGAAAATAACACTGGCTGGATGACCCTTAAAATCTGGGGTCTTACAGTGGTGACAAGATAATCAGCAGAGGTGACAGGATGTCTCAGCCTGGGTGAACCCCTTTGTGCACACCTCCCACGGTGGCTCCACCAAAAAGGGGCTGTGCAGATCACCCAGCACACTGGCAACTCTGTGTTGGCCCATTTCTCCCATCACCCTCATCATACTTGACTGAGAAATCCATCCCTTTTCGGGTTATTCCAGACATTCCCAAGATTCAAACCTCTCAGTGAGAGCTCAGGTGCCCTCAGTGCTGGGGTGAGTCACCACAGGGAAGGAGTTTTCCATCAAGAGATAGATTTCCTGCATCCCAAAACAGCTACTTTGATATGGGGGTTCACATTGGGAATCAAAGATATTGGGGACACGTTAGTGGTGGACAGGGCAGTGCTGGGTCAGTGGTTGGGTTGGATGGTCTCAGAGGTCCTTTTAAGGACCTTAATGATCCTGTGGTTCTATGATGTAGCTTGCTGGCAAAAAGTAGAAGCAAAAAAAACTCTTAGAAGGAAAGAAAGATGATGAAAAGACAACTTTTAGCAGTACGTACCAACATATCACAGTTAAAAGAACTCTGACTTAATGCAATTGCCCCAGCAGACACCAAACTTGCTTTACGAGAAGAAGAAAACCTGTTTTTGCAGCACTTTCTCAGCTAAGCAGGTGGGACAGTGGGGAGAGACTGGTATTTCTGGCTCAGTTCATCCCTCTAGTAGAAGTCAGTCACACAGCTGTGAGTGTGGTGAAAGAAGGAACACAGAACTGGGGACAGGTATTTCTGCACTGCGTATTCCAGGGAAGAATAACTCTGATAAACGTGTGAATCCAGGGGCAGAGGGGCAGCTACACAAATGCCCCAGCTGAATCCAACAGCAGAGGTCAGAAGATCAGCCTTCAAGACCAACCTAGCAAAAGTAAATACACCAACACAGTTCTCCACCCAATCTCCTAAAGAGGCTTTCTGCACCTTTTTGAGATGCGTATTTTTGTGAAAACTCAACATTTCTGAACTGTCTCTGCTGCTCAGCAAGTCCTGGCTGAACTGCTTAAACAGATGGAGCTACTTCGTAGCACATAGATGAGATCACCACTGCAGAATAATGATTTAAAGAAGACAAGGTACCGTTACATGCTGTGAAAAGCGAAACAAAAACTCATCCCACTCTGCCCCAAACCTGCCACCTCGAAGGATTGAATAAAAACTCCCCAAATGAGGCAGAAACAGTCCATCCATCAGCAACTATGCCCACACAACTATTAGGTATTTGGTACTGAGTGTTGTAACTGTTGCTTATTTGCTAATATAAGGAAAAATATGTTACTTCACGCTTTCAGACATTGTAGTTCAAGCAATCCTCATTACCTTTCTTGTCTACAGAAACACCCCTTGTTGAAAATGCTCTTTTCCCCACTCTCTCCCTGTATCTATTTTTAAAAATCCATGTCAAACTTTAAACATGCTTTAAAATAACGTTCCCCTCGGGAAACACGCACATGCCGAGAGCTAAACCCTCCAGAGCAAAGCAGTTGTGCTGCTTTCAGCTGGGTGGCAGCGACGGGTGTTTGCCTTCCCCAGTCACCCTTGGGTGTCACCCAGGGCATGCTCCAGGACAGGAGTGATGCGTGACCATCTCCCAGCTCTTTCCACCTTGTAAAGGTCCTGGCTGTGGTTATTTCTGACTGTCTGCGTTACGTTTCGGACCGCGACACCTCCCTTGCAACCAGCAAGCGGTTCACTCCCAGCGCACACACTTCGCAAGGTTTGGAGAACTGCAAAAGCACATTGCTACTGGAACAGACTTAAGTTACCGGCACGGCCTTCTCCAATAGATACTTGCCACTAAGTAAAGGTCTGTTGAGTGTATAAAGAGGTGGTAGATCTTCTATCTCTGCTATCCTCTGGTAAACGGCTCTGGATAGATGATCCCCATGATATAAACTCCCCAAGATGATGCTAGAGAAGTAAATTGGCTCCACAAAGAGGCTAAGTAAGGCTCCTTGAATACCCAATACGTTCCACCTAAGAGGGAGGGAAAAACAAAACAAAACAAAAACAAAAAAACACTTTCTTTTTAACGGAACAAGTAACATCTGCCAGATACAACAGCAGTTAATCACAATGGACCAGACCTTCAGCCCTTCCTCCTGACCAGCACGTGACCATGGTAGTGTAAGCTGTGACACCTGCCAGAACTTCAGAGATCACTTCAGAGATCAGCTGAGGGGATGCTCAACGTGCTCCTGAGCAAAAGGACCTGCAGCAACAGGTCAGGAGCAGACTCCACAACTTTAGTTCCCCGCTAATGCATGTGGGGGTGCATTTTCTAGCACCCTGGAGCCAGAGATGGACAGGCTCATTCCATGGGAGAAAGGCAAACTCTGAGAGATTCTCAGTCAGAAAGAGCAGCTGATCCCCCCAAAATACACCTGGCAAGGATTGGGTTTTGCAAGACCTCCACAGCTCATCGCCGGAAGGGAAAGCCTCTCCCTGACACCCCACCCAACTGTGCACACCCCCTGCCAGAAAGGACAGAGGCACTGGCTTGCCCTATCCACAGGCAGGGAAAACTGAAGCTGAAATCATGCAAAGAATGCACGGACTATTTGCTCCCTTAGCTGCTTCACAGATTCTGACCATAAATCCCTGTCTGGACCACTGTGATCCACACTGGATCAGGTCTGGTGGCAGGGATACAGCATGCCCAGGAGCAACATCCAGAAATTCACAATTTTTTAATTTTTTTTTTTTTCTTTTTTGCAGCTGTGTTCATTTGAAATAGTTTGGGCTCTCACTGCATTTGCAACAGTCATACAGAGTACTTCTGAAAAACTCAACATCTCCTGCAGACTTATTTGCACTGTCTGTGTCTGAGGAATACTTGCAAAAAGCTGGGCACTATGAAAACAGAGTATTTCAGTCAGAATCACAGAATGGTTCGGGTTGGAAGGGACCTTCAAGACCATCCCAGTCTAATCCCCTACCCTGGGCAGACACACCTTCCACTAGGCCAGGTTTCTAAGAGCCCCTGTCCAGCCTGCAATACCCAGACATAAGCAGCAGGAAAGTTTCCTTTGGTGCTTGGGTGACACAGTGGAGCACCATGTGCTCCCCCAGAATGGCTGTCCTTCCTAAAAACCCCAACTCATACCAGCTTACAAGGTTACCCCAGGAAAACAGGGAATATTGGGATGGTATAACAGTGATTCTGCTGTGCTAGGATGTCATGGCTACACATCAGCATCATTTCAGGCTGGAAACTGCAGACCACAACTGCTTCACTACTGCAAAGAACTCAACTGCACATGCTGGCTTCAGGACTTTAAACCTTTTTTTTTTTAAAAGGGTAAAACAAAGACTGCAATCCAAGGAAATTATTTCTTTGCATATCTTTACTGAGGATGAACAATGGAGGCAACATGCATTAACTTACTCACCTGTCATTAAAAAAGTTGGCCCTAATGAAGGAGCAAAAATACTGTGCTAATAACAAAAGTTGTATTTCACGTGGAATAAAGGCATATTTTGTCTATCACTGAGAATTCAATCGGCAACCAAATGTCAAGAGTAAAGATAGCAAGTGAAAATTATTGCTTTCCAGGGCCAATATGCCTTTCTAAGGACCTTACCATGAATAGAAGTTTGTAGCACAGAGGTATTTCAAGGGTCAAATGAATCACAATAGTATTTTCTGGTTTTCTGCAGTGTTACCCCCATCGAGAACATGGACTGCTACGGACACAAGGTAGGATTATGGAAGGAACATGTGGAAGGAATTCAAGACTGAGCATTGCAAACTGGGGCCTTAGAAATGTACCTGAGACTTGCAGACGAGGCACATCACACTTTGTGTTCCATGACCAGTGTTTCAGTGATGGATAAACAGCTCAAAAAAGGCCAAAGCACTCCTCTAGCAAGCCCTCGCTCCCTACATTAAACCTTTGCCAGACCCTCTTCTTTACTCATGATTTCAGGATTTCCACAGCTTGTCTTTTGCTGCTTCCTCCCACACTCGCAGACATCCTCTGGCACAGAAAATGAAAGCTGACCATTTGTCTTGTGAACTTCTTCCGACTGAAAGAAGAGGAGTGTGGACACCCTGAAGGAGCTCCTGCAAGGTGAGCTGTATGGACTGCTGTTACTGCCCACTGCCTTCTGTTTGGCTGGGCAGTGCTGGGTTCAGAGCAACTGGCTTGCTGCAAGGGCAGGGTTTGCAGAAACCATCCGTACCACAGCTCTTCATATCGATTAGGCAGGGCTGGCTGGTGCTTAGGTTTATAAAACTGGCTTTCTATTTCAATTGTTGTAATAAAAGTACATACCCTTTTCTACAGAAATGTCTTCTTGTATCAGGAACTGGTTGTAGCACAGAGATAAACACAACACTCACATGAATCACAGAATCACTGAGGTTTGAAAAGCCCTCTAAGGTCCCTGAGTCCAACTGCTAACCCATAACCACTATGTTCCTCACTGAATCATGTCCCCAGCTGCCACATCATACACCTTTGGGACACTTTTGGGGAAGTTGACTCCACCACTTCCCTGGGCAGCCTGTTCCAGTGCCCTTTTGGTGAAAACATTTTCTTCCCCACCCCCAATATCCAACCTGCACCTTCCCTGGCCCAACTTCAGGCTGTGACCTCTGGTTCTGTCACTTGTCACCTGAGAGAAGGGACCAACCGTCACGTGGCTCCAACCTCCTGTCAGGGAGCTGCAGAGAGCAAGAAGGTCCCCCCGAGCCTCCTTTTCTCCAGGCTAAGCCCTTCCAGTTCCTCCTCAGAAACTGCTGACCAAGCCTGGACCTAAGACTGGATCCAGCCTACCCGGACTCCTTTCCGAGAAGGATTTCAGAAAGCAAGGGGGTCCTTTGTGCCCCTCGTGGCTCAGCAGGAGGCTCTCCCTGATAAGCCCTGTGTGAAGCTTCTAATACCCCTGCAATACTCCTTCAGCTTGGGGTCTGCAGCTCTGCAAGTGCTGCCCAGCAACCTGACGTGATGCCACAAAGTTCAAGGAAAGGCATATTTATTTCCTCATCCTTAACTGGCCTTTTCTGAGACAGAAGGTCCTTCAGAGTCACCTTCAGGTTCACACTCTATCAGGGGCTCACTGTGGTGACATTTAACCCCTACCGTGTCTGACAAGGCAACAAAATTTCTGAAGCTCATCCGGTAATAATTATAAAAGTACTTCAGCATGGAAAGGGAAACAAAAGCTGCAAATCAATCCCACAGTTCTCCTTTATCCACGGGCCAGCCAACACATCACAGTGGCCCCTACAGCACCTGCACTGGGAGGTTCAGTGTCCCCCTCCCTACATGTATCAGCTACTGCGGCCAAACAATTAAAAAACACAAGGAGGAGCCCAGTCAAAGGATGCTGCTGCTACTGCTATAAAATGTTTTTACACCCCAGAATTTCTCCAGCACTAAGCCTGGCTGAAGGAGACTCTGCCTATCACCACCCTAATCCTCCTCCACTTTGTTCATTTCACTTTTATTGTTAAAAACCAACAAAACTGTGCCCCTGTATTTCGGAGAGGTGCTTTTTTTCAGTCTGCTTGACAGCACAGCTGCACAAACAACTGCAGGACCACTGCTGAGGCAGGGAGATGCCACACACAGGAGGAACGGTAAGAAATTCCCATTCAACCAGCATTCTTCTTTAAGTCTTTTTCTTAAATAGAAACCCTGGTTTTCATGGAGTACTTTCATTCAGCAAGAAAAATGCAGCCACCTGAAAAATCTCCTTCAGCTGAGAAATGCTGCTAAGGTACCTCCATGGGAGCACAGCCTGGGGTGCCCTGCATCTCCACTTTGCTCTACAGCTCCCTGTTCCCCATGCATCCTTAGCTACAGAGAGACCAAAAAACCAGGTTTTCCCATTTCCAGGGTTTTGCCATGTCCTCTACCTCACCCTCAAAGCAATCTCGTGCTAGAGTGTCCAGGGAAATGCTCTTTCAAACCATGACATCCCACCACCTTTACAGGCTCAACCCCAACCCTGCCCTTTGCTGATTTATGCACGACTTGTGCTCAGCTCCTGACAATTTACAGAGGACAGTCTGTGTGTTGTGTGCTTACCCGGGGTCTTACAGATGAGCACCTCAGTGGGAAATGGGAATTTTACAGATCAATCATAATCACTGGTTTTCCTGTTTTCTGTTCACTACTCCAGATCCCGCTGACAACAACCTGGAGGATGGATGTACTTCCTCCATCCTCCTGCTGTTCTCAATCACACTACACCAATAACCAGAGGCTGACACCAAGCCAAGAGGAGTCCTCTCTTCCCTGCTATGTTGTCACATTTTTCCTTTGGACCACCACGTGCTCAGAGGTATCTACGGTGGATTCCTAAAAGGTCTACTGACTTCTTCAGGACACGCAGCTGATTTCACAACTCTTGACACCCGAAAAGGTTAAGTAAAAGTTAACTCTGCAGCAACACCTTCACAGGGTGCTGGTTCACCTCTTGCCAAAAGTAAAACAGGCTGAAAAGATCTGCTTCAGGTCAAAACTCTCCTCTGAACTTTCCAAACTCAAAGGGCACAGAAATTCTGTTACTCACACTATTTTAGAGAATATATAGAAATGAGGGGGGCCCAACAGCACTGAGTCATAAATCTTGATGCTAATCAAGATCAAAGGTTCTTAGTATCGCTCTCACTGATTTTTATGCCAACAACAGCATGGAGGAGGCGAGTCACTGTGTGTCACCCACAATGGTGTCCCCGTGGAACTGGTGTCAAAATGTATCTCAGGAAAACAAGAGTCTCCAGCACTACCCAAACAAAACCTGACAAGTGTTTACAGTTCAAAGAGCTGCTCTTGTCAATATTATTCATAAACATCAACTACTATGAACAAATGAAAATTATTTGGTAGGCACTTTGTTTATCCCCAAGCTTTAACTCACAACTGATGGCAAGGGAGACAAGGTGGCACTGTGTGAGACTATCCCAGAAAGAACTTTGCCCCCTGACATGCACGAGGCGTGACTTTAAGCCCTATTTGTCTTTGTTTCCTTAAGAGACAACCTGAATCTCTCTGATCATTCCATGCTCTTCATAAGCCATGGTGTAAAAAGGCAGCAACATCTTGATGTGGAGCCAGATCTTCAAGGGCCTTCAGCAGCCCACACTATGAATCAGTGAGTGCAAGAAGTCCCTCATCTTTGACAGCAGCCCTTCTCCCAAACATCATTTCACATCTGCAACTGGAGACAGGAAAAAGGGTTTCCCCTTAAGGTGTACCCAGACAGACAACCCCACAGCTCTGACTTGTCCCAGCTTTTTCTGGCATTGCCTGGATTTGCTGTGAGCCTGGTTTGAGAGGTTACACGATGCCACATCCTGGGCAAGTCATTCCTTGCCACTTTCCCTTGGGGATTTTCCCTGAATGCCACACAGCCACCATGCATCCAAGGGGCAAGTCCCATCGACCAGCGTCACTTGGGTTAAGAACTGCTGAGGAGAACTGAGTTACAAACTTCCACTTGGATTTCCTGCTCTGAATAAGCACAAAATGAGGCCAGTGGATGGGCCTAAAGATCATCAGAAAAGTAATTTCCCTTCTTTCAAGCAGAAGAGCACCGATGACTTCCCTCTTGACAGCTTAGCCTAAGAAGCTCTTCTCGATTCCTAGAGCCCTCCTACCAGACAAAGTGGGTGAAAAGGAATTTTGGTCTTCTCAGCAAGATGTTAGCCATAACTGGAAGGTTTCAGGAGAAGCTAAGTAATTATTTGAAACCAAAAATACGGGCAGAGAAACATATCGAAAGGAGAATGACCAAAACCAACATCATGAAGCACCGTGGAACAAGGGCAGGTTATATTTAAAACAAAAGCATGTATACTCCTGTTACTCTGGTCACAGAAAGCACCCTAACACCACACTGCAGAGCCACCGAGCACTAACACACCAGGATAATCCTCTTTTAATGTTTCCAACCCAAATGGGATCACACTCGAGGCCCTTCAGTTTTCTCCCAGTTTTCCTTGGACGTTCCTATGAGCTCCAGGAGGGTGCTGGGCAGGACACTGCACAAAAGCCCTCTGAGGCTGCAAACAGCAACTTGGATTGTACAGGCAATGCACACAGACGAGGCAGTTCAGATACCAGGGGCTGGATCCAAGGGCAATCCTGCACCCCAGATTTATCCAC
Organism: Grallaria varia; assembly: GCA_013396735.1. NCBI lineage: Eukaryota > Metazoa > Chordata > Aves > Passeriformes > Formicariidae > Grallaria > Grallaria varia. Next base: position 320,254 of record VWZG01006119.1, on the reverse strand, counting down.
ACCTTTGCCAGGCTGTGACTGAGAACCTCTGGGAAAGCTCAGTGGGAATGAGCAGGTCTGAGGCACATGCTGGAGGGACTGATTGCTGGAGACTCCAGAGCAAGGCATTCCTTCACATGGAAATGAACACGTCAGGGAAATGTCAAAACAGGAAAAAAAGACCCAAAAAAGGATGATGAAAATTTGGGCCTCCTTACCCATCATATAGTCTTTGTTCTGTGACAAGGGGTTCTATTTGCTTCCTTCACTGGCACAAACAAAATCATTCCCAGTAGCCCCAAGGAGAGGTGACAGCTAGCTAGGGAAGCGAGAGATGGACTCTCTTCTGCATCACACAAAATCAACAAAACAGTCACATGTGTTCCAGCTCAACAACTGGCTGCATTTTTTTATATTTGCCATGACAATGTGATAAAAGGACGTGGCACAAATCCCATGTCAGATGGTTGGGAAAAGTCCCAGGCATGAAACTGGGGGATTTACTTGGTGAATCTAATTGAAAATATTGTCAAAGAAGCTGAAATGTCAATTTTGTAGAACTACCTGTTCACAACTGCCTGTCCTAGCTTCTGAAAGGCCCTATCCATTTCTCTTAGGGGAATTTAAGCTGAAGGAAAATGTTTTCCTTCAGTAGAGATGCTGATTACTTAAGACAAGACTAAAGGAACAATGCCATTACATAACTTTCCTCCTCCATTTTTGATTTGGCATAGGCAGCTCACAAGAGTATTTCAAACTTAATATCCTTAATAAATTTTGCATGGGGCTGTGACTTGAGAAAAAAAAGCTCTTTTCATTTATTTTTTTAATAGGGACGCTTTTCACCATCCAAAATGATAAAGATCTAATCTATGCATGGAAAATGTAGGTATCTTTGATATCACAGACTGGTTTAGGCTGCAAGGGACCTTCAAGACCATCTCACTCCAAGCCTCTGCCACGGTGCCACGGGCAAGGACACCTTCCACTAGAGCAGGTTGCTCCAAGCCTCCTCCATCCTGACTCTGAACACTTCCAGGGGCAAGGGTACATATCATCAGAGGAAGCTCTCCAAACAGAAGTAATGGAATATATTTATTGTACTCTTCTGATAATGCTCCAGTACTTTAGAAAGAAAACATAATGGAAACCATTCCTCTGCTATTCCCTAGTGACACAAATACCAAACAAAGCTGGCATGACTTTACGTGACTGAAATGATGCAGAATGGTCTCACCTGGCCTATGAAGCCAGTGGGTCTGACACCAACTGCAGGGGAAGAATCGGAGCCGTACCCCAGGAGTTACAGCCACCCTCACACTCCAGCTAACCAGGGAAGCCCATCAATACCCGGCACACTCATTGGGGGTACCAGGAACCCCTCTTTTTTTGTTGGAATCACAGAATACTTTGGGTTGGAATTTAAAGCCCATCTCATTCCACCCCCTGCCACGGGCAGGGACACCTTCCACCAGCCCAGGTTGCTCCAAGCCCCGTCCAACCTGGCCTTGGACACTTCCAGGGATCCAGGGGCAGCCACAGCTTCTCTGGGCACCCTGTGCCAGGGCCTGGCCACCCTCACAGGGCAGGATTTCTCCCCAGTATCCCATCTCCCCCCGCCCTGCTTCAGCTTCAGGCCGTTCCCTCTTGTCACATGCCCTTCTCCAGCATCAATACCATTGATAGCAAAGAAAGCAATTGGTCAGTGTCTCACCTGGCTATCTTGTCACTGCAGGACATGGTGAGCAGCCTCTCTCCTTGCAACACACCATCCCACGTCTGGATAGTGGTCGTGGAGCGCACGGGGATGGTCCCTTCCCCTGACTCTATTTTTGTCCGCAGCTGTCCTCTGGCTTTGCGGTTTGGATGCCTGTCCCCTTGATCTGCAGGGCAGAAATCACTTAGGATCAGCTGAGGAACATTTCCAAAGGGTTTTAAAGATACGATTACAGTAAGAAGAGCTGATTTGAGGTTATTTGCCTGCTTGCATCACAGTTCCTACTGCTCTCGGCAAATGAGCCACCTCTCCCCAACACTGCCTTCCAGGACACACACACGGTGAAACCAAGCTTTGGCCAAAGGAGCAGGAGGCAACAGGCAGCTCTTTCAGCTCTGCTCTGTGTGTTACAGTGTTCCAATGAAGTGAAGGGGCAGGCAGAGAACCACTGTCAAAGGACAGGCACAGGGAAACGGGATGGTTATTCCTTGTTCACTCACTGGCTGATCTCAGTTAGCATCGGCCTCTTCAAGCCCCACAGGGCTCATCCCTCTATACTGAACTTCTTCCACAGGGGGAAGAACAGCTCAGGTTTTTTTTGGGAAGGGATCTCTGTCTAACACATCTCTGCGCTAAAAGGAAAGAAGACAGCTCAATTTTAACCGTGGTACTGGCACATGCTCCAAGAAGGACTGAAGCTCCCTGGGGTTGAAGAGGACTGCTGTCATACCCTCTTGTGCTGCTTCATGGGGGGAGAAAATCCGAGCATCACCACAAGGAGATGTGCTGATGTAGAGGTGGAACTGCACGTTCTCCTTCAGCTTAAACCCGCCTTGCTCCGACCGGACAAAAATGGATTTTTGCTGATCTTCTTTATTGCTGAAACAGAGAGAGGAAGGCTCGAGTCAAAACTGACACTGACCTGGAAATAGCCATAAGCTGGGCAGTCTTAACAGGTATTAAAAACACACACAGGATGGCTGAAAATGTTGTAATATAAATCTAACAGTTATTACAATCAACAAAATCAAAGCATCATCAAGACAAGAAACATCTCCAGATGTCAAGAGCTTCCAGGCCCTTACCAGCAACTGAAACACCAGCACCTTTTAACCCAATTGATACAATTTTGATTTATGTTTGCAGTTTACAGAATTATTCCCAACTGTTCTTCCTGTCCTCCCCTCTCACGACAGACGCCTCGATGAATAAATGTTTTTGCTCAAGTCAAACTTGATGGCAAAAGGCCTGAGTTCTAAATTGCACATCCTAATGCGACAGGACAAGCATTTCACACTGAAATAATGAAGAACATTGGACACGTTATCAGTTTGGTGGGATCAGCTCACCTTCCTTTCCCCTCCAGCTTACCTCAGGTAAAGCTCAAGTTGTGTATACAGGAATTTCAGCAGGCACCGCCGAGCTATAATTTCGGCGTGGCAATCGTTTAATGCAAGACCACGATCGCTCATGTATTCCCCATTGATGCATTTTGTTCCCGTGGAAACACTTATTACCAGGGCATCTTTCACATCTGTGCCTGCAGAACAAAATTTCAGGATGAAGAAGACAAAATTAACATCACAAATAATGTACTGAGTGATCTTCTTGCAGAACCCAAACAAGGCTCTGTTTTTTTCTTTTGTTGTTTGCTTATTAAAAAAAATAAATGTTGTTTTTTTGTTCTTTAAAACAAAAGCTTCATTCAGCCATACTCTCCCTGTACCAGCACAGTCTGTGGTTCTTACGAGCTCTTCATGCTGGAGTTCAGACACGTCAAACACTGAAAACCTGGAAGGAAAAATTGTTACTTTGGGAAAAGTTATTAAAGCTTGAGATACAAAATGCTTTTTTTCCTGAGGTTCAGGCAGCCAGTGACTTTCAGCATGTATCTTCTGCCCACCTATGCAGATATTCAGTGACTTTAGACATCTAAAAGGCACTGGTTTACTAAAGCAGCAACACATTATGGGATGGGTATGGAACCAACAACAAGAAAGGTAAGACTAAGGAATGAAGAAACTTAAAAGCTTAAATCACTGTAAAGATCAGCAGCAGTATAATGGGTAGATCCGGGTATTGAACCATCCCATGCAGGAGGATTTAAAAAATACGTTGGGTGGGTGTTGTCCATACAGAGAACTGCCTTTATCATTCCAAAAAACCCTGTTGCATGAAGGACTCAAAAAGACAGGTCAAAAGGCCACCTATAGCAAGATTAAAAAAAAAAAGCCTAACAAGTTAAAAAATGAACCTGAGCCCAGCTGGCCCCTCCTGCCCACAGGGCCAGAGGAGAAACGAGGGGTTGCAGCACAAGGCTGTGCAATGGGGGCATCTCATTCCCAGACACAGACCCATGCAAAGATGTTTTCTAATTCTCTCTACAGATATTTCTTCGGTTAATCTAAAGGTATTCACGAATGGCAGGAATGCCACCTGCATGACTGATGGGGGGAAATGTATTTATTTTCCGGAAGTTTCATGATTAATTTTTAAAACTACATTTTGTACACCAAGAGCTACTTGGATGTCTCAATCAGGCAGAAGACTGGAACTCAGTGGAAACACAAGTATTTGCAGGTCTAAATATCTTTGGCTCAGATCTAATTACTATATTTACTCAACCTTCAAGATTAAACAGTAAAAATATATTTCAATACTGGTTGACTGAAAAAAAAGGTAAGTTTACTCGATTGCACACAGAGCTCTTGTATTTAAACAGTTAAAATAATACTTTTTTTTTTTAATATACCTGTTGTCATGACAATTCCAGCAAGAACTTTTCGACGTGCATGTGGAGATGTGAAATTTTCCGTCAAATCACTGAATTTATCTACAACCAAGCGTGCAACAGCATCAGCTAAAACCTGTGGGATCACACAAAAACGCACATCAGAAAAACTCCAAAAAAAATAAATTACAGGATCGTTAAGCTGTAAAGATTTACACGTTCAAATGACTGGACAAAACAAACGGAACGAGGGTTTATTTTTTGACTTGAAGAACTGACCCTGGGGCATCGCTCGCAGCTCTCTGCAAGAGGGAGCAGAGGTTTGTGTGCTCCACGTCTGCTAAAAGAGGCTCAGACAGCCCCAAGCCAAGCACCAAAGCACCCAATGCTCATGGTCGGGATGAACATTTGAGGCTTAGGAGAACAACTGGATAGACAGGCAAGTCTAAACTCTCATGCTCAAACCTCAAAACGCAGCATTTCAGCATCTGCAACACTGGACCTGAGCAGAAGATTGAAGTAAAAACCCAGGCCCCTCAAACCAACCTTTGAGAAGAACCTAATTCCTTATCTAGCTTTTTTTCATAAATAAGGACGACTGTTTTCAACACTGGTTCAACACTTTCTCATTTTTACAAGACGTATACAAAGTTAGGAATAGAAAATGTCAGTGTGCAACCCCAAATAAGCCACCTCAAAACAAGGAAGGATTTCTGGTTTTTCACCTTCAGCAAAACTCCAACAGTCCCGTTTGCAGGTGGCTAACTTCTAAAATTAAGGAAAAACTTCCAAATACCACTCATGTTCCTGCCGAATGCCAATTCAGCACTGCAGCTCATCCTGTTTTCAAGGCAGCTCCGACTGGAACAGCGGGAAAAGATGAGGCAACACCAAATTCTTCAATTTTCACATGAAAAGAGATCGAACAGAGGCAACCACGGGCTGTATCTGAGATGTTCTGGGGGGCACACCCGGCCCAGAGGTTCATGAGCACACAGATGTTGGGTCACACCTGCCAGTGCCATACAGATGTTGAGTGAAGCCCAGAGAGGCTGCGGCTGCCCCTGGATCCCGGGAAGTGTCCAAGGCCAGGATGGACAGGGCTTGGAGAAAGGAAAGGGGGGGGGCAGAGAGAGGAAAGGAA
>VWZG01006119.1:299403-314061 GCA_013396735.1 Grallaria varia | reverse complement strand
TATCGGTAGAAACTTAGAATAAAGTTGGACTTGAATATGCATCATATTGATGTGTTTGATTCATACCCACTCGTGAAACCAAGACCCCGGCAAAGGGAGGGGCAAAGAGAGGAAAGGGGGGGGCAAAGAGAGGAAAGGGGGGGCAGAGAGAGGAAAGGGGGGGCAGAGAGAGGAAAGGGAAACAGAAAAATTTTGAAGACTGTCAGCCCCACTCATACCCATTTCCTTAAAAAAGCTCATGAGAACCGACAACCCAGAAATAACATGGAGATGCTCTCGATGTCAACTTCCTTCTGGAAAAGCTTCAGCAGCCAAGGAAGGAATTCCTAAAGCTCACGTGTGATGATTCCAGAGCTCGACAGTTTTTTCCAGAGTCTGACAGAAGACACAGCCTTGGCCCATGATTTGCACTCTGACTCCACAGCTTCTGGAACCAGAACACTCTTGACTTGGCAAACATCAGTTTTTGTGATGTGTCTCCAACTCAGCAACTTAATGTATTTTTCAGGAACACAGTTTTTCTCAGAGGCTACGAACACATCTGGTCAGGCACTGGTTTTCAAACAAGGGGTTTTTGTTGCTGCTCCCAGAACTGGGTTGGAATCCACATCCTGATGGCGCCACAACCACGTGCTGCACCTGCATTTCATTGTGCCAGCACTTACCTGACACAGGAAGCTGAACTTTTAAGGTAAACACGCGAAAGAAAAAGCAAATTATTAATTTTTCTTTTAATCACCCTGGTCTTAGAAATGGGAAATGAATATATAAAAGGCACCCTGCAGCCACATGGGCAGATCACTGCAAGGCCAAGGCACAGAGTCCCCATTGCACTGTTTTATCCATTATTATGCATAATTATCTATATCTACTTCAAAATTATGGATACTGCTTTCCAGCTGCAAGTTTTATGCTCTCCTTTCTGTAATCCATATAATTTTCTGCTCGACCTTTCCCTGTGACGTGCTGGACAGGAGAACACGGCTGGCAGCTGACAAACCACCAGGCAATGGCAAAATCCTGCTGAAGTACATTGTGATGGAGTATCCCTGGGAAACGAGCTGTTCCAAGTAGGGATGGACCTGAGCCACAAGGAGAATATATGCATCAGGTCCCTTCCAAACTATACTATGATTCCATGATCACAGAGGCTTCAAACACACCAAAAAGGCTTGCCATCCGGGGAATAAACAACGTAATTCACCTTTTCTCAAAGGGAAAAAAAAACACCCAAAAAAAAAGTGGGTGTGATGACTGGTAACTGGAATTAACCTGCCGGCAAGGAAACTGCTTGGATTAACATTGAGCCAGACACCAGGGAGGGCTGACAGGAAGGACTAAGCAGAACTCAAGCAAGACAAAATGACCACTGGAGATGCAAACAATCCAGGAGGAACTGGAGGGGAGGTGCCAAAAACCAGGCAGATATATTAAAGATCTTTTTATTTCTCTTTGATACTCAAATTGCATGACAACAGCTGGCTGGTGAGAAATAAACCCTGTTAAATGCCTGCAGATGTAGTCACTGAGGTTTTGGTCTTTCCTAAGAATGCTCACCCAATAAATGAGAAAAATCCTCCTCCTCCTCTCCGAGGCAGTCTATTGCATGGACATAGTTAAGAGCATGGGAGAGATGGGGATGAGGCAGGCAATGAACAGACCACTGCAGTGCTGGGAACGAAACGTACTGGCCAAAAATGAGGTCCTTGTTGTCCCCATCTCAAAACCAAGGACTTGAAGCTACTTCCACAACAATCCCAGGCCTTGAAAGGGATCTTTCACATCTCAGCCTGTTTCCACTGCATTTCATGTAAGTAAATATTAACTGGAACACAAATGAACTCAAGTCTCACCTTCCCTGTGAATGCCTTTAGATCTCCCATGGAGTTTCTCTCCCCCTGCTCCTGCATTAAATCATTATTCAAAGTTGGAAAATTCAAAAGAGGAAAGATCTAAAATATATGACAGTTGGCTCAGCAACACACGTGTGGAAACACATCCATGCTAATAAATGCTAATAGAACAGGGCAGTTATTTTCTAATGCTCCAAAGTTTCCTGTATTGATTTAAAGAAAACACTGCTTATACTGATCTATCTTTTATCTTTCTTCCAATTCCACAGCAATTACTAAAAGGATTAAAAGAGCATTCCAAGTACAAGCAGCCCTTGCAGTAATGGTTCTCACTCCATTTCTCCTGCTTAACGTTTTGTTTCAATGTCTGTCCACAACAGGATAAACTGAATAAACTTGAGTTAGGTGGATGATTACAAATATTCTCTCCAGTGGATTTGTTTTCAAATTTATCTCATCTGCAGCTACACTGTTTGTTGGTGTAACTCAACTTGCTTTGCCTCACAGCAGTCCAGCTTTGACACAACTCTGTATTTAAGCCTCAATATTTACAATTCCAATTTCCAATTCAGCCTGCACTGCCGAAGGTTCAAAGCACCGACTGGAGAATTACTGCTACCAGTATGTTCTTTTCTCTTTTTCCCCAAACCCTTTGGTGCTAAACTGAGTGTTTCTTTTAGAGTCAGCACCTTTGACAGAGGTGTGAGATCCCTCCCAGCCTTCCTTTGGAAGCAGGGACTGTCTCAGAGAAAAGAAACAAAGAAGAAAAAAAGCAAGTGGTCTCCAGGAGACTCCTCTCTGGGTGATAAAAGCACCAAAAATGAAGAAATAAGGAAGTCCAACAGAGCATCCATCACTCCCAAGATAACCAAGGACATCCTTGTTCCACCTCTTGAGACCCCCAACAGCATGACCAGCCTCAGCCAGCATCAGCATCCTCTGCAAACATCATGTTTCCCAGTGCTGGGGCCAAGGGCAGGGACGTGGCAGAGGGGACAGGATATGTCTGAGAAGGAGCTTTGGCCTGGGCCAACATGACTCTTGCTGTGCTTGAGTGGTCAACATCACTCCTTGCTCCAGGAACCAGATTTTGCTGCCTCCTCTACCTCTCATCAGCGACTAATCTGCCAACAAGCCACGCACTTCTTAACGATATTAATCTAAGTGTGCTGAAACAAGCAGTTTTCTTCCATGGGAAAGAGTAAAACTTGAAGGACACTGTTTAGAGCCCTTGGTACGTCCCGTGGCTCCCAGCATGGAGGGCAGGGAGGTAACATGAGGGTGGTTGTTGAGGGGGGTGATTCTGCCCCTCTATTCTGCTCTTGTGAGACCCCCCCACACCTTCCAGGGCTGCATCGAGCTCTGGGACCCCCAACACAAGAAAGACGAGGATCTATCGGAGTCAGTCCAGAGGATGTCACGGAGATGCTCCATGGCTGGTGCCCCTTTGCTCTGGAGCCAGGCTGGGAGAGCTGGGGGGGCTCACCTGGAGAAGAAAAGGCTCCAGGGAGACCTGAGAGCCCCTTCCAGTGCCTCAAGGGGCTCCAGGAGAGCTGGAGAGGGACTTGCGACAAGGGATGGAGGGACAGAACAAGAGGGAATGACTTCCCACTGCAGGAAGGCTGGGTCAGATGGGACAGTGGGAAGGAACTATTCCCTGTGAGGGTGGTGAGACCCTGGGATAGGCTGCCCAGAGAAGCTGTGGCTGCCCCATCCCTGAAGTGTCCAAGGTCAGGTTGGATGGGGCTTGGAGCAACCTGGGCTGGGGGAAGATGTCCCTGCCCATGGCAGAGGGTGGGATGAGACGACCTTGAAGGCCCCTTCCAACCCAAGCCATTCTGTGATTCTCTGATTTTATGATCAATTCACAAATCAGAGCTAACCGTAAAAATAATTTCTTTGCTTTGGAGAGGCAAGTCTCTCTAAAGCAAGTCTGACAACCTCTTCAATCCCAACACAGACCCGATATAATTCCACTAACTCAATAGCTAATTAGAATTAAAAGCACAGCAATACAACATAGGGAAGTGCAAAAAGGATGATGACATCTTGATGACAAGCTGATCAAAAGCCCCTGAACAAAAAAACAACTTGGAATCAGCTCTCCATGAGGCAGCACCCATGCAAAGCTTTCCCATCTCGGCTCGGGCTGTTTCACGCTTGTCTAATCCAGTTCCAGTTTTCATCATTTTACTGATTCAAAAACTAATAACACATAAATTACAGGCAGCGAAATTTTTTTGGTGTCTGGGGTCAAATCCACCTTTAAAAGCAGAGCAGAGAATGCAGTCTGAAATTACTGAACCTACTGAAGAAGTTTTAACTACACAAAATATCACGATCCTGGATTTGAAAATGAAGGAAACATTCACTAGTGACACAATAATTGTGCAGCATTAAAAAGAAAGCATATAGAAATAAGTTCTAAAATACGTGTATTGCCCCTGCATTTTGAGAAAACAACAGAAAATAGTCAGAACATACACTTATACTCTTCGACCCCACATTATCAAATCAGACTGGTTCAAATCAGACTGGTATCTCAGAATCTTAATGAAATCTAAAACAATGTTTTTGAGACAGAAAAGGCCAAGGCCTTAAAATTCTCATGATAAACAGAAAGTTGGAAAAAAGCCACAGGAACGTTTGAGTTTAGACAGACATGTATCATTAAAAAGACCCGAGAGATGCAGTGGAAAAGAGAGCAGTCAAACTATCATTAGTACAATTTGACAAGCAAGGAAACAAGGGAGACCTTTCCTTCATCAAAAGAAAAACATTACTCCTCCTAGCTATTTCAGATTTCTGGTCTATGCCTGGTAAGTTTGATGTTTTCTCCAGTCTATTAATTACTTGATTTAAATAAACTAATTATTTTTCATCCAGATCTACTTGTCTAAGTAACTTCCATGTGCGTATTAATGATCTGCTTAGAGTACAACCCTTCCAGTGACAGCTATTGAACCTCACGTTTGGGTACCTGCACCCTGAGCATGTTCAGACCTTGGAAATCAGTGGCAACTGCATCAGCCTCACTTAATCCGACCTTGACTTCCCCCAGCCACCTCTGTTTGCAGTGGGGAACAGGTTCCTTCTCTGGTAAGAACTGTTGTTATTGAGTAATAATTTTACTTAGAGCAGTCGTTCTGACTTAAGCCCCATCCAAGTCTCACTGCCTGAGGTGAGCGAGATGCAATTCAACCTCCCCCCAGCACAAACCATAATCCAAGCTGGCCCTGGCACTGGGCCTGGTGCTCTTACACGACACCATCGAGGCTGAAAACATCATCGACAAAGTCTCCTCTCTGTGCGAGAGAGCACAATGAGCTCCCAAAATTGTCAATAGCCGTAAGTGGATAAATCACCTAATATATATATACATAAAAATATGTACATACAGCTCTACAGAAGCGGGGTAACAGCAGAAACACTGCTCAAGCTGTCTCAATACGCACGACTTGGCTCCTCTTGGGCGTCGCCCAAAGCCACCGACAACACCCAGAGGGTTCCTCACCTGTGGCAAGTGCAACTGGAGCCCCTCGCTGGGAATGGGCTGGCGAGACGGCGTCTGGTCCAGCTGCATGTTAAACAAGGACGCCAGGGCCGACTGAGCCGCCCGAGCTTTCGCCAGCTTCTTGTTCCTGCCCGAGCCTTCGAATGTTTCACCGTCCACCGCCACAGCCATGACAAAGTTTTTGGCGTGGCTCTCTCCGCTCTCTGAGAGAAACTCGTATTTCAGCCCCGGGCGCAGCTCGTTGAGGATCATGACAGGGTTCTTCCCACTGGCGGCGGGGTAGGGCGACGGCGGTGGGAGAGGCGACTGGGAAAGGCTGCTGGCCACGGCAGATGATGGCAAACCGTAGTCCCCACTGGAGCTAAAGGACCCGTCCCCATTGGAGCCCAGGTAAAAGGACGCGTCGGAAGGGACCGGCGTTTCGAACCCGTTGAAAAGGGTGTCAGGGAAGTCTGCTTGGTCCGATGTGAAGTCCGTGTTGACCGACAGAGTCTTTCCCATGGCCAGGTGGGCTTCCGAGGCATTTGGGAACTGGACGAAAGACCGCAGAGCCTTCTCGGCGGCGTGAAGCTTGGCTTTCTTTTTCGTTGGGCCAGATCCCTCAAAGACCTGCCCGTTGACCTCAACGGCCATGACGAACATGGGGGCGTGGACCGGCCCCGTTTGAGAGAGGAGTTTGTACTGCAAACCAGGTTTAATCTCATTCAGTTGCATCAGGGCGTTCTTGGGCAGAACGGGGCCGGGCGTTTTCTTCCTCTTCTTGGGGCGAAATTTGGCATGGCCATTGTTGCCCTCCTCCAAGGGTCTCTTCCTGCTGCTGCCACCACCGCCATTGGAGAGCGGTGTCCCCTCCCCGGCCCCAGTCCCGCCGCCGTCTTTGAGGGGAACGTTGTCCACGTTGCGGTTCTCTTTAATGTCGGTGCTGCTGGAACCTGCGGTGCCCAGAAAGAGTAACTTACAATGCCTTCGGTGCAGGATCTTGTAAATGCAAAATTTATAGATTCCTTTATCTCGCTTTGTAACTGGTTAAGTGATGTGTGTGCTCACAGGTTAAACAGTTTTGCAATACAACTATAAATAATAACAATAATGTAATACTATCTCCCAATAATTCAAGGCAAAACATGCTCAATGATCTTCAAACTACATGTTTGATACAATCAGAGAAAACACCCTTGGCAGCTTCTGGTTTTTTCATTTAAATTATGCTGGATTAAAACTTTTACTTATAAATTACATTCAGCTAGACAAATGCTTTAAAGCAGAAATATAAGCTTGTAACAGCATATGCCCATGAAACAAACAACTACCATTAGAAGAATAAAAAGGGATGCTTAAGACCAGAACTCGGCAACAGATATTTAATTCTATTTAATTCTTATTTTAGTCTGGTTACTTTTTCCCCCCCCTCAGTGATTTTTAGTTGCTCAACTTGAAAAATTACATTAAAAAAACCTGAGCAATGACAAATTAGGCCGCTCTTTGGTAGGTACCGTGACTCAAGAGTGTTTGAATGCTTTTGCTTCTCTTTAGCTAGTCCGTATTTTCTGAATTCGATTCTCTTTTTTATGCCTTCCCTGAGCATTCATTTCACTTCATCCCAGTTCTGCTCAGGAACTACAGCTCTCCGCTGGGCTAGCACGACCACAAGACTACTCTAAATGTTTCCATATAGCCTTCTCTTAAAACAAACCTTATATTTGTCAATTACAAATGTAATTCCTTGCCAAGAAAGTTACAACTCCCAAAGTCATTATAAAGATATTCCCTTAAGGCTACATAGAAGAGAAGTGGGACAAAAACTGCACATTCCCAATGATGATATTTTAATAGGGTGGGAGGAAATCAATGTAATATTAACGTAATGATTTATTTTCAAAATTAGAAAGTGAGGGTAAATAATATGATTGAGCTATACTTAAGGAATTAAATTTGCTATCACTTCAAAGACTTCATTTTTACCCCACTACAGAAACTGATTATTTGTGCTTCCTATAGGCGTTTGTGAATAAAAAGGCAAATTTAGCAGGTCAAGTATTTCTAACTCTTCTGTTCCAAACGAACTATCTGTATTACATCTACACTGATCCCTGGGGGGTGAATATTAATTGAAAGGAGAGCAAACCAAGGCGGAAGCTCTTTCAGAGGGAAAATTGCAGTTGCACTGTCAGCCTTTCCTAAGAATCCCCTCCCATACACACATCACTTCGCCCAGGTTACAAAGCTGATGGAATGGTTACTAAATTTTCATTTATAACATCCTCCAGCAAAAGCTCGATAGGTTACTCCTTTCGGTGCTCGAAGAGAAAGAAAAAGGAAAAAAAAAAAGATCAAAGGAAAAAGCCAAAACAGGAAAACATTTGGTTAAATCACAGTAGCACAACAGAGAATAGTACAGTACTCAACATGTGATTAATTCAATTAAATTCGGTCAAAAATCAAAACACGGAGTTTTCTGAAGGCTTTTATTGCTAGAGATGTGCTAAATTTAATCAAGTCTCTCTTGTTCAGCCACAAACATACTGCCTGCAGAATGGGGGCTATAGGGCCAAAATTGTCAATGTACAGCGTTCATGCGTATATTCCTCTTATAAATATGTATTTTTATATATAAATATTTATAATATTTACAAATATTATATTTATATCCTCTTATAAATATATATTTTCTCAATTACGGTGGAGGAATCCAAGGACAGTGGAGGGAATTTTTAAATCTTTCCTTACAGTGAGTTCCTTCCCTGAAGCTGTAATCTCCAAAAACTACATCTCATCTAAAACATCATTTCTGGAACACTGCCCCTACCAGTGGCACCAGGAATTTGTTCTCAATCAACACGATTTTTAGGCTGAACATAAATCATTGAGTTCATGCTAATTAATGGACCCTGGGTTCATCTTTCTTTTCAAGTGATGACAACAACGACCAATGTCTGTGGAAACCACAGAGGGAAAACAGGAGTGGAACAGACTCCAGCCGAACACTAAAAGAAGAATTTTTGCACGTAAGCGTGGCAGCTGAAGGAACTCCTTCATCCATCTCATGACCCAGGGAGGAGAAACAGGGAGAGGAAGGGACTTACAGGGAGCGGGATGTAAAACTGCACGCTTACCTTGTCTCATTAAGATAAAGGGGAAGAAAACTACTCCTTGCCTGAGAGCTACTGCTCTTGTGAGCTTTGGAGAACCTGCGGGGTGGAAGAAACTGGGAGAGAAAACCAGCTGGGAGCTGCACCATGAGTTAAAGCTGAGAGCAGCAAAGTGGGCAGGTTTCTGTGTCGTGGAGTGGAGCCAAACCCAAGCAGGTGATGGCAAGAAAAAAAGCTGCTCGTGCAAACCGAAAGGCTCCTGTGGTTGTTTCAACCCCCAGAGTCACCCAAGTGAACGGGTGCAACAGCGAAGGGTGAACGGGCACTTTCCATCCTCTTCTTCAGCCTGTCCCACCCAGTGGTGCTGAGGTCATCCAGTTACCTCAGGGCTTGAGAACATCTGACCCATTAGTCAAAACGTTGAGTGTTCAAATCAGAGAAGTCATCTCTAATGACTTTTCATCCTGCTCAGCCCTCAGGGACTCCTCCTGCTGGCTCAGAAAAAGCCCTCCCTTCTCCAGGCACCTCGCCTTGCTAGAGAAGTCATGGATGGCCCTCCTGGCTCATGCTCACACCTTGCCCAGCTCCCCATCTGTGCCAGGGCCACCACGTCCCACCAGCAGGACAGGGAATCATCCCAGGACGTACTGAGGACACAGCAGCCCTTCCCCAGGGCAGCCTTGAAGCTCTGGGCTGTCCTAGAGCTCATGGCACACAGCCACTCATGCTTTTGTTCTCCCCCAAAAGTCTAATTGCTTTTACAGACCCCATAAACCCTTGGTATCCACGATGCCCTGGGCAAGGCGCTTTATGACCTCATTTGATGTTGCATGAAAACATCTCCTGTTGCTTGCTTTGAACCTCCCCTCGCTTCTCTTGAGGCATCTGTTGGGTTTTATTTGCTATTGTTTTCAATTCTAGTATTAAACACCCCACGTTGTGCATGACTTTACAGAGATCTCTAGCACTTCAACCTTCTCATCCCTCCTCTCCACTGCGGGGCTCTCGCTGTCCCTTGTCCTCAGGTGTCATGCCAGACGTGAATCACCGTTCCCTGAATGTTCTAGAAACACTTTAGAACACTGGAAAGTTTATCGGTCCGATTTGGAGGCCGCTGGTAAGTTTTGTGCTGCCAGGATCACAGCTTAAAATAAGGCAGGAAAGTGAGAACTGGAAATGTTAAAACGCTGTTAGAAAGTATAAAACATAAGAGAGAGGCGGCAGGAGTGAAAAAAAAAATAACATCTGAATTACAGACCACCTCTCCACATTCAGTAGCAGATGCTCTTCATCGTTCTTTTTCCTTTTTAATTAAACTTTCGGGGGGCTTGACAAGTGACCACATGTTAACATTGTGTATCTTGCCTCAGGAAGGTTGCAGAGTCTTGGTGGGTCTCCTAACAGACCCAAAAATCAAGAGGTTTAGGATCAACCTAATCCTAGATTTCCAGGGTACTTTCACACCTCTGCACTTTCCAGCCTTAAATCAAGTTTTCAAGCACTGAATGCTTTAGGGAGTCCTTGGAGGACCCAGCACACCTGCTGTGGATTTACTGCTTTAAAGCAGCATTAGTACACTTGATGGCTGAGATCCTGTTTTCTCAAACACTTATACCATCCACGATTTAAAAATTGGACATTTTTCATGATATTGGTATATTTTCTAGTCACTTAAATTATTTAGCAGCTTCGACTGGAGTTCTGAGTGATGTCTGTGGAAGATGCCTTAGTCAAAATCATTGCTGACAGTATCACAGCCCATCAACTTCAGTGGAAGGGAAGTCCTGTCCTCCAGACCTTGTCTGAGGGCCTACAAAGCCAGGGACACTCAGAGCAGGAAAAAGGCATAGGAAGTTTTCATGCCAGTAAAGAAAGAAATCTTCTTGTCAGATGCACTGGTTTATTTTGGGTTTATTGCCCATAATTAAAAAGTGTCTCCAAGTGAGATGTTTTATCCACCGGAGAACTTCCATTACAGAGCTCTCCCTGCTCTGTCTGATCTGCAGCACAATTCATTAAATTCAGATGACTTTTAGCTGAACTGAAAAATGGTTCTAGCTAGCCTTTACACTGCTGGGGAAATTCTAAAGAAATCATTTTTGCTTTTCATTTAAAAACTGCAGGCTCTCTCCTGAGCATCTTTTAGAAAAAAGGAGCAAAATTATCAAAGAGGAAGGTCAGGACAGCCACAATCTGGTGTCCCAAGTGTTCAGGATCCTGCAGACATGCCAGCCATGCAAAGCGACAGAAAACAAATAAAAACCCTCTAAATAACTGTATCTTTCCCCAAACCTCCTGTCACACCTTCTTTAGGACCAATGGGAAAAGGAGGAAGACCCTGAAAGCTGAAGTGTGAAACACTGTTTTCTCAGGAATATTAATTTGGCATCAGCACTGTCTTACATTTCAGCTGAACCAAAGCAATTTGAATTCTGCCTTCTGCAGAGCAATTCTAGTTATGCAACCACAGGCTACAAAGGTTGCATACGCCCACCTTCCTTTCCTTCAAGAAACTTTCCCCAAATGGAGTGGCATAAATTAATAAGGAACTTAAGAGGACACTTCTATGCCACTTCACAATTTTAAGAGATAAAAAGTTTAAAAGTTTCCATAAATCAGAATTAAGGACTCGAGAATTTAAACTTTGATTTCCACACACCACCACTCCCCAATCTGACGATTTAATACTTCAAATTCGTGATGTTTTTGTGGGCACATGGACAAAGGAAGGTCATCTTGCACCTTCTATGAACTGGGCTCAGCCAAGGGCACACAGTGATCCGACACCTCAAAACAGACTTCTCAAGTTATACAAGTGCATACCATGAAGAAAAACTAAGAATTCAGCAGAGCCAAGGCTCCTGCAAAGACCAAATATTCCACCAATGATTTCCCATATGGATGCACTGAGACAGTAAAAAAGGCCCAGAAGCAGCCAAAAATGCACTTTTGCTTTGGGACACAGAATGTCCCTGTAAAGAGATGGGATTTCTCCAGCTCAGGAAGGCAGCTCAGCTCTACTCCTTATTGAGAAGAGGAATGTTACAGAGAAAAAAATAATCTTCTGTGAATTACCCAATTACACATTACTTTTTCTAAGCCCTCCTTAGGGAGAGCACTTTTAGAAACAGCTAAAGCTTCCATTTGAAGCAATTATTTTATTCTAAGGACAAGAAAGTGTTAACAAGCATAGTCTGGTAGAGTTCACTCTTTCACTCTGAGGCAAAAAGATGCATTCTAGTTCGGGTAATATTTTTTGCTTTGTTTTGGGATTTTTTAGGGAGGAGTATGTTTGTTTGATCTATCTTAAATCTCCCACTAAAATTTTTCTGTAACTCCTCCAGGCTGTAACTCCTCCTCTCCTACTTTGTTGGGTTTGTCACCTTCAGCCACTGTCACTTAAAGGAAAAATCAGCACATTTGTTATTATATCATACAATCATTTACAGCCAGGCACAGCATGACAACAACAGAACAATTCTCTGATTCACAAAAGAGTTGAAAGGCAAATAACAGTATAAATATTTTGTGCTGTTCTAGTGAGAATACTTTTCTCCCAGGTTATCTGATCTTCCTGATAGCTCACACTTAGCACTACTGGTACCTCCCTTCTTCACCACTGGTTGAGAACAGGGAAATATTAAGTTTGATTAGTCAGCTGTAAGAAAAACTTAAGGTGGAAGGTACAGTACAGAAGGTAGAACAAGATTAGCATATTTAAAACCCTTTTAACGCAAAAGCTCCCATTCGCTCTTCTGTAAGTGGATTTTAAAGAAGGGTAATTTCTGCATCCCAAGTTCCTTCACGGTCATCCCTGCGCTTATGAGGGAAAAAGTCACCGTCAGAAATTATTACAGAGTTTATTACTATGTAAATAAACACATCTTACTCATGTTTTCTTCATCATCTACATCCATTGTGAAGTATTTTTGCGGGTTTCTTGGCTGGCGGAGACTGCTTCTGTCTGGAAAACAGGGAGAGGGATATTTAAGCTTTACGGTAGCAAGTGTACAAGGTCAAGCATTAAATGTCCTTTAAAAGCTGCAGCCTGGGCTCTGGTTTTGCCTTGGGTTAAATCCTGACCCAAGAGCCCTCCTACAACCCAGAGGATGGTCAAGGACCAAAGGACGCGGCCCCACACCAGGCCAGGGTGGGTGATGGAACTCTATCCTACACGGGGACTTCCTCAGTACCTGAAACACCAGGTGACATTACACATGAAGGTCACCTGGATTTGGGGAAATAGATTTTATTAACCCCAGACCGATCCAAAGGTGCAGAGAAGCACTTGACACCAAACCATGCAAACACCTGGCACTTGGTTTGAAAGAAGACAACACTTTTACCCGAATCAAAAGCGGTCATTTAAGAGGGACACATTTCATGGGTTGGTTTTGGGGGTTTTGTTTTTATTATTCTAGTTCAGTTTTTCCTGAAAGCTGATGGAGTGTGTAATATCTGCTGCCCTCCAGGTAATCGCACCAATCTCATAATGCCCTGAGTGACCCCAAAACCACCCAGGGAGTTACACTTTTAACAAAAGATCCCTTAATACGGCGAGGAAATAGTGGAGCTTCACATTCTGACACCGGAGTGGATCAAACCATGGAAACTGGTCTTGTACTTGCCAATCTGCTGAATTTTGTGCATCTGCCTCACTGCTTTTCTGAAGCATCAGCTAAGCATTGCACTTCCTACATTCTGCACTGCAAGTCTTTTTTTTGTTGTTTTTTCATCGTTGTTGTTGTTTGTTTGTTTTTAATCATAACGCATTCATTTTCTGCTGATTCCTCACCACAATTCAATGTTTGGGAAGCACCTGAAGAAAGCAAAGCCCAGCATAAATGCAAAACCGTTGGGTGACAATCTAGTTTTGTGTAACATCCGCAAGCTTTCATTCCTTTCGCTGACAATCAGACCAAATTAAGATTGAAGCCCTGCTTTTAAGTGCATCTTTGATCCCTCTCCGAAACTATTTAGAAACAGGCCAGGAAGAGGAGAGGTCTGGTGATGTTCCACTTTCCCATTCCCTCAGTGAGGACACACATCTGTGTCTCTCGTCCAGCTGACAGTGGGAAATTGTTATTTTATTCCAATACTTTGGGACCTCTTCAAGTGCCAGCACTGGTGGAAATCAAACAACGGAGTCAAAGTCACCAAGAAGAGGAACCATAGAAAGAAAATATGGTCACTCAACAAGGTTGACACTATAAAACCCACACACAGCCAAATGCCTGCTTGGTTGCAATTAATTTATTCCATTTTTCTTTCCACCTCTGGTGGGAAAAATCTCACTTGAATTCTACTCCACATTAAACTGCAGTCAGTTTAGCTGATAACAAAAGGCAGAGCTTTGCACTGATGCTGCTCTTCACACACAGGTTGTAAACCTTAATATGCAATTAGCAAGTCCAAAAAGAAAGCACACATTCCACTCCTATTCACTATTTCAGTGCAAAGCATGCAGAAGCATGGTGCAAACCCAGAGTACAGCTCTAAATGTCAAACATAATTAATTATAGTGTTCTGTTTTGGCCTTTTTAAAGTCAATTTGGTTTTATCTTTGGTAACATAAGAAGTAAAACAAAGTCCCACAAAAACTTCCATCCAAAAATGAAGGATATTTAGGGATACAGAAACAATACACTGAAAAGACTAATAAACAATACCACTAATAATAAATAACAGTAATACTAACAATAATAAGTAGCACTGCTAACAGATAACCCTAATACAAAAACAACTATCAGAAACTGAGAAACAAAGAATGGCTTTAAAAAACACGTATAGATGTGTAAGTGTGCTACTGGAACATCCATGCTAAATGTTGTAATTCAGAGATTTAAAACCATGAAATCTGCTTTTCCCTCAGCTAAACAAACTCTCAGCACACTACTATTGCAACCTTTCACAGCAAGAGCTAAAGAGACCTCAGTGAAAATGTAAAATGCCATTAGCAATGATTGCACCAGTTCAGGCCACACTCCCCAGCCCTGTCTGGAGAAGACACCAGCTCCAGTAACTCTGAGGAATCTGCCCAAGCAGGGAGGGGAGGCCCTGAAAAAAAGACACAAACCCACATTTCTGAGCACAGTGAAGCTGTTCAGATGTCCCACTAGCCAGGCAGCATCAACTCAACAAATTGCAAAGACATGACAATTAAGAAGGGCGGTAAAACTCCTCGCTGATTTTGGCACCAGCA
>VWZG01006119.1:274242-299368 GCA_013396735.1 Grallaria varia | reverse complement strand
GGGGGGGGGGGGGACACAGAACTAAAATCCTCAGCCTACATGTACTACTGCTCCTGAGGTTCCCAGGATCACCTAAAACAATCCACAGGATTTCCACAACTCTTCCTTTGTTTTTAGTTCAAGGACTGCGTACAAAATGACTGTGCAAACTCCAGCTTATTCAGAGTGCCAATCCTTCTGCCGTGCCCTGTCACTACTCATCTTGTGTGCTACATCCAACCTCTGCACTGGTGAGTAACAAATCACGGAATATCACAGAATCCTACGGTGGTTTGGGTTGGAAGAGTCCTTAAAGCTCCTCTCATTCCACCCTCTGCCATGGGCAGGAACACCTTCCACCAGCCCAGGTCGCACCAAGCCTGGTCCAACCTGGCCTTGGACACTTCCAGGGATCCAGAGGTATCCACAATTTCTCTGGGCAGCCTGTGCCAGGGCCTGCCCACCATCATAGGGAAGAACTTTGACCTCGTGTCTAATCTAAATCTCTTCTCTTCTTCAGTTTCAAGCTGCTCCCTCTTGTTCCCATTCCTGTTTTCCTGTTCCTCCTGACGACCTGAGGAGGGTACGGAGCTTCCCGCTGGATTTCACTCCACTTGCAGGGGGGCCAGCAGAGTCCCTGTCCCACGACAGCATCTGCCCCAGTGCAAGGATGCTGTGGGGGGAAACCAGTACTTAAATTCACCCTAAACCAGCTCCCTGCAAGGCAACAGCTCAACCATCGGACAGGCAGGATCCCATCCCCATCACACGTGGAAACACCCGGATCATCCACTCAATGACAAGGAGTGACAGGATTCCCTTCTGCATCTGGGCCATCTCTGTCACCCCTGGTCACTGCTCTCGCTAAGGCAGAGGGGCAGAGGGAGGGGAGAGGATTGTGCAGATCACACAGTCTTCTCCCCTTAAAGAGATCAGAAATGTGAGCAGAAACTTTGCTAAATGGCCTACTTGTATTTGCTCTATAAAAGCTATTTAGATTTGCTTTCCTATTAGCATAGAGAAAGGTTGATACTGATTCTAATTAGCCATCAGTAAGACTCTTGGCATATTAGTATTACCATCAACCAGATGATCTGCTGTGGATATCTATCTATATATTATATACTAATATATCTATTATTTTCATAGATAGCTTTATGCACAGTTATGTGTAGCAGTCAACAGGAAACATCTCTCTACAGTACCAGAAGCAGCTCGCTCTTTATAGATACACAGCTCAAGATACCACACTCAACATCCATCCAAAATCCATCTGTGCCAGAAAAGTCTAAAATTGTGTCTACAAAAGGCGACATTTTTTGGGGGGCTACAAAAACATGATGATGTTTATGCATCATCATGAAAGCACCAGTATTTTACTTCATCGTGATGATATAAGTGTCACGACAACCACGTGCGGTGGGTTGACCTTTGCTGAATGCCAGGTGCTTCTGAAAAGCACTGTATGCCAAAATACATTATGTTTTCTAAGCTTGTAAGTATTAGTTCAGGATGAATTTTCCCTGAAAATAAATTACAAGGTCCTGAAAAGTTGTAGAGAGGCTGATTTTCCTATTAAGCAAATAGTCCTTTCAGAGTTATTTATTTCAGTGTGTATGCAACAGTAAAATAAAATACTCCCAAGACAATAAAATGTTTTAAAGGCTTTAGGCAGTTGAGATATTCTTAATGATCACTGATAGCCTCACACCATTTTAATTAATCTGTACCACCACCACACACATAGCAGAATAAAGATCAGAAGCATGACCAGGTGGCTGGGAAATTCTTATTTGTGACCCAAGCCAAGTGCAATCACCACTGTCAGGCCAGAGAGATTTGGGGAGAGAAAGAGCTGATGCAAGTATGGGATCCAAACCTGAATTAGAAGACAAAAAGGAAAAGGATGTTGCTCTCCAGGCACCAAAACTCACCCCGCACTCAGCGGAAAGGGACAGCACAGGTGTATTTGTCTCAGTGAGTCCCCTACTCCAAGCACTTCCCTGCAAGACCGGGTGTGTTTTATAAAAGTCACTGATTTCCATTGCTAGTTTCTAACAACCACCCGCTCCAGTCAAAAATGCTTTGAAGAGAATGAATTAGATACTTGAAAGGTAGAAGAGAATGAATTATTAGATACTTGAACGGTACAAATGTTGTGGGTGCCCCAACCCTGGCGGTGCTCAAGGAGAGTTTGTCGCAAAAAAGGACTCTGAGTCCAGGCACTCAGCAATAGGACAAGAGGGCACAGGCTTAACCTCTGCCAGGGGAAATTTAAGTTGGATATTAGAAAAAAATTCTTTATGGAGAGAGTGACCAGACATTGGAATGGCCTGCCCAGAGAGGTGGGGGATTCACCATCCCTGGAGGTTTTTAAACTGAGATTGGACGTGGCACTGAGTGCCATGATCTAGGAAACTGACTGGAGTTGGACCAAGGGTTGGACTTGATGATCTCGGAGGTCTTTTCCAACCCACTCAATTCTATGATTCTATGATTAACTACAGAAAAAGCAGCCGCCCCTTGCCAAGGCACAACTGATTACTTCTGAAAATCATTAATGATTCAGATATCATTCCTTTGAAGAAGGAACAGCATTTCTGACTTCTTTGACCTTCCAAACTCTTATTAAAGCGGCAAACCTGCATTAATAAATGCATTTGCTGCCTGAAAATAATCCATTTATAGTGACAGACATCCAGAAACCTCTCAGGTCCTATGGAGGTTGGGTAATGGCCAGTGGCATCTGAGCAAGGACAGCTTTCAAAAGCACTGCACTGACCCTGTGCATTCGCCTCGCACAGCAGGTATGATAAACCCTCAAGTTTTGTTCCTAAAATCCTGCTCTGGGATTAGGGACACAACTACAGTACCACTCTCCAGGAGCACTGGAAAAACATCTCTATTGGAAAAAGCACAAAAGAGTAGAGGAAAAAGCTTAGTTGCTGCTCAGAGGTTAACAGAGCTTTCAGAACTAGCAATAAAGAAGAACTGACAAATATTAACTGCTTTGGGTCAGTGCATTTACAGCACATTTCGGGGTGGGGAGGGGGGAGCCTCGCCGTGGCTGCAGGAACTGTTTTCTCTCAGGACACTGTTAAAATAAATTGAAGTTTTGACTGTACTATGCTGGTGGAGTATGGGGGATTTTTTATTTTTTTTTGCTTATAACATGGAGCAACAAACCTCCCTCCAGCTGCTTCCTAAATTCATTTGCCAAAGGCAAGGGATTCTGCACAGCAGCACACCCTGCAATATTCAGACTAAAAACACCCTTCCTTTTCTAGATGCATTACATCAAACAGGAAAACAACACTTAAATGTATGTTAAGTGGAGCCAGGGAAAAGTATATTTTTAATCCTCTCCTGCTTTGGAAGTCTTTAATTCCTATAGTGTATTTCCCAAACCAGGAAGAGCATCAGAAGTACTTAAAAATGCACTGGCTAACAGAACAGTATTTGCCTTTATTCCCCCAAGAGACTGCTTGAAAGACTTTTTAAGTAAATGTTGGCAATAGCAAGTACACACCACATGAGGGCGTAGATAACCTGCATTTCTTTTGTTTGAATAGTCTAGATATTCACTGCATGCAAAAAAAAAGAGTTGTGAAAGACCTTAAGAACTAGCTTGGTTTACCCTCAACTTGGAGAGAAAACCTAAATTTTACTTGAAAGGGAAATTTAGCAGCTAACAACATTTTATGTTCAGAGAATGGCATAGATGCCAAAACACCCCTCACCTGAGAGATGACGCAGAACTATTTGAACCCAGAATAAGCCAGAAACCTGCAGTTTTTTGTTAAAATAGTCATCTCCTTCCAAGCTTTAAAAGCCAAGTGAAATAAACCATCGGGAAACACTGAAGGATCTTATTCCAAGCACTTCTGACAATGTGGATTTCTTACGAATCCAAAATGCAAACAGCTTTGGCAACGAAGGTTCAAACCTCACCTGAAAACTCCATTTGCACGGCCACCATCCCTCCGTGCCCCGAGTACACCCATACAGTGATTAAAACAATACCTTTCCCCTCCGATGGTTTTGTCCTTCTCCATTTGCAGCGCTGTCAGGCCTGGGCTAAGGAGGGTGCCCACGCTGGGAGCCACACCTCGAGGCAATGCCATGCCCACCAGCCCCCTGTTCCCAAGGTGGCAGCAAAGTAGTCCCAAAAAGAGGGATAAGTTATCCCTGGGCTCTCTTTCTTTCTTTCCCCAGCTCCTGGGACCCTGGAGCGCAGCGATGCACAGCCCAATGGCCACAGACGGACAGAGGACGTGGCTCGAGTAGAAGGGGACAAGGAAGGACAGTTCTCTTAGAAGGGCTGTATCAAAGACATCCATCCTCACTGCTGGGCGTGCAAAGGTACAAATAATTTCATTTAGTTACTGAAAAAGTGGGCAACTCTTCATCCTTCTAGCTCAGAAACGAGGAGAGGCGTAAGCAAGGCAATTTTTATACGCCCTAGTACATAAACCCAAGATGCCTTAGGCATCCTTTAGAGCTGTTTCTCAGGTTCACATGACATACAGTGCCTCAAAAAGGCACAGGATGTATTTGGGAACAGCAGGAGTGCATAAATATGCCGATTTTAAATATGTTTTAGTCACAGATTTTCCATATGAGGGTCTGTGTGCCAGATATGCCCAAGAGACTTCCCAATGTCAACATTAATTGTGACATTTTTCAGCCTTTTCATAATCTAAAAAGCACCATGTGACATTACAGGATAACATGGTATTATCCTATGGGATGATGTGATATCCCGTTCCCCCATTTGAGCAACCAGCCAAACACATCTAAAAGCAACTCACCAAACCAGTGCTGTGCCTAATTGAGTGCGCTTTTATGCACACTAATTAGCAGTTTCAGGCCAAGTGTCACATTTCAATCTACAATAAGCTGCGTATGACAGAGCAAGGATGTGGAGGGTGAGGTATCTACATCACAGAGCTTTGAAGGAACAGCAACATTGATACACAAACAGGAAAAAAAACCCCACCCCTTAGAAGGGTAAGAATTCATTCTGCTCCTCTGAGAAAACAGCACGCTTTGTAAAATGCAAAAAGCAGCCTGTGAAACCACCGAGCTCTTTCCCTTAATTCTTTCAGCCACTCAAACTTACAGCACCTGGTCTTCACTCCAGCTTAGAAAGATGCACATAATGTGTACTTCTCCTTCCTTTTCAGGGCAGAGTTGCAGCACCAGATACTTGAAGTTAAAAAGGGATTTTGATTTTAATAATTAATTCATCTGCTCCAACATGTCAGAGATTTCATTCACAGAATTTGGTGAAAAGACTGAAAAAAAGACTCCTCCACGTAATCCCTGCAGCTCTCATCCCCAAAGCAAAGTGACTCTGGGGTGTGAGACTCTGGAAGAAGACCTAAGACCATCTTAGCTTGAAGGATGACACCTTTCAAGAAAGAAAAAGGTCTCTAAAATCTGACTACAGACTAAAGACTGTACACAGTTCACTTGGGAGAGCAACTTACTGACCCGCTGCATTCTCCTCTCCGGACTGACCAACCCCATAAAAGGCAATCTGGAATACGTATGAAATTAAATACTCAATATTTTTAAATATATCAAGTCTGCATGATTAGACAACATCAGCTGAAAGCCAAGTGCGAGGAGGTAAATGCTGCCCACAAGAACAAAACTTCAACATTAACACGTATGCTGGAAGCAGTAAATCCCACATTTCACAGATGGGACACCCAACTGAGGCACTGAGGAGAAACTCTCCAAAGAAAAAGCAGCTCTCAAGACAGAATTTGGGACCTGCACATCTCAAATACTCCCATTTCAGCTGCGCCCCTGGACCAGGAACACGGAGACACTGAACCCCTGCGCTGAAGTCATCCAGGCAAGAGCAGAGGCAGCACAGCAAGACTGAGGGAAAACTGGAGCATTCTCCATGGATTTATGGCTTGTGATAGACACGGTTTGGGGACAGAGGATTTGTGAGCCCAACCTGGAGATCCTGTAGCTGTGGTAGCTCTAGTCCCTTCCCATCTAGGTTCCCTGGCAGCAGGATGCAGCCTGTATTTTATGTATATAAAAATGTATGTGTATACATATATATTTTATGTACACCCATCTCTATAGCTCACATATCCTATACTTTTAAATATATCACATGAAAATCTCTACGCACCAAAACCATCCTTGCAAGTCTCATTTCCTTACAGATGTGGCCTCTATTATGAGCTTACTTTAAAAACTCTTTGAAGAAACAGTCCCACACTGTATTTGGTAACCACTTTTAGTGATTTTTTTTTTGTTATTATTTTTGCCCCCATGAACAAGTTGTGATTTTTTTCAAACACAAGCACAACATTTTACGGGCCAACACCAGTTTTCCTTCTAGCTTTGTGTACTTCAGCAAGAATAATATATATATAATGTATATAAATTAGCAGCAACTGCTCAGATTAGTATCTGATATATACCTCAGCCTGGAGTTTACTCCTCAAGAGATTAAATCCACTCCAACAGCACCATCTGCTGTTATATAAATAACTGAGGTTGCATCAATTGCTCCCTCGACCAAGGAAGTCAAGAGCCCTGCTCTAAATTAGGAATAACTTAGGATGCCTGAAGATCTATTCCACAACAAACTATTTTGTGACACACACGTATTATCAAGTTTTGCAGCCTTTGTATCCTCCCTACTGGCTCACCTTGAGGACCGAACATCTAATTTCTAACATGTTTTATTTCTGAAGGATTCCTCACATAAACACATTTTTGACAGTACCAGTAAAGATGTATTTCCAAGGCAAAAATGGTTAACTATTCAGAGAGAAACAATGAGTGGCCTAGACCTCCCAGTAAGTACCACCAGTATCTCCAACATCATTTAAAAGATAATTCATGCAGCTACCCAGTGCTGCTAAGGGAAATAACAGCTAATTGGAAGACAAATCTAAAATAGGTTTTAAAAGAGACTCAAGAATCTTGAAGCTATTTCATAAAAAGATAAAAAGCCCCCAAAAAAACCAGTCATGCAGGTCGGGTGATGTTTGGGACTAGGAGATCAGACTTGTAAATGGAGCCTACTTCCTCCTTCCCCACCAAAACCAGTTACTAAGCTTTGCTCAAACACTCGGCAAACTCTCAAGTCCTACATGCCAGCTCTGCTTACTTACTTTATTAATGTGGATTGGACACAAATTTGCAGCCAGAAGAGTAACAAAGTTTTTGTAATGTCAACTTGATACTGTTTGCTATTTCTAACCAATATTCTCTTTTCAAACTGCGCTGATCCAATAGCTCTGAAGGGATTTACAGTACAAACGTAAATAAAAGTTTTACATAAAACCATGAAGTGTTAAACAACTGTTTAAATATGTTGAGATGAAGTCACTTCTCCTCGAACTTACAAACTAAATGCATCAATCAGGAAACACAGAATCCTGCTAATATATTTGCATATGTGGTAGACTTACCTTTTTAACTATTGGAGGCACATGCTGACTCTGCAACCTGCAAAAAGAGGACACACAGTTACTTGTTTGGTTCTTCACAAGTTTAAGTGCGTTACAAATGGCAGCTCCTGACCTTAAAAGGGACAAATTTCTGACTCTCTAAAAATAAAGAGCTTATATTGCATATACACAGTCACAGAGCCAAGTCCCTTGTGACCATTCGGGAGATTCCTGGTTAGGAAAAAAAATAATAAATAAAAATAAAAATCAAGGCTGAAGATGCTTAATGCTGAGGGTCAGAAGAAACACCCCCAGAGTACAAGAAGCTATTTAGCAGAACCCAAACTGCAATCTCTGCACCTTTCAGGAGAAAGGGTCAGCAAAACCATGGCAAATAATGGCTTAAAACTGAAATCAACTCCTGTGCTATCACAGCCAGCTTACCCTGCAAGCAAATCCTGAGTTGTCACCTTGTCAATTTCTTTTTTATTTTAAATTTTTAGGCGTTGATTTTAATGCAAATAAACAGCACTGCACACAATGACCCCCTCTCCAAACACTGGTTTCTCCATCCCACTGACACCAGTCAGCGTTCACCTGAAAAACTGGAAAACCCCTCAAGTCCCATGAGTGGGATGGAAAAGAACTGGCAGATGCAGGGTAAGACCCCCCCAGTCCCTGCCCTGCCCAAGGGGGTTGGAACTGGATGATCTTTGAGGTCTCCTCCAAGCAAACCATTCTGTGATTCCAGATACAGGATAACAGGGGAGTAACGCTGTGATAAATCTTATTACCATGAACAGGCAGAGCTGTTGGATCAGGAGCAGGAGGCTTTAATTTTAGAGATGACCCTCTAGTTGTAAGAAAATATTGATGGGACCTTAACAGGGTGAAGATACACCACTCGGTGAGCCCCAAAACCTCTCAGCTGTCACAGTGCCCACACCCTACAAAAACATTCCACTAATTCCACCTCAGCTTTTTCTGTTTCCCAAAGACTTTTTTTCAGTTCCCCAACACTTCAGGGTGGCGTTTTCCAATAAAAACAAAAAACAAATGCCGATGCTCCATTGGGCTTAGCATGAAGCAGAAAAAATGCCCAGAAAACTAGACTCAGGGTCGACAAAGTCCCAACCTAGTGCTCCCATATGCCCAACAAAAAACAGTCCAAAACCTTGGAATAAGAACTATCAATTAGGTGGTATGTGAAAAATCACATATTTGTGGTAACACCCACCAAAAACATATTTTGTTTTAAAAAAAAAATTCGGATAATCCTCTTTCTACATGAGTTCTTAACTAAGTTTTTATATTAGCATATTCTTGAGTTAGTTTAGATTTTATATTATCCTCCTTATATGCCATATTACTCCAGCTGACAATTCCCTGATATTCCAACAAACTAAAAACAATCCATTGAGACTTAAAATTAGTTTGCCACTAGGGACCAAAAACCCTTACCTTATTGACAGCTGCAGTGAGTTTTCCAGGGAAAGAACGAGCCAAGGTAAGAACTAGGGGGGGAAAAAAAGCTTATTTTAATTTTTTTTTTTTTTGATTTACTGTGAACACTAAAGGACAGGTGGAGGAAAAACTGAGCCTTGTAACACCTCCAACCAGTCAAAACTTTAAATAGCGTAGAAAGGGAAATACCACCACGTTGTCATAGCCAGGAACAAAGCTCTCATCTCCAGCATGTCCTACCTGGCTCTGCCCAGGGGCAGAGGGATACTCTGGGGCTTGTTCAAGTTCATGACATGCTTCCCCAACACCTTCTGCAGGCAGAGCCTGCCAGAAGGGGCTCCTCTAGGAGCTCAGCACTTCCCTGTGGCATCTCCACATTGTCACCTTCCAAAAAATAAATCAGTAAACCAATCCTTTGTTCCTTACTACTGAGTTAATTTACCCGAAAAAAGTTTGGAAACATGTCCATGATTTCTCCCAGGGCAGCAAAAGATACTTGAAAGTCACCTGAAGAACACAACATGTTGGTCCATTTAGGAGCATCTCCAAATAACAGCTTTTTAAAAGATCAACTGAAAATGTTTCAAGGCAACAAGCATTCAAACAGACATCTGAAAACCAACTCCATTACACCTCATTACGCACCTCATGTATGGAACAGCACCTCTAGTTTCTTGGAGGCCTTTGGAAAGCTTCCTTAGGAGCATCCAGCTAAAATTTTGAGGTATTTTCTCAACAAACAGTCCTAAAATATTTGAGAATGGAGAAAGATTTCAGGGCTCTCCTCAAGTGATGACGACCTCTTTCCTTGAAGGCAATGAAGGCCTCCTTGGCTGGGCAGGTGGTGGGGGTTTTGTGATGACAACTCCACAGCTGTGACTGTCCCTGTGCCCAAACAACATCCTGTCCCAACCCAGGTGTATCTTCCCCAGCACAAAGGGGCAGAGACACAGCACCAGAACCCACAAGAGGTACCATCTCAAGACACGAACCTGCAAAACCCACCCAATTGGCAGCTTATTCCCTAGGGAGCCTCCCTAGGGAGGCAATCAGCACCAGCTGCACAGCCAGGATGAAAAAAAACCCACCATTAATTCCAATCTTGATGTAGTTACTTTGCTATTTATTTTACTTCGCCAGCATTGAAAACCAAAAGTAATCTGCTGAGGCATCTCAACTGTCTACGTGTGACAGAAACCACAGGTATGTAAAATCTGGGGTCCTCTGCCCTTCCAATGTTCCCCCTGGCTTAGGGAACAGAACTGCCTAGAGGTGGAAAGCCAACTGCATTGTTCAGCTCATAGGATTACAGAAGGGTTTGGGTTGGAAGGGACCTCAAAGCCCAGCCCATCCCATCCCCTGCCAAGGGCAGGGACACCTTCCACCAGCCCAGGTTGCTCCAAGCCCCGTCCAACCTGGCCTTGGACACTTCCAGGGATCCAGGAGCAGCCACAGCTTCTCTGGGCAACCTGCACCAGGGCCTGCCCACCCTCCCAGGGAAGGATTTATTCCAAACACCTAATCTAAATCCCTCCTGTCTTAGTTTTAAGCCATTCCTCTTGTTCTGTCACTATCTGGAATGTGAGAAGGAGATGATTTCACAGCAGACTTTGCTCCTGATCCCAGAAATCAATAATGTTAGTCTGCAGTAAAAGACATGAGTTCAAGGAGCATTGGGACGACACTCTCAGGCACATGGAGGGATTCTTGGGGGGGCTTGTGCAGGGCCAGGAGCTGGACTCAAAGATCCTGATGAGTCCCTTCCAACTCACATTCCATGATTCGATGACATGACATGTCCTTTCATGCACAAAGCAGAGGAGCCATAAAATATAAACTCAGTCAAACAGCACAACCAGGGGACTGCGTTTTCCTTCTGAAACAGTTTTTCCATCTAAACATGAAGAAACGATTTGATGTCTATGATGGCAACTACCACAGTTTATCAGACTGAGCTAAAGAAATACTAGCCCAAATGCAAACCCCACAATCCCTACAGCCCTTTTGATTGCACATTTAAAATTCTAAAATAAATAAAGACAGACTAGCAACCGGTTGCTACAACAAAAAGAAAAAAAAACCAGCTTAGGAAAAAAGGGCATACGTGTTGCAACTGGAACAGGCAGAGGTGCAGATTGTACATGATACGAAAGCTGCCAAAAGTGTCTCCTTCCCGTGACATAAAACAAACTCTTTTTGAACTTATGTATAGAAAGCATCTGTTCGTAAGACACTGAAACCAAGTTCACTGACACTTCAAAAGCTACGAAACTTTAGCAGCTATTAAGCAACTGGAATCGATGGGTGAAAAAAAAAAAAGGATGCTACTCTATGAAGAAATATCCAAGTTCTTACTGCCTTTACTGCAGGTATCAAATGTTCATTGTATGTTCATCATTTATTCTGGAATACTCAAATATTCAATATTCTGAACAAACACATCATAAATGATTTTTCAAACATTTTCTCACCAAAAATAGTTTCACATATTCACATCATACCAGCAAAGAATTCTTTATTTCTGACTTTTAATTTTGTCATTTCCTAGGTCTGGAAAATTATATTAACTGATACACTGGTAGGTTCGACAGCCTAAAGCCTCAGCACAAAGTTTCAATACTGAAACAAAATTATTTCAAAATCAAATATTTTAATGCCACTCCTCCTTTTACAGAATCATCTCTAAGAGCATGTGTAAGAGCAGTTACCGTAAAAGAGAATGTGATTGAAGCCAAAGGAATTGTTCACAGGAACAAAATTACCATAAATGTGTTCAGGGGAACTTAAGCTTTAATCCTGTTGCTGATGATGATTTCACTAGAGGTAATGTTTAAACACTCACATTACTCATTTAGCTGTTTTAAACATTAGTCAAACCGAAATAGCACAATAGTGCAACCTCCAGATTTAGCAGCAGCTTTTGAAAGGCAATGGGAGTTAAGAAATAAATTTTATCTAATTTCTCTGTTCTGTATCAGTACCTTTTAGACAACAGCTTAAAAAAAACCTTAGTCTGGACTACAGACAGACTGTGGACAGGAATTTAGGCCACAGGACCAGGAGGGACAGGACAACCCAGCCATCCCACCCAGTTTGGCACTGGAGGAAGATGCCCCACTTTGGAGTAGATGTTCCTGCACCAACTGACAGAGCTGCTGGGAGCTCTTGTCCCTCCTACAGTGACTGAGCAGGGACTTCACCTTAACACAGTCTAAAAAAAAAAAACACCTGTCAAATCTCCCTCTTGCTTCTTCTATACTGGAGGAATGCAAAGCTTTCCTCCTTCGACCAGCAGCGAGATTTCTCAGCCTTCAGAACAAGGCAGGCTGATGATTCTCAGTCGTACTCCCATCCTAGGGCAAGGATGAGAAGCACGTCAGCACTTGGTACTTAACACTGGTCTTCAGAAAAACGCCTCAGAATATGAAAAGATGCTAAATAAATATCACTTGGTTCAGCAGCGTTCAAAAACATGAGATTATATCCTGCACTAAGGATGCAGGGATATCTTCTCTAGCTTTTACTGTGGGAAGTCACTCTCCACAGTCCTTTAATGAAGTTTATTGCTCCAGGACTGCCAAAACAAGGCATCTTATCCCCAGATTTCTACTTTTAAACACCCTGCCAATGAATTTCTTTAATTTTGTTGCTGAAAGGCAACTTGATTGCAGTTTATAGCACCAAGATGATGATAAAGCAGTAGAAGAGGGTGCAGCAGCTTCAGTAAAAAGACTTCACCAATGTAAAATCTACAGGTTGGAAAAAGGGCTTAACACAGACACTGTACACATTTCATAGAATCACAGAATGGTTTGGCTTGGAAGGAACCTGAAACAGCATTTTGTTCCAACCCCTCCTGCCAGGGAGGGGACCCCTTCCACCAGCCCAGGTTGCTCCAAGCCTCATCCAGCCTGACCTTGGACACTTCCAGGGATCCAGGGGCAGCCACAGCTTCTCTGCCCAACCTGTGCCAGGGCCTGCCCACCCTCACAGCCAACAATTCCTTCCCACTATCCCTCCTAACCCTCTGGCAGTGAGAAGCCATTTCCCCTGGTCCTCTCCCTCCATCCTTTGTCCCAGGTGCCTCTCCAGCTCTCCTCGTGCCTTCAGGCTCTGGAAGGGGTTCTCTGGTCTCCCTGGAGTCTTCTCTTCTCCAGGCTGGACATTCCCAGCTCTCCCAGCCTGGCTCCAGAGCAGACAGGCTTCAGCCCTTGGAGCATCTCCAGGACCTCCTCTTGATCCACCCTAACAAGCCCACATCTTTCTTATTCTGAGGACCCCAAACCTGGACACAGCACTCCAGGTCAAGTCTCACAAGGGCAGAGGGGGAATTTTGGGCTTGTCCTTTGGCACCAAACCCAAAGCCAACCACTTTCCACCAGCCTGCAGCTCACCAACAGCTCTCCCCCCAGGGAGATACATCACAAAACAGTGCCTGCTGTGCTCAAAGTGCCAGAAGGCACAAAACCAAAAATCACGGGTTGCACGTGTGCACCCAAGGCCAGGACACCCACCAGCAGCCTTTTCACCAGGCTTAATATTATTATTTTAAATATATGTTACGCGTATAATGAGGGAGAGGTTCAGAGCCCTTTTAATCCTTTGCCTTTCACCTGAACATTACAGGAACTCCACGCACGGGAAAAGTTAAAAAGACTGTGACAGAAACCTCAATCATGCTGTTTTCCTGACAAAGGATTGGCTTCGCTGGAAATCACATTTCCAGGTCAGTTGTTTCCTTGCTGTTTCCCTATTTACGGATATAGAGCCATTTTGTGATCTGGGCAGAGCTGGAGACTGCAGGAGAGCAAATGGGGTTTTCTTCTCCTCAGAGGCCCACCCTGAGCCCATCCCAGAATGAGAGCACAGCAACAGCAGCAGCAGCAGCAGCAGCGAGCCAAACTCAAAGCACCCTGTGCTTGGGACTCAAGTTTCACTGCCACTCTGCACCTCCTCGGTGGAAGCTTCCAGGATTTTGGTGTCTGCATCTCATCACTGCAGTATTTCAGGAAGAACAAGCTGCTGAACTTCTAAGAATATGAAAGTGTTACCTTTCACTTCTACAGTCACATTTCTGCTTTTCCCCCACAAAAAATACGAGCAGATGTGAACAACTTCAAGCCAACTGTTGATGCACCCTGATTCCCAGTCAGTCATCTGCGTTCCTGGAAGCCTTCCTTCCTCAGGACCTGGCTGTCAGGGATCTCTCTGACATAAGACTGACTCACACTGTTCCTCCTAGAGCAGTTCCTTGTGCTATTCAATATTAAATAGCTGTACGTTAAAAAAAAAAAAACACAAAAAAAAAAACCCAAAAAACAAACACCAACCACACTTATGGTGTAAAATCTGACTGCCATCACCACTCTGGTGTGTGGGCAGAGTGTTTGCCATCACAGAATATTAGACATTTTACAGCCACATTGTACAGAAATGGCACTTACCTCCTTCTTAGTCAAGAAATTTTTTTGCCCGAGTTTGACAGGGCAAGCAAGGAAAGCACTCAGATTTGGATAGGGCAGAAGGGGAGCAAGAGAGAGGGAAGGTGCTGGCATGACTGGGCACAGGTCAGGACTCTTGGCCTGCATTACTTACACATGGAATCACAGAATCACTAAGGTTGAAAAATACCTCTAAGATTATCGAGTCCAACTGTTAACCCAGGATCTCCGTGATCACAACTGAACCATGTCCCCGAGTGCCAAATCCACACACCTTTTCAACACTTTCAGGGATGGTGACTCCACCACCGAAGACAGTTCTGATGAATTCTCCCCCAAGGACTGACTTGTCAGGAGGTAACTCACATTCACTTTCATTAGTCTTTTTAGATCAGATAAAAATTGATAAACAGCTTTTCAGATAATATAACATCTGCTGAGTATTAAAAGCTGTTCCTGAAAGTCAAAGGAAATGAGACTAATGTGAGCTGGAATACTGAAGCCTATTTTACCTACTAAGTTAGTTATGCAAAGTGGTCCCAAAGAATCTTTGAGCAAGACAAATATATTTAGAGGGGAAGAATTAGTCAATTCCAAAAGTTCCAGGTCATGGAATCACAAAATGGTTTGGGTTGGAGGGGACCTTAAAGATCATCCAGTTCCATCCCCTGCCATGGACAGGGACACCTTCCACTAGAACAGGTTGCTCCAAGCCCCATCCAGCTTGAACTTTAACACTTCCAGGGATGGGCAGCAATAGTTCCTCTGGGCAACCTGTGCCAGGACCTCTCCACCCTCACAGGGAAGAATTTCTTCCTTGTATCTAACGCTTTAAAGCTACTCCCCCTTGTCCTATTACTGCCTGTCCTTGTAGTGGGTAGATACAATGAACATTTTTTCTTTGCATTTCTGAGTTTGGAAGAGTTCCATTAACAAAAAAAAAATAAAAAAAATACTAGAGCTGAAAAGAATTTGGTTAAAGGACTGTAATCTTGACTAGAAACACAGATAGTCATGTGGTTTTTTGCCCCCAAGAATTCATAAAATCTAAGTCTTAATAATGGGTGAGAGGAGTGGTATTTATTTCAGTTATTTCAGTTATACATATTGGGCTTCTGATGCTATTTTTAATATAATTTAGGAAAATTACAACACCTTGGTGGATTTTTTGGGTGGGTTGCTGGGACCCCAGCAACGAAACCATGTACTACCAGTTTACTAGAGATCTCACGTGCATCAGTGAAGCTTTGGTCAGAAACAGGAGTACTGATCTCACCTTAATATACAAATGGCTTTTGCCAGTGTCCCCTCTCAAGAAATTGTACCTCTTTTGTAACAGTCACCATCATCAGTCAGATGGGGAAGGGATGGAGCTGAAGTTAATATCACTTGTATCAATTAGAATAAATCAATGTGGTACTTGACAGGACACCACAGTAATTAACTAGTTCTGCAGAGATGCTGGCAACTTCCAGAATGAGAGGGCTGAAAAAGGGAGGGGACAGTCCTGCCAGGGGGAAAATTTACCAATACAGGAGAATTAATAATATCAGGGATTTGTCATTGCATGAGGCATGGGAGAACTGCATGCAGGACCCTACTCCTCTTGGCTATCACTTGCAAATGGGCATCACTTCAAAGTACAAGTGACCACAGGGTGACACATGGCACAGGGAGTTGGAGGGAGGCGTCCCAAGAGCTGCTCTGTTTGAAAAAAAGCAAATCAAGAGTCTGGCCATGCAAATACAAGGGGGAGAGGGAAAGAGGGAAGCAATTATCAGTCGTGTAAGGGAGCACTGTACTGAACCAAGGGCAAGAAACAATTGATGCTTTTCAGGCAGAATTGACACACACTGCAAACGCTGGCACAGAAAGTACAGTGGATTAGCCACAAGCACATCTGTTTTTCTCCAGCCTTCCAGAAAGCACATCTGAGCGGCCCCAGGAGGAGGGCAGAGTTGCCAGCCTCCCATGTGTGCTGCAGGCAGGCTCAGTACAACAGAACTACAGAGGGAAAGAGGCATTTAATGCCACCAAGACTACCTGAGTGACCTCAGCCACAGAAGCAAAGAGTACATCAGTTCATACGTAAACACAAGTTGCTGAGTGGAATCTGGATTATGCACCCACTTTAGTGACTCTTTACTGTAGTAATATTCCCTTTAGACTGAAGATTTTATTCTGGACAAAGTACTGAGTATAAAATATTATGCATATTTCACATACATACCCATACTGCATGTATTTTCTGCGAGGTAAAGAAGCAACTATTGATTCAGAAAAACAGGGAGCTGGTTGTTCTCTGAAGGATGACCTAAGCACTGTGAACATGCACTATCCAAGAAACCAAGACTTTAGCTCTGGGAGGTGAAATCCTCCAATAAAAACTCCAGCAGCCTCCTAAGACAGATCCAAAAGTCAGATATTCACAGCTACCCCGCTGCACACACATTAAAGTAGTATTTACCAGCAATGCTGCCAGGACAACATACACCTCAAGTCCAGCAAACCGCTCTTTGTATGCATTTTAAGTACCACTGAATGTAAAAATACCAATGAGTACAACTAATACAACCTTTGCATTAGTTTGTACTTAGTATCTTTACAATCTGGACTGCAGCAACGTACCAAACCTAGACAGGAACGCACTAGAAGGCAGCAAGGAAGGTCTACAATGCAGGGAGAAGCACAAACACCCAAACCAAAACCTCAGCTAATGCTGAGGAGCTCTGCGACGCTGAAAGCTACAAGGAGAAAAATTCCTTTCCCTACTTTCTACCACTACACTCCAAGAGCTACGACCTTCAAAATATTGGCTTTTTTTTTTTCCCCTTCAGCATTCAAGGCAGCCTGTTTCAGCCAAGCTGTGTCCTGCAGATCAGATGATACTTTGGCAAGAGAGTAACAGTCAATAGACATATTCCTCAACAGAGCTTTTATTAGAAGAATAAAATGCCGTATTTCTAGTCCCTTCCGCATTCACTGAAAGCCATCAAGAGCAGCTACCCAGAAAATGCTCCCACATCTACTGGGGAAGTTCATTTAATGCTAGAAAAGAAAGTACAGCTTTAAAAGAAAGTACATCCATCACACGAGGGACTGAGGAAAGAACAGACTGAAAGAAATACAAAGAACAGCTCTTCTTGGGGGCCAGGAGCTGGACTCAATAATCCTTGTGGGTCCTTCCCAACTCTGGATATTCTTTGAATTCTGAACTTAAAGAAGGTTTATGCTGAAAGCCAGCAAAGGCACCACAGATACTGAGAGGAGCTGTGTGTGCCTGTCCCTGGGCTGGGCAAACTGCCCTCCAAAGGACAATGGCCCACCTTGAGCTGAGCTGCTGACTCTGACACCAGACTGAAGCCCACACAAAGAACACTTGGTTTTGTCTGAGAAAAGAATGCATGAGGGGTGATGGAATATGAGCACTGGGGTGGGGAATACTGTCTAGTGGTGCTGGGTACTATCTGGGCTACAAAAAAGCCAGCCAGGCATCACGATCTGAACTGCAGCCATAGGAGAACGACAAGCTGAGAACAAGGGAGTTACAGGAACACTAGCTATTTTTATTTAAGCTATAATTATTTCAGCTACATTTATCAAAGTTATATTATATCTCCTCCTTCTCTGGAGTGACGTGACCACAGTTTGATGGTCAGGGCTGATATTTCCGGTGTCCTGGAGGCCTCAGCAGAGCTGGGAGCAGGGGGGACAGGGCACAGCAGCCACAGCAAGGCACTGGAGCTGCTCCCAATGGGATGCAGAACGAGCCTTCCTCCTGCTCCACTCGGTACCACGGAGAGCTCCCTCCTTCCCGTCCTCCTCACCAGTCATTTTCCTCTCCAAGCAGGAGATAAAAAAAAACCAAAACATATCACAGACTGTATCTAAGGAATTTGTACACAGAAGAAGTACTCTCGACTGCACAGAAGTTACACGCATGAAGAATGGCGCTGTCTTCCAAAAATATAAACAAGTTACCATCTTGGCAACACATGTAAGCCAAAGCCCAAAAGAACTATTTTACTTCCATGCAAGTTCATTCACAGATCTTATTAATAAGTGAACCTGATTCCTTTAGGAACGCAGGAGCAGAAGAAGGAAAAGCATATAAGAAAATTAGGTTAATACTATATTTAAGCATATGTAAGGACAGTGAATGAAATACTGATTATTCGCTCACTTAATTCAAGAAAAACAACCACTTACTAAGAATAGCTTTCAGGGGATAAGAGAAACTAGGCTGCACCAGGGGGAAAAAAAACCCAACAGACAGAGCTACAGTAGTACTCACTATCCCTCATTATCCACATTCGTCAGCACCAAGGTCTGTGGAAACCAACTGATAGCAAAGCGTCAAACAGGGACAAATTACCCAAAGGCTTTCAGACTAATGCACCCTTTGCACTGGCTGGGAAGCATTCCCAACTCATTATCATCCTCACGGAAAAGAGAAGAGCTGTATTTAATGTGACTTCCCAGATTTTTTTGCCAAGAGTTTCAAAGACACGGGGGAAAAACAAACAGATTTTGTGGGTTTTACTATGATGGAAGGACCTGACAGTCCCCATGGAATAGAGGGGAGGCTACTGGGCTCGAGATCCCACCAGTTTGAGCACGTACAGCAGGTTATGGAGCAAAGAGAGGATTTTCTCTGCTTTCAGGGAAGCTTTTCCTGGGAGACTTTGCCCCTTTGCCTGTCCCTTGCCAACAGCACAGGCGCACACGCTCCCCATCAGACCTTCCTGCTCCTGCCTCAGCTGCACTTTCCTGCCTCACGTTCTTGAGAGCCGCCAACTCAGCAAAGGGTCCTGATTTAGCTTCTGATTAATCAAAGTCTGAACACTCAGTAGGGACAGGAGTACAATCCAATCACAAACTCACAGGCAGTGGACGTGCCCCTGGAGCTCCTCTCTGCACTCCCCAAAGGGAGCCCGTGCACACTCTCCCACCTCCGTGCCAGCCCAAGCATTGAGGTGGAGACAAGCAGGAGACTGTCAGAGAATCATGGAATCGTTAGGTTTGTAAAACACCTCTAAGACCATCAAGACCACCCATTAACCCGCCACTGCCAGGTCCATCACTGAACCATGTCCCTACGTACCACATGCACATGTTTTTTTGAACACTCAGAAGCATATTCCCAACTCAAATTAAAATGCTGGCACGCACCTCCAGCCCACAACTGCCAGGATCACTGGTTTGAGTTAAGCATTAATTTCCAGCTCCTCTTTGTTATCAAAACACAGCATCACATGACCTCAAACTGCAGAACGCCACTTGGCGCTGGGAAGCGGCAGGAGATAAAAAGCATCTGTGAAAATACAAGTACAAGAAAGTCTGTATAATACACATTAAATCCCAGGAAAGTGGATCTGCTCTTAGCACTCCAGTGATGACTTTGCTGGCTCTAAGAGTGTTTTTAACTAAGAGAGGGGCCATGGTCCCAGAGAAGACATCAAAGCCACCGCCACTGAGAAAATACAAGTGTACCACATGGCTCCTCTGAAAAGTAAAAACGGGTAAAAAACAATGGGAATACACCTTAGTCTGGGTGGAAAAGATGACTGGTTTAACATGGAATATGACTGTACAGTTGCCTGTGGCTCCAACACATGTGAAACAGCACCCCGACTTTGTGTAAGACTCCCCAGGCAACGGGTCCAACAGGCTGCAAACCTGCACAGAGTCAGCATCCAAAAGGGGCTATTCAACCTGCTGACAAGTTTAGCTACCAAAACTACCAAAATTAAAGTGAGAAAATGCTATTTCTCTTACAGATTCAGAAGCTATCACCAAGGAGATCTCTCCCCACACAACACCCCCTGCTGATTTCCACACTGCGGAATACACACGTGCTACAAAGTGCTTTCCAGGTGGTTATAAAAGTGAGCAAGCATCTGACAAAAGCAAAGTTATTTCCTCCTCCTTTGATCTCCCAGGGTGAGCTACTTGTGCATGTCAAGAGCAAGCTTTAAAACCTGGGCAGTGGAGGAGGGATATAACCCTGATTCCCCCACTGAGCCAGCTTTATTACAAGTTTCTCCCAAACAAAGCACAGTTCAGCCACTGGCTTATATTAATTCTTCTCATTTTTCAGAGATTTAAATATACCAGCACTGATCCTCTACCTTTAGCCATGAAAAACTTGGCAAGTCTAAGGCCAAACACAGCATTGAAATGTGTTCTCTCAGTCCAAGTTTGATCAGAACCCATTTTTTCTTACTGCCCTCCAAAACGCAGACAGGGTGGACCACACCAAGGCTTCATCACCTTGAGGGCTGTGCTCTTCCCCCAGAGCAACCCTACAGTGATCCTTTCCTTCAACGCTCACTCTGCTGCACAAATTTCCTGATTAATAGTCTGGAACCTCGGTGTTTGTATTATCCCTAGCAGGGGTCTTCTGCTAGGGTTGGTCACACTTATTTTCCACCGAATCCGCTCAGAGTGCAAACTTTATTAATGAAAACATAGGGCTGATCATGCTTTTGAATTAAAGATTCTACTTAGCGCTTCCTGCAAGACATATAAAGAGTTCTGGGGGAGTTTTATTACATCCTCAGTACCTGTGCTCAACATTTGAGGAGAAAAATAAAAACACATTTTGATTCAGAATGGCCACTGCAAATTAAGGTTTTTTTACATCTACATATAAGGAAAGAAATCAAAGATTTTTTTTTTCCCTCTCTTGTAGTTTCCCAACAGACTGTGCACAAAGATTAGAGTATAACTAAGCAAAGAAAAAGGCGGTGAAAGCTTAAACTTAAAGGCTCATTTGCTAATCAATTTGAGGAGCTGAGTAAATCAGCCAAAATAAAAATCAACCCATTTTAGACACAATGAACACTTTCAGCAGAAGCCCTTCAAAACAGCAAAAGCAGATACTAATTATCTCTGCAAATCTCAAAACCTACACAGATTAAATGGGGAAAAAAATACTCCTAGTTGAGGCTGCCTTACAATTCCTATGTAAAACTTCACTGTCATATTACATCTTAAGAATAAAAAAATTTAGTGGTTTCCATACTCACTTGTTCTCTTTTTGATCAGATTTTAAACAGTTCATCTATTTCCAGAACTGATATGACAAAATTAATAGCAGAAAGGTGGAGTCATTGAGAAATTGAAAGTTTGAACAAAGACAAATTGGCACTGGTATAGCCCCCAAGCATAATGTTACCCAAGGCTCATCACAAAGTTGTTAATGCAACTTAAATGTAGCATAATAACAAACACCAGGAAGCAAGGTATTCAGAGAGCACCCTCTGCTATGCAGCACCAAACTCACCATCAAATGAGCAAGATTTCTACTTTAAATTCAAAGTACAGTATATTCCCCCCACATTTCCTCTGAATGAGGATACTCAGGACACTCACCATCTTACCCACAGGACTCAAGATGCTGATCCAAGAGGTCCATTCTGTTAAAATCTCTTTAAAATAAATTAAACCAAAACATTTCTCTTCAATCCACTGAGCAGTCCTTCCTTTTGCATCTCTGCCAAAAGCACTCCGAGCGGAAAAACCCTGGCCCGGGTGCTTTTGGGCACCTATAAAAGGACATTATCCCAAACAACTGCAAGAGCCTTTACAGGGAAATTCAAAACCTTCCCTCATCTCCATCCTGCTTCAGTCCCCAGGGGTAGGGTGGAGCACTCTACCCAAAACAGTTTGTGTTCTTCTGTCACCCGTGGCTAAATCACTCCTCTCCGTTTCCACAACGGAGGATAAGGATACTCAGGAAAATAAGGACACAGCTTCTACTGGAACTACCTGTGAAACTTGATTTCGTTTGTCTCCCTACCACAAAGATCCTCTGATGTCCAAAAATACATGTGCACTCAGCCAACAGCTTTTCTTTCAGCAGAGCACTGATCTGAGAACTCCCTCCCCGCAGGTTCTTGTCCTCACGCAACTTCTTGGTGCTCACCTGTGACATATCCACCCTCTCTTTGAATCTGATGGGCTTTTCAAGGTGCTGACCGACTTCATTCAGGTGTGATGCCATGCAATGGGAAACTGAGCTAGGAAGCAAGGGGAGGTGGCAGGAGCTCCCAACAAAGACATTTTTTATGAAGCAATCCCGATTTAAAAGCACAGACAACATCCCTTTAGGAGACAGAAACGCAAAGAGACTCAACCCTGGGAACATCAGGGAAGACATTTCTCCACAAGAAAAACAAAACAGCATTCCTCTTCAAGCTTGTAAATTTAAAAAAAAAAATAAAATTAAAAAGTCACATAATCCACCAAGACATAAAACCCTAACGGTGTACAAAGGAAAGAAGCTTCTGGTCTCTGACTCTCTGGCTTCCACAGACACTCAGTACCACACAGAGAAAAGCTCAACATGCACCAAGACACACCACTGCAGGAGGCAGCCCCACATGCCCAGAGCCCTCTGAGCAGGGGATGCCCTCAGAGGACAGCTCTGGAATCAGGTTATCCCTGAGCTGTGCTGGCAGCAGGCTGGCCAGGCACCCGAGGGGACAGCACTGAGTCACAGCCCGGGCAGCCAGCACTGACTCAGAGGCTCAAGGTAACCCCGGGCAGCCTTTGGGGAGGTGATGGATTCCCTCGGCACAGCGAGGGATAAAAACATCACGGCTGATCCAAAGGCAGAGAACAGAGAAAGATCCCCCATCCCCTTTGCAGCCAGACGTTCTTGAGAGGATGATTGTCGGGAGCATCACCCTGGGCTCAGCTCTCGCAGTAATATCAGCTACGTGGGTTTCTCTTCTTTTCTATTTTACATTTATTATTTTTAAATGCACAGATGTGCTGTGTCTGCGGTCAGCTCCAGCCCCTGATACTCACAGCTGGCTCCTGCCAGCTCCCAGAATCTGCTGCTGGCCTCTTTGAGGATTTAAATTGCGAAAACAACTCTTTCTCATACCTACCAGGGATTTAAAATGTGAAAACAACTATTTCTCATACCTACCACGCAAAAAAAACCTTACACTAAAAGCATTGAAAAAATGTTAAGCAGCAGGAAAGAGCAAAAAAAAACAGCCACAGTGTCTGCAAAGAGGAAAGAAACTTGCTTTAAAACGACATTTCATTTGCTTACATAATCAACTCACCAAGCTTTTTTTTTTTTTAACTGAGTGTAGGCACCAGTTTGCCAGGGAGCAGCAAAGCCTGACCTGGTCACAGCCCCAAACCGGGATGATACCACCCTGCCTGAGCTAAGAAGCCCAGCCATTTAGAAGCTTTTGCTCACTTAAACCAAAACACAGGTGGCTTTTTTAAAAAAATGAAAAAAGTCCCATTTAGTTATAACAAAGGTGTTCCAACCCACTTAAGTGCTCAGAGCAAGAAGGGCTTGTGGAACTGCATTTCCATTCCCAAAATACACACAGCCCACAAAAGGGTGCTAAACTTTCAACTGAACAGATAAATCTGGATAAACCAGGGGGGGCTAAATATCAATACGGGCTGAGGTCTGGGAGC
Source organism: Grallaria varia (assembly GCA_013396735.1). Lineage (NCBI taxonomy): Eukaryota > Metazoa > Chordata > Aves > Passeriformes > Formicariidae > Grallaria > Grallaria varia. The sequence continues at coordinate 275,601 of VWZG01006119.1, read as the reverse complement.
ACAGTGTGAGTAAAGCTATGAGACACCTCCTGTTTCAACCCCCAAGCACGATGCCCTCTCCGAAAACAAGTGCTCACAGAGGAAATTCTTCTCCTGCTGAAAAAAACCTGGGCCTTGCCTCTGGTCAGCACACAACTACGTGCCAGTAAGGGCCAAGAGCCACATTATTCACTGCAGCGGCGGGGGGAAAAAAAAAAAAGTTAGAAGGTTTGGCAAAACCCCCAAAAGCATCTATCTTGGACATCCCACAAGTAACAACAGCCATTCAAGACGCGGCTCGTTTATACTACGAGGCTCATTACACAGGGGCCTGCCTATTTTTAGAGGCAGATATCGCTACAATTGAGTGCTAGATAAACCCAAACAATTATTTTTAAAAGGGTATTCCATCACTAATTATTCTAAACATCTTGTGGGCTCTGTGAAGGTTGGCCCGCCGCCACTCTCCGGCACAAAACAGCTCCGGGAATGACGCTACGGCCTCACTCCGGCAGCGGCGCGACGGGCAGCTCCCAGGGCTACGAGAAAACGAAAAATAACAAGAAATCGGGCTGCAACCTTATTCACGCTACAGGAATACACGAAGGTCGGTTTGTAACGCACCACTGAAGAGAAAAATGAACAAAAGCCCAGGCCAAGGACCGGCGAGGCGAGGCTGACTGACGGTGGCCACGCTGCCCAGCCACCGCTCCGGCGCTTTCAGCAGCCCCAGCGCGGAGTCCCGAACGCTCCCAATTCCCTTCTCTGGCACGACACCCGCACCCGGGCCCTGAGAGTGCCAGGCGAGGGTGGGACAGAGAACAAGGGTGGCCCGGCAGCAGCCAGGAGCCCTTCGGGGGGAACACGATTGACAGCAAACCGGACCTTTGCCAGCACGGACACCGCGACACCGGCCAAGCCCGAATGCAACCAAACCCCGGGGCCACCACGAAAACCGAACCCCTAACCGGGGGCCGCGGCAACAGATGGACGCGGGCTCCGTGAGGGCGGGGGGTTTATCCAGCCGGGAAGGGAAGCGAAGCGAAGGGAAGGGAAGGCGCTGGATGTGCAGCCGCGTTTCACGCCCGAGCTGCTCTCCAAGGACGCGCCGCCTCCCCGCTGCAGAGGGCGGGCGGCGGCGCCGGGGCCGGCCGGGCTCGGGCTCGGCGGCCCGGCGGGGGCACCCACCGAGGGAGGGCAGCGCCGACAGCCCCCCGATCCCTTGCGGCGTGGCCCCCGGTGCCCGCTGCCCCACGGCCCCGAGAAGGCACCGTGCCCGGGAAGGAGCCCCCGAGGCCAAACTTCCCGCGGCGCCGCCACCCCCTCAAAATGGCTTCGTCGCCGCCCCGGTGAGCCCGCCTGGGCTAGCCTGAGTCCGCC
>VWZG01006119.1:222390-273389 GCA_013396735.1 Grallaria varia | reverse complement strand
CTCACATCCCCCAATTCTCCCTCACACGGCACCTGCCCGACTCAGATCCCCCAATTCTCCCTCACACGGCACCTGCCCGACTCAGATCCCCCAGTGCTCCCTCACACAGCACCTGCCCAGCTCAGATCCCTCACAGCTCCCTCATAGGGTCCCTACCGGGTTCAGATTCCCCCCAGTTCCCTCACAAGGTCCCTACCCGGTTCAGATTCCCCCCAGTTCCCTCACAAGGTCCCTACCCAGCTCAGATCCCCCCACGCTCCCTCACACAGTCCCTGCCCATGTCCATCCCACCACACCAGGCCAAACTGTTTTCCAGAGAGCAGTGTGGGTGATCTTCACCCGAACAACAGCAGCAAAGTTCTTCAGTGCTTCTACCAGGGCTCTCTATGTGCCTTATGGCTTCAGCCTCCTGCAGGACGGGATTAAATAATTACCTTAAAACTTGGCTCCCACATGTTGTTTGTGACAGTGGGCTCAGAGCACGTGGTCACCTGGGGAGCAGGTTACTGAGCAATGATTTGCACTTTGCTCTTGACAGAGAATCACAGAATCCCAAAATGGTTTGGAGTGGTAAGAACCTTAAATAGCACCCAGTGCCACCCCATGCCACGGCCAGGGACACCTTCCACCAGCTCAGGTTGCTCCAAGCCCCGTCCAACCTGGCCTTGGACACTTCCAGGGATCCAGGGGCAGCCACAGCTTCTCTGGGCAGCCTGTGCCAGGGCCTGCCCACCCTCCCAGGGAAGAATTTCTTCCTAATAACCCATCTAAACCTACTCTTTCAGTTTAAAACCACTGCAGATCATTGCAGTTTAAAGACACCTGCAGGTCCAAGCTCATCCCATGGGATGCTGCAGGACAGGGCCGAGTGCAGTGCTGGCCTTGCTCTTCCCAGGTTTTGCAATTTTTCAGGCTTGCAGTCTGTTATCTACTCCTCTTTTTTGCCCTTCAGAGCAGAAAATGTCCCAAAATCTCATTCCTGGCCACAGCTGACCACAGACATCAATGGGTCAGGGAGAAATGTTACCTCTCCCGGCTTTCTGACCATACCTTCAGTGAAGAAAATTCTGCCAATATCCAACCTAAACCTCCCCTGGTACAGCCCGAGGTCATTTCCTCCGGTCCTGGATGCGTGTTGAGGTGTGCTGCTGCACCACCCACCTCAGTGTCACTAAACCCTCGTGCTGAGAGCTCTGTGTGCTCTCTTACCCATTTCTCCAGAGCGCCTGGGTTGTGACACCCCTATGACCGTGTCCCTTCGATGCCCAGCTCCAGGTGCAGCACTGAGCAGCTCCTCCGCTTCCGTGTGGCTTCTTCCTTCTCCCCCTGTTCTTGGTGGGATAAGGATCCGTACAGGCGTTCTCAGGGAGGCAGAGAGGACCAGCACAATAGCCAGCGCTGGAAACAACCATCTATTTTTGTACTTCCTTCTCTCAGATACAACCCTTTGCCTCTGCCCCACTCGGGAGCGGCAGCGCCTGCAGGCAGTCTGCTCTTGACAGGTGGAGCCTTCACCTCCGGGAATGCCTGTCTGCATTTCCTTATCCTATTTTATCCTCAGCTCAAGGAACTTAACACTGACTACTACATTCTTTCCGCTGCCTTAGAACCACCGGTGAAGCCAGCAAGGACGAGACCACATTCCTCAGTTCCACCTCTGTGTCATGAGCCAAAGCACCTGTGTCCAAGTAGGATGTTGGGGAAATCATTGCTGTGACAGGAGCAGGGGGACAAGGCTGAGAGTTAACAACCCTGAGTGGCACCACTGGCGATGAAGATCACAGCACTCAGTGAGCAAGAGCTCTTGCCACTGGGCTGGAAGAGGCTGCAGAATTGCAGGCACCAGGGACAGCTGTTCCCCTCAAGGACATCTAGATGTTCATCAGAGGACAGACAGAAATGCACCTGGGGATGCCCTCTTGGGCCCCTTTGGAGTCTGAGGACAAGGAGGGGGTCTCTGTCAGCTCCAGCCCAGCACTGGAGGGAGGGAAGTCAGCACCAGGGCCCCCCTGAGGGCTCACATTGGGCAAGAGTATTGCCAGCACATCAGGGGAGGTGATCCTGCCTCTCTTCTCAGTCCTGGTGAGGCCACAATGGGAGTGCTGTGTCCAGTTCTGGGCTCCTCAGGACAACAGAGACACAGAGCTCCTGGAGCAGGTCCAGTGGAGAGCTACAAAACTGATCAAGGGACTGGTTCTCCTTTGAGGAGAAGCTGAGGGAGCTAGGTCTGTTCAGCCTCAAGAAGAGATGACAGAGAGGGGACCTCATCCATGTCTGTAAGTACCTAAAGAGGAGATGCCAAGGAGATGGAACCGGGCTCTTCTTGGTGCTGCCAATCAATAGGACAAGAGGCAGTGGGCAGAAATTGATGCCCAGGAAGTTCCACCTGAACACGAGGAAGAACTTCTTTACTGTGCAAATGACCAAGCACTGGAACAGGCTGCCCAGAGAGGGTGTGGAATCTCCCCCACTGGAGATATTCCACAACCATCCGGATGCATCCTGTGTCATGTGCTCTGGGATAATCCTACTTGAGCAGGGAGGTTGCACCAGACGACCCGCGGTGGTCCCTTCCAACCTGACCCATTCTGTGATGCTGTGAAATGGTGAGTGGTGAGGCGGGGGGGAGGTACAGAGTGCCTCCAGGCTCCTCATCCCACATGACGGCCGGCCCAATTCCACCATGGATCAGCTTAGTTCCCTGCACTGTGGGATGCGATGTCCCTCCCCATGTCCCTGTCCCTCCCTCCCTCCCCAAAGAGCACTGGCCTTGCTGAGCTGTGCCACTGTTGACACAGTTGCTGCTGTTTATGAAGCATCATACTTTTCCAAATCATCCAAACCGTGTTTCATGAGGGGTTTTTTTCTTTGGTTGTTTTTTTTGGCTTGGTTTGTTTTTCGTAAACTCACTTTAATAAATGAATGGCTTTTTAACAATGACTTTTTCATCAAAGTCCTGGGAAATTGGCAATATTAGGCTGTTGCTCATAAAACAAATACCATAAGCCAAAAGCCGCTTCACAGTTTCCACATTCTGAAGTGATTTTCCACCCCAGGGCAACATGATTTGCAAACTGGCTTTGCTCCTTCGGGTGCCCACACCCCAGGATACAGCTCAGGGCTGTTAACACTGGCAGGAGTGGGGCTGTGCCCAGCATGAGGCTCCTGCACAGGCTGGTGCTCCCTCAGCACTGCCCAGCTGTGGCTGATGTGACATCAGCCAGTGCCACCAGCAAGGCTGGTGCAGCATCTGAGGTCCCTGTGGGACGTGGAGTTTCAGGAGCTGAGATGATTGTGGGCTTGCCAGAGACACAGACTTCAGAAATGGCCCACTCTTCCCAGAAGTGTTGCCTGTGATTTCAGGGAATTTTTGTTGTGAAACCTTGCCTTTCTTCTGTGCTCATGACTGCCAGCAGGAACCCCCTGCTGCTGTTTAGTGGCTCTGTCTGCATGTGCCCTCTGCACCACACATTGGCATCTTCTGCAGGCAACTTGCCCATGAGCTCTGACGTATAGAGCAGAGCCCAAGGTGACTGACCCATGTTTTGGCATCCCAGTGGCCTTCAGGACAGGTCCTGAACACGTCCCGCTGTGCTGGTCCTGCCGTCCTGGTGAACAGAATCATAGAATCACAGAATCAGCTCGGTTGGAAGAGACCTCCGAGATCATCAAATCTAACCCTTGGTCCAACCCCACTGATCATGGCACTCAGTGCCACATCCAGTCTCATCTTAAAACCCTACAGGGATGGTGAATCCACCACCTCTCTGGGCAGGCCATTCCAATGCCTGATCACTCTCTCTAAAGAATTTCTTTCTAATATCCAACCTAAACCTCCCCTGGCAGAGCTTACGCCCATGCCCTCTTGCCCTACTGCTGGTTGGTGGGAGAAGAGACCACTGTCCACCTGGCTACACCTTCCTGTCAGGTAGTTGTAGAGAGTGAAGAGGTCACCCTTAAGCCTTCTCCTCTCCAGACTGAACACCCCCAGCTCCCTCAGCCTCTTCCCACAGGACTTGTGCTCTTGTAATATAGAATTCCCATCCCACACCAACCATGCTGGAACCACATCTTGCCCCTGGTATGCCAGTTCATCCAGACCTACTTTCAGAGTCCTTGACCTCACCTGAGGATGTGATGGATGCACCGCCAGACACATCACCTCCTCCACCATTCTGTGCCACCAACCCAAGAGAAGCTGCATCCCTGAAAAGCCCTGGCAGCAGATCCAAGCTCAGTGGTTTCTCCCTGCTGTTGCCATCTGATCCTCGGTGGAGTAGCTGCCAAGCCGGGGGAATCTGCTTCCAAAGCCAAGCTGCAACAAGAAGGAGAGGGTATGTTTAACCCATTCCTATGGAAAGACAGTGGCATCCCTTGGTGGCTGCCTGCTGGAGGACAACTGGGGAGCAGAGCTGCATAATCACAGATTTAGCTGCTTCATAGATGGTCTGTAACATGAATTTCTAAGGCCAGCATATAATTCAAAGCAGTTTGACAGCTCCTCTTGCAGTAATCTGCTTGTGTAGACCCTTGACAACACCGAGGTGTGTACCTGTGCTTACATGGTGTCCTGAGCCGGGTCTCCAGGGACAATGGTGATGCCAGACTGGCACATGTCTATGAGTGCCCAAATCAGATGCTGGCTGCTGGTCCGAGCAGAGCGCCCTGCCTGATGTCATCCAAGGGAAGAGCTGGAGCAAGAGACCCGAGACCAAGAGGCTCCCACACTGGTTTGGGGACAGGTCCCAGAGATGGGTAATCTTCACCCTTGGCACTGGAGGAAGGGTGCCATCGGGCCAACGCAATTTCACAGGAGCACCAACGGTCCTGCCTCCTCACCCCACCTGCAGGGACACCTCTGTGGGATGGGGTGGAGGAAGGGCTGGCTCTGACTCCCCCTCACACTCTGCCTGAGCTCACATCCCCAGGCTGGGTGGCCATGGGCATGGGGCAGTGTGGTGCCACACACGGAAAAGGATCCCCCTTGGCTCACAGGGGGCAGGCAGGACCAGAAAGTGCAGGACTGCCTTGGGGACAGTCTCAGCAGAGCCCAACAACAGGTCACAAACCAACCTACTCAGGGACTCACACAATCCCAATTTTCAAATCATGAGCATCTAAGGAAGTCCTGCTCATGGCAGATGAAGTGCAGCATAGGCTGGCTGTTACTGCTCAGCTGCAAGGCCTTGGCACTGAGACAAACTGAGCTGACCTTTTGCTGAGCTACGACAAGGAGAGGTCAAAACAATAAAAAAAGCAAAGCTAACACTGGGAATTAGGAGGAGGAAAAGCTGGGAGCAAGATCCACCAAATGCTATTCAAGTACGAGAACAACATCTCTGGCTCAAAAAACCCAAGACATGGACAGTGGGAAGTTGGAAAATGTATGAAAAAGGATTGCTTGAACTGGTTTGCCACTTCTGTTAGGCTGGTCACCAGCAGCAGCAGCATCCAGAGCTCGTCCCTCCAGGTGCCTGCAGCACCCCCTGCTTCTCTGATGCCCCTGCATTGCACACTAAGCAATAACAAGCACCCTGAGTGTTCACTCGGAGCCCACCACCAACACCAGGCATTGCGGGCACGGGAGTTTGTTTTACCCAGTGAAGTGGAAGGTGTTTAGATTAACCATCACGTTGGTGAGCAGTGATTACACGTATCCAGGACAGCTGCAAACGCGTTGAGATGAAACGTATCCAAAACAGCCATAAACACAGCCACGTACCCTCTGCCCGGTGCACCAAGACTGCTTCCAGCCTGGAACAGCCAGCACAGCTCCGTGGCACCATGGATGCATCCATAAACCCATCAGACAGTGTCTGGGCCTGCAGCCCTGGCACGCTGAGAGGGGCATTGATCCCCCCCGGGGCCCTGCCCCAGTGCAGGGCTCCGAGCAGCCCCCTGCTCCCTGCCAAGCTGCAGAGCCTGCGGAGATCAGGGGGCTGGGAGCAGCAGCAGCCCCCAAGGAAGACACTCTTCTTGCTTCTCCCCTTGCATGTGTTGGCTTCTGTCCCTCAATCCCTCAAACAGTGCCTGCTAAAGCCAGACAAACCACAATTTAAATACAGATCAAGTGTTCAGCTGAGAACAGTCTGTCCTCCTGGCCCCTTCTGGTGTCTGTCTGTCCATCCTCTCAGGCCGGCTGAGGTGGAACAAAGGGTCGCCTGCGCTGGGGTCATTATCTCTTCCTCCACCTCCTTCCCTTGGGAGGATATCCTGGCACTATGCGCCTTCACCTGCTCCGGGCCTGACATTTGGTCCCTTTCCAGCACCTTCCTGTTTGGGATATTTCTTTGTTTTAGCTTCCTTTCCTATTTGTGTCACTGAAATCACGTCCAGGGAGCCTCAAGCGAACAACGCATCACATGCCACTGTCAACAATCCTCCCCAGCAAACTGCATCCTACACACTTGTTGGGCAGGCCTGGTATGGCCCCAGAGACCCTGCCACACCACTATGGTCCCCACCAACCCTGTGACATCTCACTCCCTGTCCCCCAGGTCATGGCTTGCTCAGTGTCAAAGAGAACTTGCGACAGATTAAACCACAGAAATTCTCAATTTAGGAACGTTGAGCAAGGGGTCCAGATCCCACTCCTCAGTGCCCTGGGGTAGCACCATCAGGGACAATTTTGGCTCCCCAGATGTTTGGAGACGACAAGTCACAACGAGCAGAAACAGCCAGACATGCACAGTAAATGGAAGCAGTTCATGCACAAATCACACCAAGTTCAAACAGGGTCACCAACACAGCCCATCTGGCACGAAACACCAATCGTTAAAGCAGAGAGAAGCCCTTAGATGATATTTTATGCATCCTACTTGGAATCAAGCAACCTGGAAAATCTCAGAGCATTCAGATGCAAAGGTCTACATCTTAACAATCCTGCTGGCAAGGCCCTGTGTTTTGCCTGCACTACTTAACAGCTTCCTCATAAGGAAACAATTGAATTGGTTAAGGGAAAAAGCCACCACAAAAATCCTCATCCCATTGTTCAGCTGATAGAGCCCTGTCAGCAACGTCACTCCTGATGCCGGTCCCAGTCTGGGTTTCTGGTGCACCCAATGAGGCATCAGGACCGTGCAGAGAGAAACCACAGAGCCACACATCGCTGCCTTTCCCAGAGAAAACGTCTGAACAGGATTAAATTGCTCATCAAACTAAAAACACAAAGCCAGGTTTAATGCCTCACACTGAAGCAGTCGTGGCTCAGAGCAGCATCAGCAGATCCCTGATAATTATTACATTGGGAAGAGTCAGCAGGCAGAGCACGATTTTCCCTTGCAAGGAAAACGGTGAGTATGGAGATAAGGGTGATTCAATTAACCAGGCTTTATGGGATTTCAAAATGGTATGAGGCAATGCTCTTAAGCACTTAAAGAATACCCAAAAGCTCTTAAAGAAACTGAGCTACCGTGGGATAAGAGGTAGAGACCTCCTGGGATTAGTAACTGGTGAAAAGTCAGGAAGCGAAGAGCAGGCAGGACTGCATCTCCCAAGGGAGGGTCCGATGCATCCTGCACCTCCCTGAGTGCTCTGAAAAGGCCAGGACTGTGACAGCACACCAGGCAGAATGGCCATCAAGGGCAGTGAAGCCAACAAAGGCAGAAAAGCCACAGCGAAACCCATGATTCTGGGCAGGGACAAGTTGGGTTGTGCTCAGAGGCAAAGGCTGGATCAGGTGATTCACCTCGCCCCTCTCTTGTGCAACACCCAGATGAAAGAAGTTGCTAGTGCCAATCTCATCTGCTTCCAAAACCATCACACAGCTTGAATCTGCATGCAGGTTCCCTGAGACTGCTCCTGCAGGAACCCACCTTGGGTTGGTTTCAGAGGTACCTCCGCTGTAAATAAAGAGCAAAAGAAACAGGTATGAGTTTGCAAGTGGCTTCATAAAGTATGGGAAATGTAAGGATCAGCCAGGGAAGGGGACGTCTGAGGGGAGAAATAACTCCACACAGGCAAAGGGCTCATTGCACGTACTGGGGCATGCAAGACTGGCAGAAGGTCAGCAATGCCAGGACTCTGCTCTGCCAGTCCCATCCTGGGCCAGAAGGAGCAGGAGTCCCTGGAGCTGGAACTCTCTGGAGCTCGCTGAGCACTGGGCCAGCCACACTGCGTGTGCTGGGACTGTCTAGAACCATCATCACAGTGTCTGCTGGCACCTGCACCCTGGCAAGCTGCCCTGGGCAGAGCCTGCAGGGGCAGGGATGGAGGAGGGAAGTTCAGCACTCCTTACTATTCAAAGGAGAAAACGTGGCTTCCTCATGGCCCTGTGCTGCCCAAGAAGCTGCACTGCACATGGTACAGCCAGACAGGCACTTCAGGTCACAAGGAAGTCACCGGGACCTGGGCTACAGCAAGACCAGCTGTGGCCAGGCTGAGTCATGACCAGTTGGGCCCAAGGCAGACATCCCTGTGGGCTGGGGTGTGGCTGGTGACGCTCGAAGTTAGGGGAGGGCGAGGAGTGCAAGTCCTTTTTTGTGAGCTGGGAGGCACCTCCTCACCCCCAGACAGCAAACCTACAGACACACACACCCCTAAGTGACTCACAGAGGTTTAAAGCTCAGACTGCCCAGTGGCTGTGGTGAAGACCATGCCTGGGAAGGGAATCAGTCCTGGTGAGCCCTGGCCAGGGAGCAGAGGAGAGCAACCACTCTGCAGCTCCCAACAATCCCACTGCTCTTCACCAGCTGCCACTGTCACATTAAGTGCAGGGTAAGAAACGTAGCAGAGGGCTGGAGTCGCACATGACCATGGCACAACCCAGGGCCTGCAGATGGAGAGGAGAACCTGGGAGTCATCTCAAGGAGGCTGTGACAGCACCCCAGCCCCACAGCCCCCAGCCAGAAGCCGGCAGGAGCTATCCAGGCTCACCAGGAAGCTGCCACAAACTTCCCCTGGCAGTCTTGGAGGCAGCCAGCTCCACCCCGCCAGTACCCAGAGCACCAGCATGAGCCTCAGAGGTGATGCTGGAAAAAGCCATCACATATGCTTAGCTCTAGGGGAAAAAAGGAAAGCCATGGGCACAACGTGGCTCGTGGCTTCAACCAGAGCACCAGCAGAAGGTCTCTCTACCCAGCATAAGTCAGAGTTTCCACAGGCAAAGGGGATGTGCAAGGCCTGCAAGGCAAGCTTTGCAGGGCAGACAAGCCAGCTGGCGGAAGGAAGGAGGAGGAAGGCTACGTGCTCGCATTGGGGACTTCCTCGGGTTAGCCCAAGGGTTGGGACTGGCTCTGTGTGACTCACTGTGCTTTTCTGAGCTGTGCTGCTGCCTTGATGCAACCCCTGCTCCAGAGGGAGCCAACGGCGAGGGGCGATCACTGGTATCGGGGAGGAACGAGGCAGTAGTAGGAGCTGCTAGTAAAAATCATCTCTTTGCAACCTGCACACCAGAGACACTACCACTGGCTGCTTGTAAGGGAGAATCCCGTTCCACCCACCACTTCATGTGCAGCTGAAAATATCCGCTGGTGCCACCAGATGGATGGGATACCCAGGCTCCTGCTTCCAGACGCAGTTCTCTGAACAGCCTCCGAAGGCAAAATCCCCACCAAGAAAGAAAACAGCTCGGAAAAGTAGCCCCAAATTTCTCCAGCCCCGAGTTGTTGTGCATTTGCTGCTTACTCACTCATTGCCAAGTCTGGAGCTGCCGGGTTGGGCCGCCACCCTCCCCTCTGGCACAACTACTCCTTCCAGCTTGGAAGCTATTTTTTTCCCACTCCGCTATCTTAAAAAAAGAAAAAAAAAAAAAAGGCGTGAAAGCTTTTATCATCCTGAAAACACGCCAACTGCGAAGGCGACTCTGTGTCTCAGACGCCTGTTTCCTGGCAGATTGGAAGCCCTTTGCTCAACTGCTTGGATGGCGGGGGCAGGAGATGCCTGCAGCAGCAGGCTGTGAACTGCAGCTCTAAACACTCCCATGTTTAACTGCTGCTGAATTCCCAGGGGACCAACATTTCCAAACAGCGGGCGAAGAGCTACGCACGCACAGCCGAGCGGCCCGTGCGAGGTGACAGAAAGGTGTGAAGGTGTTGCGCAGTGACGCTGCACCTGCAGGTGAAGGCCACTGGCACGGGTGTACAGGAGGTGCCAGGGGGGCCACGTGGCCCAACACCCATGCCTGGGTACAGCTGCCAGGCAGCACCGACTGGGGGCACCCTGCTCTGCCTGGTCAGTGACCCCTTCACCGCTGGGATAACGAGGCTTCAGCTCTGTCAGCTCCCAGAGGTTTGAAGGGAAAGGATGGGACTGAGCCGTGGGGGCTGAGCAGGGGAAAACTGCAGGATGACTGTACTGCTGGTGCCCGAATTTCCAAGGACCAGCTCTGGCTGTAACCACCTAAAGGCTCTGGGAAGTCCATGTGCAGCCTGAGAGGTGGGGACAGCCCCTGCCTTGATGCCACCCTGGAAGGAGCTACACACAGACCCCTTCACCCCAGTGATGCTTTTTGGGGCTCCAAAGTGCATTGATGACATCAGAGGAAGTTTTTGAGATCTTCCTCTTTTGCCATCCAGTTCTCAACTTCACCCCGCTGGAGTGGGAAGGGGGAGGGAAAGGGGAGTGAGAGAGCAGTGTCTGTGTGTGCCTTGGTGGGGGCACTGAGCTGGGGAGTACCATTCCTAAACCATTACAAGGCAGAAGGGTATCTCCTGTCACATGACCCCCCGCAACATGGACCCGAGCACCCACCTAGAACCAGCCCTGCTGCCAGCTGAGGGTTTTCCTCAACATTTCAATCCAGGCCACCCATCGTTGCTCCAACTTTTAAGTTACTTGGAACCACCTGTGAAAAGAAAACAAAGCAGTCTGGGAAGACAGATATTGATGGCCTTTCAGATTTTCTTTCACTCTTGGGACAAGTTTCAAGGAAGAACACACCATACCAGCTGCCTCCTGCCCTCCACATACACTTCTCCACCCCCTGGAGAGCCCAGTTCACTAACAAGAGGAGCAGCTTCCTTCCCTCCTTTGTACTTAGAATCATGGAATGAGAGAATTATACAGTGGTTTGGGTTGGAAAGAACCTGAAAGACCACCTAATTCCAACACCTCGCCATGGGCAGGGACACCTTCCACCAGCCCAGGTTGCTCCAAGCCCCATCCAACCTGGCCTTGGACACTTCCAGGGATCCAGGGGCAGCCACAGCTTCTCTGGGCACCCTGTGCCAGGGCCTGCCCACCCTCACAGGGAAGGACTCTTTACCAGTATCCCATCTAACCCTGCCCTCTGGCAGTGGGAAGCCATTCCCCTTGTCCAAAGCCCCTCTCCAGCTCACCTGGAGCCCCTTTAGGCACTGGGTGGTGCGGGGAGAGGGCTCTAAGGTCTCCCCAAAGCTCTCTCTTCTCCAGGCTGAACAATTCTTGGATGTCTTCACCTTTTTTACCTTGGATGTCTTCACGTTCTCTCCATTTAGGCACAAGGCTGGCTGCAGCCAGGGCTGGCCAGCCCAAGGGCAGTGGGCTGGAGGATGGGACACAGGCAGCATCTCTCCATGGCCTCCTGCCAGGCCCCTGCAGTGGCACGGTGACATTTCTCTAACAGGCAGCATCAGCGACAGTGTCTGCGCTGCCAGAACCAAGTGGCATCAGGCAAACTGCCTTTTGTCCAACAGTGCCAGCCAGGAGGGAGAAAAACAGCCCCACTACCGGTGAGGCAGAAGGTAGGTATGGCCAAGGTGCCAGCCACTCCCACTGCAGATGGTTTCAGGCACTAACTTGGGTCGTAGTCAGCTGCAGGAAGAAGCTTTCCCACGGTTAAGAAGCATCAGTAAACTTTTTTTATGTTGGAAAGACAGGACAGAGATTTCTCACTGCTTGTGTTGCAGGAGGCAGTAGCAGTCTCCTGATTCGCTATACACATGGAAAAAACAACTATTTTAAGTAATTTTTTCAGTGATGGAAATAAGCTCGTATTTCAATGTCTATTTACAAAAACAAAAGCCAGACAAACTCAGTGCTGTATGAAAGTATGTTTATTCCAAAGTCAAATTTCTCACATGAAACAATGTCTGTGAACAGCAGAATGGCCCTGACAGATCTCCAACAGCCGCCTGGGCTCCAGGGCTTGGGGTCCCGAACCACCCCAACAGAGCCACCACAAATCTCTTCTCCGAGTTGTCAGGAAGGGCAGGGAAATGACAGAAAACAGATACGTGGCCATTGGGGCAGTTTCAGAAACGGTGCCTGCTCACAAGGAGAGCAAATGAATCAAGACACTTTGCAGGGAGATTAATGCCTGCACAAAGATCCCATGGAACACTCTGCTGCGTGCAGACTGCCTGCAAAGGAGCAGCTGCCCCTGTCAGGAGAGAGCCGTGTTATTCCCGGGGACAGAAACCAGGGCTGCTGGATTTAATCATCTGCTGAACTGCTTCCAAGGAGCGAAGTGGTTGAGAGGCCGTGTCAGTGACGTGCTCCTCGGCAGCCCAGAGCCCTCGCGCCCCGGTGCGCACCTCTGATCCCGGCTGACACTCTAAAGGGGATTCCCTTCCTCCCCCACCCTCAGCCTCTTGGAGAGGTGCTTGCTGATGGCCAGGAGGGGGTTGGCTCTGTACTCAGGGTCGGTGACAACCTCGTGAAACCGGGCCACTTCCTCCTCTCTGAGGAGAGAAAAATAACACATGGATTCTCTCAGTGCCTCATGCAATGGGAACTGAGCAGATAAGGAGCAAACTCATAAAGCAGTGGATTTCTGTCGAGACAGAGTGATCCCAGGTGTAAATCTCAGCAAGAGACAGTGCAAGAAATAAACCTCATTTAGCCAAGGGCAAAGCTCAAATTGCTGCCAGCTTCATGGGAGACAGAGACTTGATCTCGTGCCACAGAGACAGAAACAATCACGTTAGTGTCCAGCATCGCTTAGAAATGGTTATTTTAGAGCTTTTCTCTAGTAAATCAAGGGGCTGCAGGAATCTGGTAAATCACTGGGAATGAAAATGCCCTCAGATTGCACCAGCACAAAATCAGGTTCTCTTTTGAAAGCTTATCTACTAACTTTCTTTACTGCTGAACACTGAGGCTTGGCAATCCAACGTGCAACACCGCTTAGACACCACAGAAAGAGCATGACAGAATTCCCTCTGCATACCTGGTCACAGCTCATCTTAAAAAGCAAGCAAGCAGGTAAGAACAAGAACAGAGCAGGGAGTGTAAAGGAAAACCTGTGAGTTTTCACACAGCCACATCCACTGCAGCATCCCCACCTCCCTCAGACTGCCAGGCTCTCCACAGCCTTGCCAGACACACATTTGTTGGCATTCAGCTGCTCCCCTCCCAGGTATGGCACTTCCCTTCAATGCCAGCCCTGTCTCTGGCAAAGAAACAGAAGAGCTAAACCCGAAGTTTGGCTTGTGGCAGGTGGGGCAATACAGTGAGTCTCAGGGAACCTCCCATCCCAACTAATAGCTTGGGAAATAAACCTCAAGACCTTCCTCCAAACTTTGTTCCTCACACGAAGCAGAGACTTCCCAGACCACCAAAAGGTAAAGAAAGGCAGAGCTGAGCAAGGAAGGCATCCCAGCACCACCAGTGGCCACTTGCTGACAGAGAAGGGTATTCACCGAATGTGCTGGAGAGCACTGCTGGGATCTGTAGCCTGACTGTTCAGCCTCAGGCTGAAGTTGAAGGGCTCAGAACTGACTGAAATCCTGGCAACATGAAAGCAAACACTGCCGGATCACAGGGCCTGGCCCCAGGAGAGCTGTGCTGAGGCAAAATTAAGTTCCTGATGCCTAGTGGCAGTATAAACTATCCATGAGATTATACAGGGGAATAAGGAGTGGCCAGACTAAGCTCAGGAATTAAACTCTCCATCCTTGATGATACTCAAAAGCCATGTGGACATGGTCCTGAGCAATCAGCTCTGGGTGACCCTCCTTGAGCAGGGGAGTTGGCCCAGCTGCCCCCGAGGGTCCCTTCCAGTCCCAGCCATTCTGTAAGAACTGGACACTGGTAACTGGGTACTTACAGGAGCCGGTGTTTCTGAGCTTGTTTCATCAGACAGAAGTCCGATGGTTCTGCCTTTGCTATATGGCTGTGGAGAGAAGAAACAAAACAAGTGAGTGAGTGTTAGAGAAGAGCAGTAATTTAGCAATGGCTGTGGAGATGGAAAGAGTCCAGGAATTCTGCATCTGCCTTCCCAGAAAGGACAGGTAATTGTCCTGCATGGAAACTGTCCTGAAAGGAAATTATTTCCACTGCGTGGCAATGCAAACTCCTTGCGACACAGAGTGCCAGAGCAGAAGGCATTACAGGAAAACAGGATCACTCAGTTCCAGCCCTGCTCATTAGCTGTGCGTGCCCTGATCACTTTCTGCTTATCGCTGCCCTCCGGGTCAAACTGATCCTGTTGCTTAGAGAAAAGATCCCTCTGACCTTGCCCTCACCGCCACACGTGTCACCTCTGCAGGGCTCATGTTCCCTACCAGCCCTTACAGACAGTGCCAGGGATACTGAGGAACTGCCAGCCCTGCTCTGGATCCTCCAGCAGGACGGTGCACTGTGCGCAGGAGAGGCAAGGCAGCAGGGATAGATCCAGACTCTCCATAACCCATTCCTTGTTCCTTGGCGAAGTCCAAGGAGACCAGAGGTGTAATCCCATCCCACACAGTGCCCAATGCCAAGCAGCACAGCAGAGATTTATCACAAACCCAGCGGTGAGCCCCAAAGGGACACACAGGAAGGGCAGAGCTTGCTTTTGGGACATGAAGTGTGCAAGGGGAGTTGCTGGTAGAACTGGAAAGGAGAAGAAATTTCCATTTTTCAGGACAACACAGATATAGAAGTTAACAGGAGAAACAAGTTGGGAAGAGGGTCTGCCTCCATGGGGCAGCTTCAATCTGATTTGCCCTAAGGCTGAGCCCCAGCAACAGCCCAAGGTGGGAGGAAGAGGGTCCTGGGCAGGACTCAAGGAGCTCAAGGAGCAATCTTCCCATAATAGTGGGTGCTAGGGAGTAGAACCCTCCCTGCCTGATCTGCCCCACAGGTCAGGAAACAAGACAGTTCCTCACCTTCTCTTGAAGACAGCAGGATCTGGTCTCTTCTTGGCAGTGTTACAGTGGCCTCCTCTTCCTATTTCCCTCCCTGCCGCACTACCCTCCATCCTGTTGTTTTGTCTTTTTTCCCCCCATTCTTCCTTCCCTCCTACTCCCTTGCCTTATATTCCATCACCTCACTCACTTCCATCACCCCTCTCTACTCCATCAGCTCCTGCTCATTTTCCTCTCCTCTCCTCTCCCAGTTTTAACAGCTCAGCACAGGAACAATTTCTTGTCCCAGTTTGCCTGGAACGCTCAGGGAAGCTCAGAGAAATCCCTTTCCAAGCTGGATGGCAACCCACGGTCACCAGAGCACCAGCCAAACCCATGTGTGGCACCACGTCGCCACAGCAGCCCCTTCAGAGACAGGCAGCTCTGCAGAGGGTGACAGAGTCTAAAGGAAAGCTGTTCTAGAGCACATCCCAGGCTGGACTTCCCTCCAAAACCACCAACACGCTCACTGCCTGCTCTCCTGGACCACGTTAGCAGCCCAGTTTCATTACACTTCATTGCCTTCATTCATTATAAAATAGAATAAAAACCTCCCTGTAATGCGCTTTTACCCTGCAGGAGATCAAATTCCTGGAGAATCTAATCTTTTATTAATAACGATGACAAATTCATCAGAGTATTACCCTTCCTTTCTGCAATGACTCAAATCCTCTAAAAGCCTCCTCTGATTATTTCCAACACTTCTGCACGCAGAAGAAGCCAGAAGGCAGCAAGGGGAAGGAGAGCCCTGTAGCTCCTCCATGCCAGCACCAAGGTTGGCATCTCCCAGGCTGACATCACCCAAGGACAAACTTCCACCTTCAGCGTGGGCCGACTCTGGCTTCCAAAAGGACAGACCAGGGATCCCACACCCCACAGGAGGACTGGGCTGGGCGAGGGAGGGACCTGACAGTGCATCTCCCAGGGCATCAGGCTGGAAATTCGTGCAAGGTCATCAAACCCGTCCAGGTGTACCACACGTGCCCTGCCATGAAGTGCACTACAGGAGAGAAGGTCATTGCAGCTGCTGGGACGGGGTGTTTTGGCCAGTGTTTTGCCTTAAAGCATCCCGTGGCAGATGGTCAGAGAGGGATGAGACTGGAGGAATTCCGCCCAGAGAAGAGAAGGATCTGGGGGGGACCTCAGAGCCCCTTCCAATACTAAAAAGGCTCCAAGAGAGCTGGAGAGGTACTTTGGACAGGGGCTTGGAGTGACAGGACACAGGGAACGGTTTCCCACTGACAGAGAGAAGTTTTAGACTGGATATTGTTGGGGTGTCCTGCACAGGGCCAGGACTTGGACTTGATGATCCTGATGGGTTCCTTCCCACTCAGCATATTCTATGATTCTGATAAGAAATTCTTCCTTGTGAGAGTGGGCAGGCCCTGGCACAGGTTGCCCAGAGAAGCTGTGGCTGCTCCTGGATCCCTGGAAGTGTCAGTAAGTCCTGGCCAAAAACTCCAACCAGCTCTCAGTGCTTTGTAAGATTTGAAACTCTACTTTGTTCATTCCCACTGAAAGAGTGGGCAGGCTAAATGGTTGTAAGATAGGGGAAAAAAACAAGAAAAGGAAAAGAAAAAAGCTCTTCAAAGAATGAGAAGCCAAGTTAAGAGAAATGTGTTTCTGTATTTTCTGTGAGGTTCATAGCTGCTGTTTGTCTGACAAGTGGCTTTCCAGGAGCACAGAGAACTGGCAGCTCAGCCATGCTCTTGGCCAAAACCGCACTGCAAGACAACAGGCGAGCAAAGATTCTGGCCAGAGTGTAAAGCACTGCTCAAAGGCCTTGAACTGCCTTGAGAGAGAGCCTGGATGGAGGTCTGCAAGGACAATGTCAGGCTGGAAAACACCTCAATCCTGGCTATCAGGTGAGCTCAGCAGCACTACATTCTGGACACTTTGTGTGGCACTCCTGCAAATCCCAGGACATCTGGATGCTCCCAGCCTGTCTCATGCCCAGCCTCATGTGAGCAAAATGGTTCCCCTCTTAGCTGTGGGTTCAGAAGACACGTTTCACCTTTTTTTCTTGTGCCAAGTGAAGGTTGGAAAGGTGTGAAACAGCATTGAGAATGAGACCCTGCTCTCCCTTCTCCCGCAGGAAGAAGGGGAATACACAGACCATCCCTAAAGGGCACATACCTCTGGAGTGGCTTCCTGCCCCTACCACCCGTGGTCAGGTCGGAGAGCTCAGGTAGGGCTTCCATCAAGGGCTGCATGTCTCCCACCACAGGCGTCGCTTTTCGCTTCGCTTCAGCCTTTTGCTTCTGCTTCATCATCTTCACACTTTCTATTTCTGAATCAGAAACCAGGTGTTACTGGAGGAAGGGGAAGCGTCTGCAGGAGATAACCCTTGAGCGAAGAAATTCATAGACTGCTTTACCATCTACAGGAGCAACAGGCCAGAAGTGACTTAAACAAGGGAAAGACCAAAAATAATGCAGCTGGGTCGCTGCCTTCCTCAAAAGCTGTGTTTGCTTGGAACTACAGACCTCCCTTCTGACACTGCAGTGGGAAGTGAAATTCCCAGACCGGTTCTGTCTGAACTGTTTCCATCCCTTACACTGTTCATCCCTCACAGCAATGCAGCCCAGGAGTCCTGATGTGGCAAAAAAAAACCCACACTGACCTTGCATGGAATGGGGAGAGAGAAACAAGAGGGGAAGGAAGAAACAAAATACAGTCAGCTCCACATCTGGCCTTAAACAGGCACAGCTCTGTCTCTGCTTTGCTGTTGGGACCAAACAGTGGTCTCCTAGCACAGGCAGAAAAGAGAAACTGAATTTCAGTTGTTTGCTTAGTTTGGAGCGAGCCAAGGTCTCACCTTCATGACTCATGGCAGAGTGCAAGCAGTCAGACACTGGATAAACTGGACCCTTGGAAAAGCACTGGGTCAAGTGGCAGAGGTTTCCTTGGAACCACGTTTTCCAGTGTCCCTGCAGCAGCTCTCACATGGCTGTGGGCACAGACAACTCCACAAATGTCCCATCAATCTCCCCCTCGGTCATGGGAGGTGGGCTTGGAAAGCCACAGGCTTCTGCCTCAGGCCTTGGTGTCGCAGCAAGTCCCCCAGAGCCAGCAGCTCCCAGGGCTTTAGGACAACCCACCAAAGCCCAGCACTCACACAAGCTTCCAGTTGCAACTCCAAGATGCCCCAACCTGACCCAAAAGTCCCTTGGACAAGTGGAAGGATAAGCCTCTGTGCTGAGCTGGAAACTCCTTGTGGGACGTGACGGAGCGCCAGGAGCCATGGGGATGAGTTGGTGGCATAGGGAGGCCAAAAGCTCCCAAGGCAGCGCAGCCACAGAAGCCCAAGAATTTTTGGTGTGAGCACAAAAGCAGCCAGTCCCACTCACAGACCACAATCCTGGGTCTAATCCTGCCCCCCAGTCAAGGAAGCAGAACTCAAATTGCCTGGCTGGCTCCTTTAATGCCTTTGCCTTGTTCGCTCTCCAACTCGGCTGAGTCGAAGAGCAACAGTTTTTCATGAACTGCAATTCTGCTGCACATGGATGTTTGTGACAAATCTGGTTGGAAATGCTTCTCCTCACAGCAATCCCTGCCAAGAACACAGTTTTCTGTTCTGCATCACTTCTTTTTTTGGTCTGGCTTTATGAAGCTGACTCCTTCAGTGCTTTCATAAACAGTGTGTGCTGAAAATTTTCAGACACCTGATTCTGCACAAACATCCCAAATTCTTTTCCTATGAAGTCTTGTTCGTCTGAGGAGCCATGCAATATATGTATTTTTAAATGTGCATACTTCTAATGTCTGAAGCATTACATAAGTTTTTTCCCTCTCTGGTCTCTCTTAAGATCACTTATGGAAATGGAAGAAAGCTCCAAGTTTTGCATTTGCTCTACTGGGCTGAACTTTGGTTCCCAGGGTCTTGGCATCCAGTGTCACAAGAGCAACCCTGGGACAAGAAGAAACAACAAACTCAGATTAAGGCAAACAGAGATGGAGTGATAACAGCTCCAGCAGTCCAAGTTCGGTTCTCTTTTGGGGGGCAAAGAGTTCCTTCTCCACAAAACAAGGCAGAGTTTTTAGGTACTTCTGTGCCTGTAAAGCACTTCTAACACCTAATATCTTCTAAGGCAGATTAATGTCGCCTGGAGTTTACTCTCTTGGTGTTTCACTCAAAGCAAAGACTGTATTTCATTTGGTGATTTCAGAGTCAAGAGAGAGGGAAAGAGGCCACAGCAGGGCCAAAACAACACACACAATCTTGGAAAAGACCGATGCTACCAGAGCATCAGGAGGGCAGGATTAGGAGAGCTTGGGGATCCTGCTCTTGGGCACTTCCAAAGCAGCTGAATTCCACCAGCACAGCTTTCTGTGCTTTGTGTCCAAGGGCTGCAGATGTCAAAGGCACTGGGAAGCTGTTTGGGAGGAGGTTTCCTTCACACACACACACTGATAAATCCTCAGCTTTTTATCTAAGAGGAGCCAGACAGACTTTCACTGCAGCTGGTGAAATCACAGGTTAATGGACTTGAGCTCAGAGAGCATGTGATGGAGCAGAAAGCCACATCCCTCTGCCCCAAACACAGCCAGTCTCTAACCTGTTGGGCAAGAAGGTGCTGAGGGAAAAGCCTGTCCCAAGAACACCTCCAAGCGACACAAGGAATCCCTCTGCTACACAGGGTAGGACAACACAGCCTCTCACCGTGCTGAGATACTCAAAGCAAAAATACAGACACTTCCCACAGGAAAAAGAAGCATTTCTGCCATGGGCTGGTTTTGTTTAGCTCATATTTCACAGCCTCGAGAAAGGCCAGACTGTCTGGTAAGTGGGTTCACTGACCCTTAGCATGTGGGAAAGAGCAATAACACAGCCAGCAGTGTCCAGAGCTCTGCCTTAGCACAGGCTCTCAGTGTCCAGAGCTCTGCCTTAGCACAGGCTCTCACCACAGAGCTTTGGGATTAGGTGGTGGCACCATGGGGCTCAGCTCTGGGCTGTCCTACCACCCCCACGGCTCCTCAGGGACAAGGAGCTCCACGACACAGCTAGTCCTACCCATACCAGAGCTTTAAGAGATGGAAAAACACGCTAAACTTAGGTGGGCACAGTGTCCTATCTGGATAAAGAAAGGGTTAATGTGGTCACATATATTACACATGGAGAAGGATAAAAACCACACTGGGGCCAGTGATTCAGTCTTGGCATAAAACACTGAGAAAGAGTAGCTGGGAGTTCTGCCCCACCTGCTGGGGAGCAGTGGGGAGGTTCCTGGGAAGCATTCAGCCTCTCCCAGCACCTCACCCACATCCAGGGAACAGAGGGACCCACCAGAGCCACGCTCCCTGCTGTGTGACATGGGGTACTCACTCTGCAGCCACCTTTCTTTCCTCAGCTTCATCTTTTCTTTCTTGGAAAGCACTGTTTTTTCTTCTAAACCTAGAAGAGAAGAGACATGAGATGGAGCCTGGCTCCTGCACAACAGATTTTGTCCAACCCTGGAAGTTTTGGAACTTGCTGGCAGGTCAGGCACAGCAGGGGCTACACTGCACCCCAACCTTTAGCCAAACAAATCAAACCTGACTTGCTGTAGGTTAAAACCCAAGAAAGTAGATCACATCATCAGCACAGAATCCTAGAATGGTTTGGGTTGGAAGAGACCTAAAAGCCCACCTTGTTACAAACCCCCTGCCATGGGCAGGGACACCTTCCACCAGCCCAGGTTGCTCCAAGCCCCGTCCAACCTGGCCTTGGACACTTCCAGGGATCCAGGGTCAGCCACAGCTTCTCTGGGCAACATGTGCCAGGGGCTGCCCACCCTCCCGGGGAAGGATCTCTGAATATCCCTGGGGCAGACCCACAAGGAGCAGCTGATCACTGGCAGCTTGTAAAACAGTCTAGTACCTCTTGTTCACCAAATTCAGTATTTGGAAAGCAGCTGTTGAGTACTGATATCCAGTACCAAGAAAAATAACATCACAAATATTTTTATTGATCTGTTGCAGACACTGCAAAATTACATCTTTAAAATAAAGTGTTTTGTGTTTAAAATAAAATTTCTCCTGAAATGTGCTGGGAATATCAGAATGCCAATGGAGGAACAAGCTCCCCAAAGATCACTCCTCTCACTTTAGCTTATGCTCAAGCCTGGAAAAGAACAAATAGCCCATTTTTACCCAAAAAGAAATAGAAGAAAGAAATTCAATGCAGTTCTGAAAACAATTCACTGAGGGACAGCTCCTCCTCTGTCCTCTGAAGCTATGAAACTTTCAGGGTGATTTTAACAAAAGCAGGATCATCTTTTAGTAATTCCTTAAGATCAGAACAAGCCTTGTGGGGCTTGGGGGACCTTTCCATAAAGTCAGTGATCACCACCATGTTTTGGGTTTCTGGAGGACACGAAGAATGAAGCTGGAGCTTCCACTGCTTCAAGTGGCAGCAAAATGCATCCCTGCAGTCAGTGCACCCAAAAAGCAAGAAATAAACCCATGTTTGTCATGGCATCAAAGCAGATGCTGAAACGACAAATTGCCTGTTCCAACAACCAGCTCCAAGCCACGCCCACCCCCATTGCTCCATGTTTCTGGGATTTCAGGGCTAAAAAGGATGAATTATGGCCAAGTGGCACACTGCACCCTGCTGATCTGCAGAGGGCTGCCTGCACAGGATGGGACCCAACATGGAATGGCTGGGGTTGGAAAAGTCCATGGGATCCTTAATGGAAAGGTTGCCGCAGCCCATCTCGATCTCAGCCATGGCAGTGCTGGGAAGGTCTGCCCCTCACCTGGAAACATGCTCGTGAGTTGAGTGGAAAAACAGCTCCCAGCGGGATTTGTTAATGAAAATTCAAAAACCCCCACAATTCAGCCAGCTGGCCAGTTCTAGTAATTACAGCAATTCTGGTCTGGGGGTTTTGTTCCCCCTCCCAAACAGTAGTGGGATATTTAAGGAAACACAAAAGCTGCTTTCTTGGCAGGAGCCCAGGCTGGCTGCTGGCTGGGGATGGTGGGCGGCCCCCAGGCCGGCAGCCGGAGATCACCAGAGGGGTGCCTGGGGAAAAGGAGCCGGATCCCTCCCCTGTCAGCAGCCCCCTCCTGCCCTTTTCCATCACCTGCTCCCCCAGACGCTCCCTTTTCCATTGCCCAGAAGGCTGTTTTGCTGCTGGAAGGTGTCAAGTTGTGTTTGGCAACCTCCGGTTGCGACGCCGAGTGCCAAAACCGCTGGAAACCCACCAAGAACAGTGGAGGCAGAGTCCGTCTGGTTAACGAACTGCACAGATTGTCCCCAAGGTAGTATTTTATTCTTATTGAGC
Organism: Grallaria varia; assembly: GCA_013396735.1. Lineage (NCBI taxonomy): Eukaryota > Metazoa > Chordata > Aves > Passeriformes > Formicariidae > Grallaria > Grallaria varia. Next base: position 251,095 of record VWZG01006119.1, on the reverse strand, counting down.
TTGCAAGCACCTCTGAGATCCAAGTCAGGCCGTGGCTTCACTGTAATTATTTTGGGTCCCCTTCTCCAGCCCCTTCCACAGGTAACTCAGGAACTCTTGCCTTTGAAACCCAGTGGGTGCAGGAAAGGAAAGCAAGCCCCATGTGCATTAGCTGAGGGTAATTTCCATACTGTAAACTTGACAATTATTCATTTTAGCAAGAATGTGTTTTTTCTTTCTTCCCTCTGACCTGCAAGGTTCAAGACATCTCAAATGGGAACAGGTTACAAAAAACTCCACAACAGCTTTTTCCCCCTACATCAAACATTTGCTACCACTCCTGGCAATCCTCGGGATCCTGTGTTCATGGCAAAGAAGAGGATTTTTTGGGAGTTTTTTTGAGGATAGCTTCCTTAATTCAAAGATCTTGGAGTTTTTTGGTAAAAGATTCAGACAAAAAAAAATTACATATATATATATATANTAAATCCTACTTCAGAAATCCCCATTTTACACATTGTAGGGATTCAGAAAGCAGCTGGACTGGTTTAAGGCCATAACACTCCAGGCTTCCCTCCCCCAGGATCCCACTATTTGACTCCACAACTGAGAGGGTGAAAACACAGGTTTTACAGTTCCAGGAAACCACATGACTTGGAGGACTTGGCCATGAGCAGAAATGGCCAATAAACCTGTGCAGGGCCACATGGACAAATGGCCCTTCAGCAACCAGGCACCTGGTGCTGCAAAGCTCCACCTTGGGGATGAGGTACTAAGAAACAACATCTAGTATTATTATTCCCAGAACCGTGATGGTAGGCAACAGTAAAGTTGTTGCTGCTCAAAACATAATATTTTGGCGCACTGAAGTTAAGTAACAACAGATGTGTTAATTTTAGCCTCTCTTGTGTAAGAGCAGCATGTGCCTACAGCTGTGGGATGAGTTCACCAAAGAAGTCATCAAGAGGACATCCAAAAGCAGAAGGCTGGGTGTGGTTTGGGGTTGTTCCTCTAAATGACAGAGTGCCACTTGTAAATAGCAGAAGAGCCCGAGGAGGCTGGGTTAGCAGTGAGGCCACAGCCTGGAGGTGCCAAGGACAGAGGTAGGTACCCAAGCTCTTTGCCCTCCTGCTGCTAGAGGAGCCCCAAGGGACAGCTTGGTAGCTTGGATGTGGGCACAGAGATCACATCTGGGTTTTACACACCCTGAGCAGGCTCGGGAATCGATGTTGGAGGAAAAGATGCCAGCTCCTGCTGGGGTACGGCAGGTTCCACCACGGATACAGCGATTGCTTTTCATGCTCCAAAACGAGGTACGCTATTTTTGCTCGCCATTGTTACACCAGCACACAAGCTTTGCTCCTGCCATGAAGAGAAAGGCATCCTATGTAAAGCAGGATCTGCATTCTACAACCCTCTGGTTATTTAAAGCAAAGCCTACTTCCCAAGCTTGGCTTCCCACTGGAAAGCTGGGGGAGCAGCGCAGCTCGTGTCCTCACACCAAGGTCACGGCTCTGTCAGGCCTGATAAACATCCCCAGGCTCTGCGTGGCTCCGAGCGGCTCCAGCACGGGCACGAGGTGTCCCTGCACGGCCGGGCAGAGCTCAGCTCTCCCTGGCTGCAGGAGGGCACACGTGACATGTGGCAGCACTTCTCCTCAGGAGGGGACCGGGCAGTCACAGCCTGCACAGCGCTCTGCGAAAGGCAACTCCAGGGACAAAGTCTGGTCTTCCAAGCGATGGCCGATGCACGCTCGGCCCCTGCCACAAGGTAAAAGTACCTCCTTCTCCTCCTCTTCTCTCCAAGGGCCTTCCTAGTCTCCATTATCTCCGATAACACGTTGTATCTGACCCTGCTTAAACACAGGGTGAAATGGATGATCCCGAGAGGGTCCTTCCAACCTTAATGACTCCGTGATTTTTTGCAACATCCCAAACAAAAATAAAATTCTGGTTTTTTTCACAGTTGCACTTACTTTCAACACTCCTATAGGGGGAGATCCCTGGAAAGACACTTGCTGTAAAAACAAAACACTTGCCTGACATGGCATGGGAAAGCCTTGGCAGATTTTTCATTCCTACCTTTGCCTGCTGCTGATTTCAAGAAAGTGCCACCCCCAGAGCACATGAGGTTGGCACAGACCAGCAGATCATGCAAGGTGGCAGGTTTTGCCATCCAGTTCATGTTCCATAAGGCACACAGATCCATGACTCCCTTGGCACAGAAGGATGTGCTTTGCAAAAACAGCATTTGAATTGTCACCTTGGGAACTGTCCTGGTTCTATCCAGGACAAGGCTAATTTTTGCAGTAGCCAAGATGGCCAGGACCTGGTGGTTATTCTGTACCAGTGGGAGCACTAAACCAGAGAGCACCATTCCTCAACCATGACAGGTTTGCCATCACAACCTAAAAACAAGGTTCTGGGGGCATGAGGAGGTAAAATTCTGAGTTGTTCTGACTTCCTCCAGCAAATATTTCTAAGGTTCTTAGGAAACCGTGGACACCAGCAAGGTGGACCACCAAAGTAGACCAGGGAGTCCACAGCACAGCACAGTTTGGATGGTTGACAAGTCACCTTTCACAGAGGATAAAAATTGATAGTTTAGCAACAAAGACACATGGACAAGAGTTATTTGTGTGGATATTGCAGTTTCAATAAAGGACAGTGAGAAGAACAGGATGCCGTTTCTATAAAAGCTTAAACAGCAACAAATCTCTGGAATGAGATTTATTCTGAAACCAAGAGAAATTCATGTTCACCAACGGGTAAATTCCGTCCTTAGGGCTCCCTAAGGGAGACAGAGCACTGAAACATTCCTATGCTTTTTGACAACACCTTACAGGCCTGCATTTCAAAGAGATTTTCCCCAAAATATCCTTTCATTTCCTGCTAAAAGGATTACCTTTGACTACATTGTCCTTTGAGACATTTCAAAAATCAGCAGTTCAGTATCTCTGCAGTATTACACAGTGAAGGATCTAAATCTGAAAGAGTTATACTACTGGAGTTTACCTGGTGCTTGGAATTTATGCAAAAAGCAAGAAAACATTAATCTACCGTAATTTCCTTGCCTTTTAACTGTATATTAGCTAGTAGACAATTAAATTGACATTCCTTAGAGAAATTTTCCAACTCCAGCCACTGGTTCCTATAATCCCTCTTGTACAGTTTTTGGTAGATGGCATTTCTTTTACGAGTACATTCTCACCTATCCCTCCATATCTGCCCTTCCAGCTCCTTAAGAGGAGCCAGCTCTGCTCAGCTACACTTGTCACTACATTCCCTATGGATGGATTCAGTGGAGACCCTGCATTTTAACCAAAGAATCCGAGGATGGTTGGGGTTGGAGGGGCCCTTAAAGATCATTTAGTTCCAACCACACCTGCCATGGGCAGTCTTTCATGCTGCATTTCCCCTCAAAGCCCCAGCAGTGCCCTGATGGGGTGCTGGGGAAAAGAGAGAGGGCAGACAACAACAGGGAATAGAGGGAGTGGGGAAGGGGAAATAAGGATTTCAAGATGCTCAGAGGACAGAGGGACAAACGCAGAGAGGGACAGACGTCCAAGGCAGACAGGCAAATACCTCACTGTCAGATGCCACTGCAGCACTGGCAGCAGACCAGCTGCACACAGGAGGAGGTGTCAGACAGCACCCAGAATGAGTTGTGGAGCTGTTTGTGGAGCTGTTTGCTGTCTCTCAGAGATTACAGCAAACACTGTAACCTGTTCTGTGCAGAGCCCCACCTTCACCCCACTGCTCCAGGTAACACACTTTCCCAGATTTGTTGGTTTGTTGGTAGAAGCACTGAGTTTTTCTTATTTCTCTGCGTCAGGTTTAGCATTCAAAGCCATATTCCTGGGAAAAACAGGACACGGAGAGACTCCCACAGACTGGAATCATTTCTTTCAACTGAAATGGGGAAAGGCAGGCAAGCTGAGTGTGTTCACTGTGCGACTCGGTGAAAAAAGTGCCTGCAGGAACCTCTTCCTTAAGCAGCTGACAAGACAGGGATGCAGCCAGGAGGAAGAGCTATAGCTGGACCTTTCCTCAGATGGAGGAAAACAGGCAGGAGGAATTCCAGGACTCGGTCCTTCCGGTCCTGCTGAGCAAAGGCAGTGCACACTGTATGTGACAGGAAGTGTTGGGGAAAGAAGAGACACTAACAAAACACATAAATAAAATAAAGCAGCACCAGCAGGAGATCAGAGGAGAGGATTGTACCCCTCTGCTCTGCACTGGGGTGGACTCGCCTCGAGCTCTGGGGGGACTTTGGGCACCTCAGTATAAAAGAGATATTAAGCTATTAGAAAGCATCCAAAGGAGGGCCATGGGGATGGTGAAGGGGCTGGAGGGGAAGCCCCGTGAGGAGCAGCTGAGGGTTGTTCAGCTTGGAGAAGATGAGACTGAGGACAGAGCTCACTGTGGTCTGCAGCTTTCTCAGGAGGGGCAGTGGAGGGGCAGCAGCGATCTCTGCTCTGTGGGACTGGTGACAGGACCCGAGGAACTGGCTGGAGGTGAGGCAGGGAAAGGTTAGGGTGGCTATTAGGAGAAGGTTCTTCCCCCAGAGGGTGGCTGGGCACTGGAACAGCCTCCCCAGGGAAGTGGTCACAGCCCCAAGCCTTTCTGAGTTCAAGAAGCATTTGGACAATGCTCTTGAGCACATGGTGGGATTTTTGGGGTGTCCTGCACAGGGCCAGGAGTTGCACTCGATGATCCTGATGGGTCTCTTCCAACTCAGGATATTCTGATTCTATGTAAACAGTTACAGAACTAAATGTTACACAAAACTCCAGACAAGGCTGCACCTTCAACCCTCCCTTTGCATCTGTTTCAATGCAAACACTTTGGAAGGTACAGAAAAATATGTTGTTTCTCAGATAACATGCAGCTTCTTTGGTTCTTCCTCACCAACAATTCAGGGACACAAATAGACTTTTAGGCAATTTTTCATCAGAAAATGCAAAACGGGGACCACTTTACAAACTAAAAACAATCCTAAGCATGTTTCATGGTAAGCAGACATCCTGCAGGACGATTCCATCAGATGCCTTAAAACACAGAGGTTGCTACAGCTTTACTAGTCAGGTATCCTGTGCTTGGCCTTGTTGAACTTGCTGATAGATGGAGGAGCGGACCCGTGTGAACCTCAGGAAGTTCAACAAGGCCAAGTGCAAGGCTCTGCTACACTGTGTCTGTGCTGATGTGGACAGCCACACAACTGGCTAGCCCAGTATTTTAATCCTCAAACATCTTAAAACCTTTGTAATGAAGCGGAGTTTAGCTCCTCACAGACACTGCAGCCACTAAGAGGGAGGGATATGAAGGAGAAAGCCCTGTATCTCATGGAATCATGGAATTGTTAAGGTTGGAAAAGACCTCTAAGATCAGGAAGTCTAACTTTAACCTAATAGTGCAGGTTCCAGCACTAAACCCTGTCCCTAAGCACCACATCCACACACTTTCTGAACACTCCCAGGGATGTGACTCCACCACTGCTCTGGGCATCCTCCTCCAACGCCTGATCACCCTGTAAGTGAAGAAATTTTTCCCAATATCCAAATTAAAACTCCTCTGGTGCAACTGGAGGCGGTTTCCTCCTGTCCTGCCGCTTGTTACCTTGGAGAAGAGACCAAGTCCCCACCTGGCTATCCCCTCCTTGCATGGAGTTGTAGAGAGCAAGGGGACCCCCTCCCGAGCCTCCCTTTCTCCAGGGTAGACAACCCCCCTTCCCTCAGCTGCTCCCCACCAGGTTTGTGCTCCCAGACCCTCCCTCAGCTGCCTTACCCTTCCCTGGACACGCGAAGAATCCCCCAGCACACACGCTGGGGGTCAGGCCACACAGTGCTTTATGCTGGTTGTGGCATGGGGGAAGCTGGCAGGCACACAGTTTCAGGTTAATCACGCAGATTGTACTAAAAGTTGCCTCTGGCCAGACGTTTTCCAAGGTTTTTGAGGGACAGAGTCCAGCAGGAGCTGGTGTCACAGCAGAGAAACATTTACTTCCATATTAAGCCAATGGATCCACTCTGTAGGTCTAAGGGTGGGGTGGGAGGGAGCAATGAGGACCACTAGGGAGCAAAGAGGATAAGATGAATTTATTTGCACTCTCTCTGATGTGGAGGCCTGACAGACGAAGGCGTCTTCCAGTAAGTAGCTACTCAGCTCCCCAGTCAGGCCAACCACTGAGAGATGCACTGTCTGAGGTGCTGCCACTTCTCAGGAGTAACATGTTGACTGGGAGGACTCCAGCCTGGCTTCCAACAGATTTTGCAGTCACCACTGAGGTAGTGGAAGGCTTCTGGAAACTTATAATCAGCAGCAACAAGCAAGAAACAATAGCATCAGAAAAACAGCAGTGCCCAGACCACCACTAGTCAAGGGACTTGTAACTACTAAATGGCAAAGCTGAAGGCAAACACGGCACTGCACTCCAAGGTCCCTCCACGGCCTTCTTCTCAACACAGGTACACCCTGTGTGGGCCAGGAGGTAACAAACATCACTGGAACGACACGCTGTTACACATAATTAATATATTAACTCATTTGACTGCTGAACGCTCTGTGATCAATACTTAATTATATTTCCAGGCAATACAACGGTGCCATCCAGACTGTGCAGCTACTTAACTTCAGGGTAAAAACAAAACCATCACGGGACCAGCAGCAAGTGGGAGTCACATACAGGAGCAGGGTGGAGAGAAAAGATCACATCACAAATGTCCCAATGAAGGAGGAAGAATTGAGCCATGAAGGTCAAAAGGAGAACACCAAAACTGGCTGAAATGACAGGTTCAAATGACAGGAAGATAAGGATGAAGCCCATACACAGAGAGAAAGGGGAGAAGCAGGAACAGTGAGGGAAGGGGCAGAAACAAGGACATTAAAGGAAGCTGGACATCCACAGGACACCCTTAAATGCACAGGCAGGTTTGCCTTCCAACAGACAGGGCTGCCACAGCAAAACCAAAGCCCATCTGGGCAGGGGGGGAGAAGAGATGTTTCCAAGGAGGCAGGAGGATCACTTCTCTTCCCTGCAGAGCCCACTCACAAAGCCCTCTCTTCTCCAGAGGGCATGAGGCACAGGTTGCACAAATTTCCTCCTCTCCTTTCATCAGCTGAGAAGGAATAAGCATTCAGGGGCACAGCAGAAGGCAGAGAAGAGCTGGGAGAAGAGAGAATTCCCCCTGCCATTACTCACCCAGTCTCCAGTTTGCTAGAGGGGCATCAAGTATTTCACTCCAGCAAATTCCCTTTGAGAAACAACTGTGCTTATGCCAATCAGTGCTTTGCAGAAAAATCTGAATCTATTACTTTTTAAACACAACAGCTGACCCAAAAGTAACATCCAACCCTCATCTCTGCACTCCACCATTCCCTGTGGCAGCGACTATTCCAACAGCAACACAGACCTGAACTTGCCCAAACTAGGAAAAGACTACCTAAAATTTATTCCCATCTTCACAGGTGTCCAGAAATACAAGGATACAATGAAAGCACACGTGTGAAACTGTGAAAAATGCTAGAAAAACTCTTGGAAGATCCTCATAAATGTTTTTCCCAGCTAACAGTTGCCCTTGTTTCTTCTCGGGAGATTTGCAAATTCAGCAAGTAAAGGGTGTGGTGCGATCTAGGCTTGAGCAAAGGGCATTGCTGGATGGCCCTGACTGAGTGCAGCCCTTTAACGCTCGTAAGCAGCTGTCTCAGGCTGCCTTTTCAGCAAGGCTGCAGGCTCAGGAAGCAGAGAGGATACTCCTTCAGTAGGAAGGACCACCCTGCCACCATTGTCCAGGGAGCTGCACAGCCTGAGGCTCAAGGACAAGGCAGCTGAAAGGTCACACATCTGCCTTTCCCCCCCCACTTCCCCAAAAAAACCTTCCATTAGGCAGAAATGGTGCTTCAGCATCTATAATCAAGCTCAGATTTCACCAAAATACATATTCCAGTAAAACATGTCAGGCAGCAGTCAAAAAGCCTGATGTATAGCCAGCCACACCTCATGCAGGCAGCCCTCAGCCTAGGCCATGCATCAGGGAAGGAGCCCTGACTTCATTTTATAAACTCTCTGTTCAGTAAATGTGCTTTCTTGGCACACCAGCAGCCTCTTCCACTGTGTGCCTGTGCAGGCAACATCTCCAGAACACCATTCCAAGGCCTTGGCGTGCCAACACCCCAACTCTTGCTAAAAGGATTGCAGACATGCTCTCAAACTCTGCAGCAATGCTGGCAGGATGCTCAGGAGTGGTTTGGGGAGCAGGAAAGAGGCCTGGAAAGCACTGACCTGCTCCAGGGAATACGGAATGCAATATCGGATTGCTTGTCTCTAATGGAACTAAAGAAAAAAAAAAATCAACTGTAATCAACTTCTGTGTTAATGACACAGAGCCAGAGCTGTTTCCTCTGGAAAGATCGACATGGAATGTGAAGCAGTATCAATACCAGCAGCATTATCAACACATGACATTTGGAAACTTGGCACGGAGACAAGAGCAGGCAGACTCCAGCACCGAGTGGCTCAGGGGCAGGAAAATGAGAGCTTAGCTTTGGCTTAGATTACCCAGGGGCTTGCTGCTGGCTCCTTCCACCTTGCCTCCCCCAGCCTTGCCATGGAACCCCCTGGACAAACCTGCACCCAGGGCAGCTTTCTGCTCCTTTAACAGAACCAAACCAAGGCAGCATCAGACCAGGGAGACACGTGGTCAGGAGCACAGAGAGCTCTTTGAGACTGATCTTTCAGACTTCTGCCCCGAGGTCTGAAGCGCCCATAATCTATTTCAGACAGAAGTTAAAATTTATCCGTAGCAACACATTTCTAGGCCCACTGTTGCCTTTATTCCAGCCTGACATGAATGAATACACAAGCGCTCTCAAGCCCCTGGGACAGGTTCACAAGCAAGGGCAGAGGGAACGTCTGCAGAACCTCTCAGAGCTGGAAGAACAGCAGGACTCCATGGATTTGGCACTGGTGGTATCTACAGCCTTCCACTTCTGCAGCTCACCAGTTCATTTTTCACAAAAGTTACTAGGCACTGGAAGTTTTAAGTGCTCAGCTAAGCATTTTAAGGAAAGTGCTGTCATATTGCCCAGGCTTTCCCTGCTGGCTGCTGTCAAAGGACAGGAGTGCCCAACCTGGCTACCCTTTTGCTCTGATACAACACAGCCTCGTGGGAAGGTGGGGAAGATCTTGTCACAGTAAGAGATTCAGCAACGACAGCACCCACAAGAGAAACACAACATTCACCGGCTGACCCACCCCAACCCTCACCTTGCAAGCACGGCTCTCCCCCACACAGGAGCCACAGAAAAGCACGTGTCTGACCATCAGACAAGGAGGGGAAGAAACCACTCTCCTCATCAAACATCCCAGCACCAATTCCCACCCTGACAGCAGCCTGGAAGTACAAAAGAGAAGCACCTTCAGAAACAGCTCAGTGGTCAACAACAAATGGAAGTTTTGGACCTGCTTTAACGCCGGCTCATCAGCAGCCTGAAAAATCTTTTGGAGTGAACCCTGACTGTATCTCCTCCATCGGTCTATGAAACAGTTATGATGAACTGCTACAGGATCTCTTCCCTCTCTTCTTCTCCAGCTGCACAGTTTAGTACCTCTCATCTCCTCCTGCAGTCCCATAACTGCCTCATGAACGAGCTTGCCACCATCTCCACAGTCCTCCCTTATGTCCCTACTCAATCTTTACAGGTACTGGGATGTCAACACCTCTGTGTCGATATCCAGAAGGGAGATCTCGGTCAAAGATGAGGCCACCAAGCTCAAGACCCTGTCAGGAAGATGCAGTGGTGGTAGGAGGCTGTGCAAACCCACCAAGGATGCAGCAGCTTTCAGACACACTTAACAAGGAAGAAAGTGCCCGAATTGGCTCTTGGAGAACTGCTGACATGAACAAAAATCAAGCAGACAGAGATGCTAAACTTTCCCCTCACAAGGACCTCAGGAAAGAGAAAAGAAAGGAATGAAATGGAAGAAGAAAAACATGGCAGATGAATATTTGGAGACACACACAAGCCCACCTCTGCATCCTGACTGCCACAGTCTCCCAAGTGACAGGTTCTGCCTTCGCAAACAGCAGGTTCCTCACTGGCCCCGGGCACATAACAGAGCACAAGATACGCATAAAACCACTGCTACTGCCTCACCCCTGCCCTGTCTGTACCCAGAGAGGAACATGTGCCTCGAAATTAAAGATGCAAACATGACAGAAACTTCCCTTCAGATGTGCAAGAGGGAATTTTACACAGAATAAGCACATACAGCTTGAATTTTAGAATAAGCCAATGAACAGAAGAAAACAGAATTTCAAGAGAAACACAGGAGAGGACTGCTCTGGTCTTCTCCATGACTGGGTGTGAGGTGAGAAGGAGGGTTCAGGCAGAAGACCACACAGCCCAAGACTCTGCACACCAAGCTCCAGGCTCCAGGAACCGTCACCCTAGGAGGTACAGACACATCTTTTGCAGGGACAAAGGAGCAGGGAGAGAGTTCAAGTCTCTTCTAAGGAACTCCAGTGCCTAATCCTGGGCAAGACTATACAACAAAGAGGAATTTAAAAATGCCTTGCCCACCTAATTTTCTTTTTGATGAGTTTTTCCTTTCAATGCTGCCCTAGTTAATCCAATCAATCTCTGCCCTTTCCAACAGATCCCCACCTCTGTTTTCCAAGCAGTGGCTTCCCAAGCACGTGGGCTCAGCTTACCCTTTTTCCAGGACAGCAGAGTCAGCATTTCCATTGTCTGCTATATTCTTCCTCTGTTTGCTTGTTTAACTTTAATCTCTCCTCTCCTCCCTAGTGCTAAGTAGTTTCCAGTCTTGGCCATAGGCCTTATTTTTCAGACAAAACCTGCACATCCTACCTTGAAGAAAGAAACATGGAGCAGATGCCCATTATTTTATAGAAAGGTGTGTTACAATTCAGTACTTGACTGAGATAGCATTGCCAGCAAACTCCGGCCATGTGCAGAGGAGAAATTTCTTTCCCTGACCTTTTTCCCTCACCAATTAATTCCATGATGGATCTGAAGGACAGCAGAAAGCACAGGAGAGATGAAAGGAAATACATACTAATGACTGCAAAAACAAACTGGGAAAATATATCAGTTTTCAGCCAGTTGGACAGAATGGACCAAAATACCCAAAGCTTAACTTGTACCCCCTAAGTATTTTAGTCAGCTGCTCTCCATTCCAGCAGGTCTGCCACAGAATTGTATTAAAAGCAACTGTACAAGGTCAGATCCTTAACACTTCATTGCAATTTTTAAATTGCACTAAACACAGTGACAGCCTTATTCTAAAATGGCCAAGCAGCAGAGTGACTGCGTGAATGTACTTGGGACTGGGAAGAGGGCAGAAACAAAAAAAATTCCACTTTGGCACTGCACCCCTGGCAGTCCCTCTGCCCCATCTCCAAGCTGTAAATATGTGCAGCTTCAGGAGGCAAAGAAAGGACACTGAAATTGGGCTCAGAACATACCACAGCTTCATGTAGGCAATGCCCAAGTATACAGTGCCTGCATTTAGTACCTCCAATGTATTTTTATTTCGGGGGACCTGAACAGTTGTTTGGAATCCCATGTGGGTATCAGAAATTCAGCACAAATATGTGGAAGGAATCCTGCAACCTAACTGCCATTTTTCTGAAAGATTTCTGCCCACATTGAACCCAGCATCTTCCAGTTGGGTTTTTTCCACTTATCTCACTGGGAACAAGTTTAGTCTCTCCTCACCTCTGTGGCAATCCTGTTTTACTAAACTTCATCAGTTCCTTTCTTTTCACAGTCATCTTCTCCAGGAAGAAGAGCTCTGATCCACTGAATCACCGCTCGTATTCCACACCTTTGGTATCAATGATGAAAAACTGATCTACAGACTAACGGGAATGCTCGGGAAGGACAGCATTTCGCTGCAGACACTGCTGTGAGCTCCTATACCCAGGCTGGCTTTTTCCTTTCAGGTGAAGCAAGTCATGGGTGCTTTTCCTGCCCCTGTGCTAAAGAAGCTCAGTGAACTTGGCATCACATTCTACACGGTCACAGCCAGGAGCAGAGAAAAGCAGAGGCAGAGCTTCTAGAAACACTTTCTGACTGCTCCAAGCAGCTTTTTTCATAAAGTAATTACTCTGAACCTTACTCAGAGCTTTAGGAGTATGGCAAAATTACCACTGTGTTATTTTAACTGTTGATTAATTCTCCTCTCCTGGCACTTCTCTTTGGATTCTTTAACATGCCTGGTCTCAGGCTCCCCATGGCGTGGGTTTGTTTGCCCACTCACAACACTCCATGCACTGACAGGGAAATGAAAAAAAGAACCACATGTCAGAGCTTGCCCTTGATTTTAAATTCTGTGTGGCAGATTAACGCAGCGTGCTCTCCCTCTCCATGCCGCCCTATCTATTGCACAACCATACGTCAAGGAGTTAATCCCACCATCTGCAGCTGTCAGAGCTCCTACACACCGGGAAACCCAAACACCTACGCTTTGGGAGCACTGAGGGAACACCAAGTCCAACCACATCTTCTACCACTGAGCAGCCGTGTATTAAATCTAATCATATTCATTTCTTTTACCCGATAGCCTGCTTAGGCACTATATACAAGACAATTTTAGATTTAGAGGTGGAAAAGAGCTCCACAGCTCAGCCTGTATAGCACCAGCACACTTTCATTATTTAGATCATTTAAGAGTCACCAGCTCAATCCTGGTCACATTCTGATCGGTCAGTTCCAACACCACCACTTGCATCTAAGTGGCTTTATAAAACTGCTGCACACATAAGAGAGTGAAAACAGTAACATAAAGTATGGTGAAATATAAACAAGGATGAGAATGTCTGGGAAAGTTCCCAAATTGTGACAGGCATATGTTTGACCTCCAGCCCCCGGCTTGGTTGGGCAACAACCCACACAAAGGATCAGCAATGCATGACACTCCCTATTCTTCCCCTCTCCTTTTTTAGGAGTGCACACAGCAGATTTCAAAACTGGAAAGCATTTGAAGAATGGAGCTGGAAAAATAAGCACCTGGAGAAGCATGAGGCATGAAATCTGGTCTGCCATCAGGGTGGAGAGAGAACTCGGGCCCAACCTCAAGCATCTGCTGCAGGTTAACACCCGCTGGCTGTACCCAGGGACTCGCTCCTGCCCCACAGCCCTCCCAGCTCAAAGGGCAAGTCATGCCCGGACCAGAAACAAGCTGAGTTTTTTCTTCCAGCACTACACAACTGACTGCCACTGATAAGGAAACGTTTGACCATGAGGTCAGGACTGGAGCACCCAAGCTAAGGGATGGATCAAGGTGACCCTGTGTCTGCATGAAGCCTGTGTGACCCTAACAGCCCTTTAACCTTCAACGGGTCTGGCGTTCAAACACGACACAACCAACTACCAGTTTTGGTGGGATTTTTTTGTGGTGGTATTGATTACACAGTTCAACGAGACTAGTCCACTCATTCCAGGTGGAGCCCAAGCACATCAGGTCTCCTAACCTTCTCCTGGGAGGACAGAATGCCCTGGAAGTGGAACTGGTCCAAACACTGCTCCACCACCTCTTCCAGCAGCCTCTGCCACTTCTGGTGCCCGTTGCTTTCGTGCCAGCTCAACTGCTCTTCCACTTCAGCTCACAATTCAGAGCTTCCAAAAGCCCTGAGGCACCAACAGCATCTCCAGCTCTGCCATCTTATACAACACAGACACTCCCACAGCATCTTCCCCCTGGACAGGCCCACATCCACCCCATCCCGCTCCTCCCCTGCCTGGCTCCAGGGGACACACAGGCATCACCCCACTGGGAAGCCCCTCTACAGCCCCCTGTGATCATCAGCTCCCTGCAGACCTCCCCCAGCACCCTTCATCTCCTGGCAAAGCTCGTCTTGACTGCTCTGCCAGAGTCTCTTTTTGTCTTACCACACAACGATTCTCACACGAGACTTTGGGTTTTGTGTCACACAAGATTTGTTTTTCCAAAAAAAGACTTAGAGCAAACCTCTCTATTCCAATATGCCCATTTGGCTCACTTAAATGCAGATGAAATCTTTAAAAAATCCGAATCAAGATCTGGGTCTCTTTAGGAAAGGCAGAAGCTTTTAGGTTTTTTTTCTATAGCCCATCACCTCTTTCCCTTTTCTTTACTTGAAACTTGCAGGTCAGCATCAGTCACCCAACATTCTCCTGGTAGAATCTATTCTAAAGCAAGCGAAATTTTAAAAAAATGACAGGGCTCTGACACTTTGTACTTGATGCTCTCTACCCCCCTGCCAGCAGCACAGGCAGACAATCAGAAGCGTCATTTACATTGTGTCTGCACTAGAACAAAAGTGTCCATGCTGATGAGATCAGCAGCTGCCAGCACAGGGCGGTGGCAAGAACACCCGTGATGTTAAAAGAAATACCAGGGCATGAGGAAGGACCAAACTGCTCTGAGTTGTTCCCTGGCACTCCCTGCTCTCAGCTTTCAGAGTTGCCAGACATTTGGCATTGCCTTGTTCTTCTGGGATTACAGCAGCAAACCTTGAGACCTACCTATCCCCTCAGCTCTCTGCGTTCAGTGTCCCCACGCTTACAGGGCAACAAGGACTGGCATCCTTCCTGTGATGAAAACACTCCCTGAATGAAAAAACTACACTACAACCCCCTTCCCAAGCAGTATCTTGAAATTACGCCCCCAAAAATACACCTACTGAGAACATCTGCATCCCCAACAAAATACCACACTAGTTCCCAGAAGAGAGACTTTCACTGTAAAAGAGAGGGCCAGCAGATCCTTCCACATCGCACAGAAGATGCTGGCAGGAAGATTATTTCCCTGCATGAGGAGGGCTGTGGCACGAGCACGGTGCCTGCTAATTTCCTAATATGGATCACAGCCCGATGGATTTCGCTCCACACGCCTACGGACCCATCACTGGTTCTCACTTGGTGCAAGACCGAGTTTCATCTTTTTACCCCGCTGACAGGATATTAATTTCACCTAATGGGCCCAGAGCTGCCAAGAGCGATGAGCTATTTTTCACATTTTCCTGGCTTTGTTCAGCTTTCCTCTCCCGATGAGGACCTGCCTCTTAGTCCTGCCTTTGCTGAGATGTCGCAGCGTGATGGGAAGAAGTGCCAGCCCCGTGGTGGATCCCAAACCAAGAGCGCAAAGCACAATCTGGACTTCTCCAGGAGGCGGGACTGATCCAAGCCCCTGTGCCAGGAACAACGTTTGACAGCATCAAGAAAGCTGTTCCATTTCAGCAGATACTGCCACCCTAAAAAGAATTCAGGACAGAAAGCAGCAGCCAAGTCCGTGGTGCTGTGGTAGAGCCCCCAACCATGTAAGGAACACATGGCACCCACCAAGTCCTGAGGAACCTGCCCCTTCGGGTGGTCACCCTGGGGTAGGGGACAGGGAGACGGCAATCTGCAGGATGCAACGCCAAAACACCCAACACAGGGCAGGCAAGAGAGAAATGTGTCGTGTCTCCCCCTGCCAATCCTCACATGTGCTCTGCCATGCCAGGCCAAGAAGCAAAGATTACTTAACGAACCTCTGCTGCCACTGAGGGCCTTCCAAAAATCAGAGCCAGCTGTTGGAAACCAATGGCTGATGATACTAGAACTGGAAAAAAAATTTTTTTCCTGCTATTCCAGCTGCCTTGAACCAGCTCACCTCCCCCAAAGGTCAAAATATTTCCAGCAAGACGTGTACAGGAGATGTTCACTCCTAGCCAGAATTAGTACCCAGCTCTCTCTGAGGACAGAAACACGCTGGCTGCAAAGTCAGTGCTGCAGCCTTTTTCCATAAATGTTACATAATAAACAATGCAGTTAAGTATTGTGATGCTGGACTCCAAATCCCAGCCTCACTTAGCCTTTAAAGACTGCGCCAAAATTATTTATAGTATTTACATTATAGAGGATGGCAAGGGGGCGGGGTGGGTACCATCGGATCTCATTTAAGGATTACTTTCAGATGAAGCAAGGCTGGTTCTTTAACATTTTCTTTAAGCAGAAAAAGGTGGCAGCAGCAGCTGGAACACAGCAAACAAATCCGTAAGTGCGTATGGACATATAGGTCAAATAAGAATTAGGCTGAGCAAAAAACGAGTTAGCTGTGAACCATTCCTTTGGCTTCTCTTCCACATATTGTGCCATCCGTTTGTGGTTTAATCTTAGAGAAGCTCTTTCTCCTTTGAGCCTGCAACCCTTCCAAGCTACCAAGAAGCAGTTTTTCCTGTAATTACTCCATGTTTCTTCATACTGCCTAAGGTTTTCATATGAGCCTCCCTGTTTTGTACACTTACTGCACCAGGAAAAACTGAAGGAGGAACTGGAAAATTTTGTTCTGTGCCCTGCAGAGATGAAAAATACCATTCAAAAATATAGACCTGACCTAGAAATAGGAAGAGTCATTCTGCTGCCCTCTAATGAGCACTTCTAACATCTGAGAAAGAACACTTTCTGTTCTGGCAGATTTGTTCTGCTCTCCTGCTGCAGAGCTGTCAACAATGAAGGCACAGCTGGAGCAAGGCGACACCTCCCACACAGCAAAGACATGCAGAAGAAACATCTGGATGGACCCAAGATCTGTTCTGTATTTCCCTGAATTTAAGAGTATATGGCTGTGCCCTGTCCTATTGCCTTTCCTTCCCTGGATAGAGGGAGAGGAGAGGTTCCTAATTCTGACCTTGAGGACACAAGGGCCACGCAATGTTATTCCAGGTACGCAGGTACCACAGACACGTGGAATAATGACGTGCTTAAACACCTGTGAGCATTAATGAAAAACAAAAGAATTCAGTTCTCATGCACTAGTGTCTCTGGGTCTGCATGATGCTCAGGAGACACTCAGTGGATAAAGGCAGTAAGGAAGGCAGAGGAACAGCCCTAGAGCAACAGTTCTACCTGGTTCTGAGCTTAATCTCAGTTTTTACTGAGCTACAGTGATGTGGTGGGTTGACCTTGGGCAGTTGCCAGACACCCATCCAGCAACAGAACAGGGGAGGAAAATAAAATGAAAAGTTCGTGGGCTGAGGTAAGCAATAGGGACATCACTCACCAATTACCATTACAGGCAAAAAAGACCCGACTTGGGGAAAATTAATGCAATGTACTGCCAATTAAAATAGAATCAGGCAGTGAAAAACAATGACAGGCATTAAAACACCTTCCCCCACCCTTCCCAGCTCTGCTCCTTCATTCTAACTCCCTCATTCCTGACTTCCTAAGCAATGCAAGGGGCCAGGCAATGGCATTACAGCCACTCTCTGCTGTTCCTTCCTCCTCACACTAACCCACTAGGATCCTTCCCATGGGAGAGCACCTTCTCTTCTCCTTTCCTGCCCCTGGTCTTCACAGGGCTCTCCCTTTTTATCTCCTCCTCTTTTTTGACTCCTTCTTAGTTACATGATTTTCCAGAGGCAGCCTTGTTGTGACTGACAGGCTGGATGCACTTAAGCTCCCTGGACCTGGCTGTGTCCAGAACATGACAGCTCTGGCCTCTTCCCCACTACAAAAACCCTGCCACTTACACCCAACACAGGTAAACATCCTCTATTTCAGGGGAAGAAAATATACGAAGAAGTCATAATAACCCCACTGGAACAGCATCTACACATTTGTATGCTATTTCCATAAATAAACCCCACTCAGGTAGAGGCACTAAAGCAACAAGCAGAGCTGCAGAGGAGCACAGCAAAGCCCAGCCCACACACCTAAGCCCAGCCTTGCAGACACAAATCACGGGCACAAATCAAAAGCAACAGCCAGAGGCCTCACTGAGCAAAATATGGAAGTGTCACTCAACAAAGCTACTTGAAATCGTGATTTCAGGCAGCANCAGAAGAAACATCTGGATGGACCCAAGATCTGTTCTGTATTTCCCTGAATTTAAGAGTATATGGCTGTGCCCTGTCCTATTGCCTTTCCTTCCCTGGATAGAGGGAGAGGAGAGGTTCCTAATTCTGACCTTGAGGACACAAGGGCCACGCAATGTTATTCCAGGTACACAGGTACCACAGACACGAGGAATAATGATGTGCTTAAACACCTGTGAGCATTAATGAAAAACAAAAGAATTCAGTTCTCATGCACTAGTGTCTCTGGGTCTGCATGATGCTCAGGAGACACTCAGTGGATAAAGGCAGTAAGGAAGGCAGAGGAACAGCCCTAGAGCAACAGTTCTACCTGGTTCTGAGCTTAATCTCAGTTTTTACTGAGCTACAGTGATGTGGTGGGTTGACCTTGGGCAGTTGCCAGACACCCATCCAGCAACAGAACAGGGGAGGAAAATAAAATGAAAAGTTCGTGGGCTGAGGTAAGCAATAGGGACATCACTCACCAATTACCATTACAGGCAAAAAAGACCCGACTTGGGGAAAATTAATGCAATGTACTGCCAATTAAAATAGAATCAGGCAGTGAAAAACAATGACAGGCATTAAAACACCTTCCCCCACCCTTCCCAGCTCTGCTCCTTCATTCTAACTCCCTCATTCCTGACTTCCTAAGCAATGCAAGGGGCCAGGCAATGGCATTACAGCCACTCTCTGCTGTTCCTTCCTCCTCACACTAACCCACTAGGATCCTTCCCATGGGAGAGCACCTTCTCTTCTCCTTTCCTGCCCCTGGTCTTCACAGGGCTCTCCCTTTTTATCTCCTCCTCTTTTTTGACTCCTTCTTAGTTACATGATTTTCCAGAGGCAGCCTTGTTGTGACTGACAGGCTGGATGCACTTAAGCTCCCTGGACCTGGCTGTGTCCAGAACATGACAGCTCTGGCCTCTTCCCCACTACAAAAACCCTGCCACTCCTTCCCAACACAGGTAAACATGCCAATATCCTCTATTTCAGGGGAAGAAAATATACGAAGAAGTCATAATAACCCCACTGGAACAGCATCTACACATTTGTATGCTATTTCCATAAATAAACCCCACTCAGGTAGAGGCACTAAAGCAACAAGCAGAGCTGCAGAGGAGCACAGCAAAGCCCAGCCCACACACCTAAGCCCAGCCTTGCAGACACAAATCACGGGCACAAATCAAAAGCAACAGCCAGAGGCCTCACTGAGCAAAATATGGAAGTGTCACTCAACAAAGCTACTTGAAATCGTGATTTCAGGCAGCAGAATTCCTGCAGTCTGGAACTGCAGCCTTTCCATGCCTCCCTGCTGGTAGGAACACCAGACTATTTTAACTCAAAGCACATCACAAAAGAACCTCTACATGCACAGACAGACTCAGCTGGGAATGCCCTCTCCATGCTAAAGAAGCGCATTCCTGTTACATAAGAATACTCAGTGACCTGAATTTACAAATAATCTTGGAGAGGAAAACAGACATAAGGAAAAACAAAGTCAAAAAGCAGGGTAGCTGGGAAATGCAACACAGGGAAATGAGCCCAGAGTGTGCACAAGCACAGCCACACCAGGCACGAAGGCTCATGATACCCACAGAAGCCAAAATTCTTGAAGTGCACCTATTGATTTGCTGTGTGTTCTCCGCAGCACCAGGGGATCAGGCAACAAGTTTGTGTGCCCCGTTTTCCCCCAGATTTCCTGCTGAGGACTCTCTAAAACACCACGTTTCACAGGAGCTGGTTATCAGTATCACTAAATGCACTGTTTTCAAGAGTATCTGCCAGCTGACAGTCGCCTCTTGCTTGAACACCTTCTGGGAGAGCCTATTCATCTCCAGCAGGATTTTCTCCAGGATTTTCTGTGGTTAGCCTCATGGAATATTTGTAACAGTGCTCATCCAATCTAAACACGTCCAAATCACCATTTTAAACAAACCAGAATATTTCAGCGCCCACTGCATTTAATCCTTGCATCGTCGTGTTTCCTACATTTAGCTTAGACAACATACATTGATATTTACAGTGCTAAAAACTTCATTAAAAAAATTAAAACAACAATATTTACTTTCTATAAGCCACTTGACTAAAAAGCTAAACCCAAATTAGGTGTTGTTATCAGTTATGCCACACAGGAGCATTAATAGTGCCCCTTTGAAATGCTGAAGGGGGTAACTTGATCCTGAGTTGACACTTGCATTTTCACCCAAGCATAAAGAAAACTCTGGTTCATAAATTGCTCACAAAGACTGGAATAAAAGATAACTTGCACAGAATAGAATGATACTATAGATCCCGCTTAGTCTGAATGACAGACATGAACACTTGAGATCTCCCTTTAAACACACAGCCTCAGTAAGATCCACACTAGCAGGGCAGAGGTTCATCTCTCGGTAAATCAGAAATCTGATTTATGTAGAATGGAAGGTTGTGGAAAAAATACCCAAGCAAAATAACCTTCCTTGCACATGGATTTCCTAGGGGTGTCAGCAGAAGAAAAAGAAGGTTGACTTATTCCTGCATCCCAAAAGCACATCAAGGCAAGTCAGAAGGGGCAACCCAGAAGAGGAAAATCTCTCATTCCATCCACCCTTTACCAGCCTCTACCAATTTCCTACAAAGAGCGTCTATTAAACTCCCAGGACATGTCTTTCAGATAGGTTTGACCCCATAGTGCTGCTGGTGAGAAGGAAAGGGCTCTGACTTCCAGAGCTATCCATCTGCCCTCTCCACAAGCGCTTCTTCACCTCCTTGGGATTTGGTTTCCCAGCTCACACAGTGTGAACTACCCCTCTCACGCCCCACGAGAGGTTGGCATTACTGGGGCTTGTGCTGTGCCACAAGTGCAGAACCATTCCACCCCTTTCTTTGTAGCATTTATGATTTTATAACTCAGTTATGCCAAAGCAATATTATATTATATAATACAATATATACATTAGTCCAGCAAAGACAAGGATTTCCGCTCATAACCCTCTTTTGCAGGGCTGCAGCTCCCGTTCTCTCCTAAGCAGGGCTGATTTAGTTTTGTGTAAGTAAGGATGTCTGACCATTTTAAACCCATTTATTCAGCAGAACAACAGGTGAGATGAGTATCCTTTCAAAGCTCCAGGAATCATGATTACACAGAGCAAAATGTGGCATGACATGCAACTGCCATGCCCCATCACACCTGGCCAGGAAGGCAGGGAGGCACACGGGCCCCAAATTCAGCAAGGGACTGACACGTTTGACCGAAAAAGCATACGGTTGAGCACCCAACTTTTACAAAGGCAGGAAGAAGGCTTTGCAAAACCACAGAGCAGCACCTCAGGAGCCTCCCCAAAAGAGTCCCCAGCCCCTTGCCAAGCTGTATCTGCCTCTCCAGCCACCCAGCAGCACAGGAAGGCTGCTCCAGGGCAGGCACAGAACTTCCACCAGTGCAGCAGGCACAGCCAAGGAACCAAGCAAAAAAAAACCCTACAGGGATCTGACACATCCTTCAAACTCCTAAGACTCATTTCATGCTCTTCCCACCACCGACAGCCTCCTCCCCTGGAGCAGACTGCAAACATTTTGGAAGCTTGGGGCTCTCTGGAAAACCTCCCTGTGTTTGTGTAGTGCTCAGTATCCTCCAACATGAGCTAATTGGAGCTTTTTGGTTTTTTAATGTTAACTTTAATTCTTGGCCACGGCTAGAGGGAAGGGAAGAAAACAACAAAGTTAATTACTTCCATAAATATTAACATAACTGATTCCCATGATCTTGCAGAAGGCACTCACAACATGGAAATGCTCTGTCTCCAGAAGGAAAGTCAAAGCACTGGAAACAGTGCACGTGTCAGACACTCATTTACTGCTTTCCAATTAATTGCAATGACTTTAATTAAAGTGAAGCTTCCTACAGCTATTCTCACAGCCAGCACCACACTGCACAGACAAATTGTTAAAGCAACTTTAAGCAGTGCAGATTTTTGGCCTTTTTCACTTCTTTAAAGTTATAATTATTTAAGGCACCAATGTCTTTAGCTTTCGATAAGATTGCCACTCCAAATTCTCCCTGGAGTTATCCACAGCAGGTCACTGTTCTCTCTTTCAAGCAGTCCCCACAGATGTTGGCCACTGCTACAGAACTTGGTCCATGTGACTCCCGAAGCAAGATCCCACTGATTTTAATTCCCTGGACCAAAGGAACAGAAAAACCTTCTGGCTTTGAGGCCAGTTGTTGGAAACTACAGAACCTGTTTGAGGCGTCCTGTAGACTGAGGTCCTCTGACCTCACTGGAGAGGCTTCCCAGACCACAAACCGCTATCGCAGCTCCTTTCAAACACCACTGCAGTTTTACAACAGCCTGTTAAAAACTCTCAGACATCAAATCTGCCCTTAAAAGGTGATATGTCATTATCAAGATAAGAGCAGCTCCTAATGATAGAGTCAAAAAAACAAACAGATTTCAGTCAAAGAGCAAGGAATAAGGAATATACAGTAAACTGCCACCTAGAAATTTACCCAGATACGGTGAATTGCCATCTGTCACTTCATCAAGCTACCAGGACGCCCAACCTTCAGCCTGGGGGAGAGGGTGAAGAGTATCACTTTGCCTGTTTAATCTGCCCAGCATTCTCCCTTCCCTGTGAGTTTTTCCTTTCTTGCAAAACTCTGCTCTTGGAGGTTTCAAGCACTTTCACACACAATGTCAAAAAGCTTATGAAGGGAAGTTTGCCATTTGAGCTGAGACCTGCACATCCAGTCCTGGGACACATCCTTGTGCAGGGGACACGAAGGAAGACAGACACCTTGCAGAAGGTACAGAATGAAGAGAGGGAGCTAAAGCAAGAATTCCCAGCTCAAATGCAAAGCTGCTCCTCCCAGGGCAGCATCCATGTGCCAATCAGGTATTCTCAAAGAAATTCAAATTATTTCAGTGCAAGAACACTACGGGCATCACCAACAGGCTACTTCTGACAGCAACTTCAGGGAGAGCATTTTGCTGCTCCCAAAATTGACACAGACCAGAGCTTGGGCAGCTAATAACAGAGATAGACGGAGCAGGAACATCTTGTTTGGGACTAGCGCCGCGTTCCACGCACACGCTGGAGGTGCTGCAGCAGCTCCTCACAGGCTGCCTGCTGCCACCCTCAGCGTGTGGAGCAACCTGTTTGCACCCCTTTCCCATCGGAGGAGTGAAGTGACGGTGGGGAACAGCTTGAGGAGGGCGTTCTGCTCAAAGCAAACACCAGGCGGGCGTGACAGCTGCCAGCGGGGAATGAGAAGCTGAAGGAAAGCAACAGCAGCAGAACTGTGAAGATTCTGCAGCTTTCCACATCAGGGATGCAGCGAGTGACTGGCACAAACAGATTTAAAAATTCCCCAAACATGCATTAAGAAAAAGCAGCAAAGGCATAGAACTGATAATCAGAAAGGGTGAATTCATTAAAACCAAACGGATTTTTTTTTTAATCTTTCAATTGTTAAATACCCCATTATGCCAGCAGTGAAAAAAACCAAAGCACAAAAAAGAAAACAAAGGGGAAGATGATCAGGGGCGAGGACTAAAGAGGAGGGACCATAATATTTAAGGCAATAAACAAGCAGAAATCCAATGAACAGACAGCAAATAAAACACAGGACACAAGAGTAAAGGGGGCCTGACCACGACTACAGTTCTGTCAGGAAGATGAGAGTGGATCCACTGCAGGGGTAACCACGAGTCCAGACACTGCAGGAACTGCAATACTGCCAGAGGAAGGGTCTCACAGGGTGTATCACCCATGAAAAAACCCCCAAACAAAACAGGACAGCAAATCATATGGCATGAAGTTAATGCAGGGCCGTGATGCCAACCCATTGTACCTTTTCTGCGTCTCACTGAGGCTACAAAAGGAGAACAGAACTGACAGAGCCCAAGCACAGAAGGAAGCAGATAATGTGACAGACCCAGCAAATATGGAACTCCAGAGCAGAAGCTGAAGTGCAAACCAGAAGGGCACAGTCGGTGCTGCTGCAGAGGGAGGTTTGGTAACTAAAGGAACTCACAGAGAACGTCAGAAAGGGGAAAAGCAAGGCTGTAAACAGGCTGCAGACTCTATAGAAATCCACTGCTCTCAGGCTCCTACCTGGTCTGATTTTATTGTCTCCTATCTCCACATTTCTTCAGGATGAGAAGGGAATTCCTTCTTTGTCAGACGCTCTGTAATTTCACTCCTCTGTTCCCCTCTGTGCCACTGACAGGGGATGCCACGCTGCAAGACAGTCCTGGATTTCAGAGCACAGCCTCTGTCCAGGCTAATGTCCTACATCACTCCATGCCCCCACACCTTGGTACAGAACCACGGACGCACAGAGTGATCTGAGTGGGAAGAGACCTTCAGAGAGCACCTAGTCCAACCTGCCTTTCATTTGTCACTAGACCAGGTTGTTCCAAGCCCCATCCTCATCCAACCTTGCCGTGAACATTTCCAGGGATAGGGCAGCCACAGCTTCTCTGGGGAACCTGTGACAGGGCCTCACCACTCCCACTGTTAAAAAAAAAACAAACCAAAAAGTCTTCTTTATGTCCAACCCAAACCTACCTTCTGGTAGACCTTATGGTCTCCTTAAGGACCCTTAACTAGTTCAGGAACAGAAGCAGCAAATGGTTTTAATCCACATTTCACGTTTTCCTGGCTCACCAGTGGCACAGGAGGAGCTGGAGAATCTGCAGGGAAAGCTACCCTGGCCACAAACTCAGAAATCAGGATGAAAAGCTAAGGTTTTACAATTATGAACTTGCTGCTGTTGCACTTCTGCTTTCTCAGTAACACAGCTTGTCACAGTTCCCTTCTGGAGCAGATGAAAATAAAGCAGGAAGCTACCAGTCCAGTTGTTCATATCATTCCACAACTGGTTCATCATCCATTCCAAAAAAAGAGACTTTCACAGGCAACTGGTTTGCCAGAGCCACACTTGAACATGCCCTTGCTTCAAGGAGCAAACACTGAGGAAAGAAAGCTAAAGAAAACAAACAAATGAAAAAAAAAAAAAAAAAAGCAGCAGCAATCCCCCATATGACAGGCCATTATTTCTGACTTGGTAGGAAACATTTAATTCCCACGCTACAGAGGCTCAACCAGATGAGATTTATTCACTCCCATGAGTCCCAGAGGTCCCTGCATGGATTAGATTATGGCAAAGCCCTTGATTTATATTACGTCAGTGGCTAAGTAAACTACACTGACAGGAAACAATCCCTGAGCAAGCAAGTAACTCAGGGACTGAACTCCAGCACTCACAGGGATGGCACTGGCTTTTGTTACCTGTGTGTGAGTGGAAATCATCTAGAATCTAGCATTAGGATGAGCTAATGGTTAAAGACAGAAAGCAGAGCAGGGGAAAGTAGTTGCAGCAGGTCTGTTTCACAGCACGACACAGCTCAGAGCTCCTGTATTAGAATACTTTCCATTTTAGACCACTGGCTTTTTATACTGCACAACAGAAGAGTCACCTACAATGGATTCCATTTTGGTGACATTTTTTATTACAGTTCCATCCTCTCCTTCTCATGCCACAAGGATTACCAGTGCCGGAACAGCCTGAGCTGGTACCTCACACTAATCACAAGCCCGCTGAGTCAGCCTTGTGTCTAAGGGAAACAACAGACCACTACCATGAGTAGCAGACACTTCCAAAGGGTACCCTGCCTCAACCAGACTCACCTGCAATCCCCAGAAACCCTCAGAAAAACAAGGCCTTCCACTGCCAAGAGCCAACACCCCCAGTTTATCCTCCCCGAACAAGGGGCCTCTTTCCATCTCCTTTCAGTGAGATGCTAACCCTGCTAGAGACTCTGAACTGTCCAATTCCAAGCTCTTCCTCAGACTAGATTTTTATTTGGTAGAGAGTCACGGCACGAGGCCAGATCGAAACACAAAACACGGAAATACCAGCAGGCTTGGATAATGTGACTAAATCTTGGGCAGTATGAATAAATTTTGGATAATGTGAATAAATCTTGGGCAATATGAGGCGCACACACACAGAGGGAAGACAAACATACCTGCTTTCTCAACTGCCACACAGCATTCTCAGCAGAAAAAAAAATCTTCTCTAGCTATGAAAAGCACAGGAGACAGAGTGAGCCCACCTACAGCCTGCCAACTTGACCTTCTCAGAGCTTGAAAAGTAAGTGGGAGAGAAGCGTGCTTTTGTCTTGCTATTAAATCTTAAAATAGCACTGTGTAGGAGAATGCTACCCTCCTGCCCTTTGCACCAAGCTGAGGTGGAAGGGAAGGATAAGGGGGAGAAAAAGCTGGAGTCATGTCGAATTTCTTGCTGAACAGGGTCTGAGCTGACCAGAGATGCCAGGACACAAAGGATGTCTGCCTAGAATCTCTTTTCTAACTCCAGGCTGCCTGCCATTGTATGCACAGCCTAGTTACAGTTCACTGAATTAACACAAAAAAATGAATTGATTTCCATAATGAACAAGCTTCTACACAGCTCCAGAGTGAGACAAGAAGGGCACAACCGCTCAGGAGGGTGTAAAAAAAAAAAAATCAAATCACTTTTTGCCTGTTGAGTTGCAGTTTAGAGCCCCCAAATGAACAGTTATTTTTAGCCCATCATCTGGAACGTGCAAGGGAACACAAAGCATCAGGGTCAGCATGGCTGTCTGCAGGAAGCCAGCCCATAGCCTCAAGAGAGGCAGTCAGGCACCACACATCTGCATCATCAGCACTCCACAGGGACCAGCAGTACGGCTCTATTTATAACCCAGACATGTGCAGCTGCAGACTGCAATGAAAGGCTGGCATTGCGGGCTGCCAGCCCTCAACAACGTGCTGTCTGATTTAATTAGAGAGATGGCAATTTGCACACGCACACACAGATGCATACATGTCCTTTTCCCAGGAGAGTTACCAACAATGAGCTCGCTGTTTGGAAAACAATACACTTCACCAAGGTTACCGTGCAGGGAGCAGACAAATGTGTCCTCACACCACCTCTCCACTTCCTCACTCTGTGACCAAATGTGAGCAGGCAGCTCAGCACTGCTCAGGTAAGCCCTAGTCCAGGGTTTGTTTATAGCCCTGGAGAGGAAAACAAAGTCACGGTAGCATTTATCTGCACACAAAGAAGAAATCCATTTAGTTTGCAAACGAGGTACTTGGGAGTCACAGGCACCTTCTGCATCAGGACAGCCTGCTGTGCCATCAGGTTCCACTTGGAGGTGAAACCTGCTTTCATCCAAAGCTCTGTCTGCCAGCGAGCAGTCAAAGGGAGCATTTCCTTGTTGTGGGATTAGAACTCAAAAGCCTCCATCACCTCCTCCCTCTCCCACTCTCACTTCCCATAATCCCTGCAAGACAAGACTCTCCTGCCACGAGTCCTTGAGCCAGGGACCCCACAACAGCAAAGGACAGGAGGAGAAGACTTGCTGCAGTTGGGTGGGGGTAAAGTGCTCTGGGTACACAACGAGCAACTTGCTGACAAAATACTGGGTTACGAACAGCAGCTGCTGGTGACGCCAAAGCAGCCACAAAGGAAGCCCAGAGACCAGATCACAGGCTGGGCCCTGCTGTCCTCTCAGCCCCTGGAAGTCTGGCTGCATGAGCACATCACACAGATACCCTGAAGCTAGTTCCCCACCCAGGGATCACAAAGCACATTCACGATCTTCTGCTTCCACTCCAAACAAAAACAAAGCTCTTTCAAAGGCCCTCGCAGGAACACGGGAAGGGGTGTTTGGGTTGTTTTCCCCGGGGCTTGTTCTGACAGCCACTGAAAACGCAGCCCCCGGTGCCTTTGCTCACGACCTTACTTTCACTCATGGAAAATAAAACATACCTGTTCTAGAGGAAATGACGCTTCTGGAGTCCAAGTCGAGCTTCTTCACCAGGGTAGCAGGGTCAATCTTCAGCCCAGAGAAGACACCAGAAGATGAGAAGTCCCAGTCCTTTTCCAAAAGAAACATTAAGCCGGAATCAGTACAAACACCACTAGGCAACATTTAGTTAAAAAACAAAAAAACCAAACCAAACCAAACCAAAAAAACAAACAAAAAAACCACACCAACAAAATCAAACTCAGAACCAACCAGATGGGAACAGTGTTAGGGAGCGGGCGCCTCTCCCGAGCAGGCAGGGGCAGGGAAGTCACCCCACTGGCCTGCCCCCCTGGCTCCTCCACACAGAAGGAAGGCTCACAAAGTCCCATTTTGGACTGTTCTGCTCCTAACAGACTTCTGCCTCCACCCAACCTCACCTCAGTCAAGTGCATTCGGGTATTACTCCCAGGAGAGCTGTGAACAGCTTCCTTAGGAAAAGACAGATTTATTACAGGTACAGAACAATACGGATCAGCAACAAATGAGCAGATTAGGGGATTAAGGCCTCAATCAATGCACATTAAGCAGATTCAGTGACTACTAGCAACTCACCAAATCTTCAGCATCATGCTTTAAGCATGCAATGCCTAAGTCCTAAGCTCTGCAGTAGCTACTCTGGTGGGATTAGAAGAACTTACTTTAGGCAGCAGTATCTACCAGCACCGACACATAACTTCATAGTGGGTATAAACCCAGCTGTATTTGGCACAGGCCACTCCTCCCCCCCCTCACAAGGAAAGCTTAGGCACATAAAAAACATTTACTGGTGGTGTGTTCCTGCTGTGAGGGGGCTGGGGAAGGCACCCAGCTTTAATCTGAACTGTGCATTCATAACACAGCCGAGGAAACCAGACACTGTCTGAACCTTCTAAACAATCCTGCATGCAAAGTGACAGTTCCTCAGCACCTGCCCTGACCCAAAATCAAAGAGAGCCACTGCAAAATGAGCCAGGCAGCATCTTCCCTCACCTCTTCTCTCCCCACACTTGCTGGCAATGACCACCCTGCCTGCAGTGACCAGCCTGACTGCAGCGACCCT
>VWZG01006119.1:173538-219076 GCA_013396735.1 Grallaria varia | reverse complement strand
GGAGGAGGAGTCTGAGGGGTGCTAGGGGGGTCCCAGGGGATGCTGAAGGGGAGCCTGGGAGGTGCTGAGGGGAGCCCGAGAGGTGCTAAGGAGGAGCCCAAGGGGTGCTGAGGAGGAGCCCGAGGGGCGCTGAGGGGAGCCCGAGGGGTCCTGAGGGGGTCCCAGGGGATGCTGAAGGGGAGCCTGGGAGGTGCTGAGGGGAGCCCGAGAGGTGCTAAGGAGGAGCCCAAGGGGTGCTGAGGAGGAGCCCGAGGGGCGCTGAGGGGAGCCCGAGGGGTCCTGAGGGGGTCCCAGGGGATGCTGAATAGGAGGAGCCCGGGAGGTGCTGAGGGGGTCCCAGGGGGTGCTGAGGAGGAGCCCGAGGGGTGCTGAGGGGGTCCCAGGGGATGCTGAAGAGGAGGAGCCCAGGAGGTGCTGAGGGGGTCCCAGGGTTTTGATCTTAACAAGCCCCGACGGGTGCTCACTCATTAATGCATCTTCGTTCTCATTTTCTGCCCTCACTGTGTTTCCCAGGACCTGACACTGGCCACGTTAGCGTACTGCTGGTGACCCTCCTTGTGGTGCCCAGGAAATGTGGAGAGAGGCCCCTAGAAAAGTGCTTGGAAAGATCATAGAGTATCCTGAGTTGGAAGGGACCCATCAAGATCATCGAGTGCAACTCCTGGCCCTGTGCAGGACACCCCAAAAAATCCCACCATGTGCCCAAGAGCATTGTCCAAATGCTTCTTGAACTCAGACGAGCTTGATGCTGTGCCCACTGCCCCGGGGAGGTTGTTCTAGTGCTCAGCCACCCTCTGGGGAAAGAACCTTCTCCTGATACCCAACATAAACCTCCAGCTGCTTCCTCAAGTCCTGTCACTGCTCACAGAGAGCGGAGATCGATGCTGCCTCTCTGCTGCCTCTCCCAAATATGATAAAGACCACACTGTGGTCTCCCCTAAGTCTCCTCCAGGACGCACAAACAAACTGACCTCAGCCACTGCTCATAAGGGTTCCCATCCAGACCCTCTGTGCAAACACTACAAGGTTGAAAACACAAAATATTTCTGAGGGTAGAAATCCCACAGCCACTATTTTGGCTGGAATATGTGGCTGGGGTACACCAGGGGATCATGGAGTTACATAATTGTTAGTGTTGAACAGGACCTTAAAGATCATCTTGGTCCACTCCCCTGCCACTAGGCCTGGCTGCTCCAAGCCCTGTCCAGCCTGGCCCGGAACACTTCTAGGGATGGGGCATCCACCAGATTTATTGTTTGTCAGAGATAGAAAGATTTAATGTTCATCAGGAACAGAAAATAACAACAGGAAAACATCTGTAACCCTGCTGCAGGCTGGCTGAGCATCATGTGGGGGCAGAGGCCCAAAACAGCATCTCTGATCACCAAAATCAATGACTTTGGGGAACAACCACTCCCAGTGTACCCAACTGGATGCCCAACTCCCTACCCTGGCTGCTTGAATACATCTGGCAAAAACCACGGCAGTCCTGCAGTCAGTGGCGGTGGGAAACATAATCCACTCTAGTAAAAATAAAAAGAGGAACCAATAAAAATAAAGGCAGTTGAAAGAAAATAGAAAAAGGAATGTTTAACAGCTAAAATGCTTACAGACAGTCTGGGGAGCATAAACGCTGTGACCAAGCACGTGTCCCCTCAAAGGGTGCCCTTCAGCTGCAGCACTCGAGGCCAGAGCTGCAGGAGAGCACAAGGAACAGCTGGGAGGAACTGGGATATGCCAGCGAGCTTCAGCTTTGGCTACAAGGGCCAGTGGTACATCCACTGTGCTCCCGCCGCTCCAGCTCCAGGGGCTCCCAGCTCTCCCACCCTCTTCCCTCAACCATTAGTCAGTGGGAGCAGGATGGTTGGACAAACCCCACAAAGTAACTGAGGAGGAAAGAGCAGCTCGTTGTGGGTGTCGTGCAATGCAAAAGCGAAGTTACAACAGCTCTTCTCAACAGCACTTCCTTCCCTCAGATCTGCAACCCACACCTCTGGCAGGAAGCCCCACCACCCTTCCTAGCTTCCTCTGCCCCAGCCCACCCGCTCCAGGCCTGGGGGCTGCTCTGCAGCACCAGCTGTAGCCCCCCAGCTGGGGTGAGCCCCCAGCTGGCTCATCCTCAGGCCCCATTCCCACCAGATGCCCCATCAGCTGCTCCATTGCTTCCGTCTCGCTCCCAGCACGACTGCGATGCTTTCCGGATGAAACCAAACCAGAGCTCTGCAATCTCCTTTAACAAAAGCACCAACCCACAGACCATCTCTCNGCTGAGGGGGTCCCAGGAGATGCTGAGGGGATCTTGGGAGGGGTTAAGGGGAACCCAGGGGTTGCCGAAGAAGAGCCCGGGAGGTGCTGAGGGGAGCCCCGAGGGGTGCTTAGGGGGGCCTGGGAGGGGTTAAGGGGAACCCAAGGGGTGCTGAGGGGGGCCCAGGGGATGCTGAAGAGGAGGCCGAGAGGAGGTGAGGAGGAGGCCGCGNTGTGGAGAGAGGCCCCTAGAAAAGTGCTTGGAAAGATCATAGAGTATCCTGAGTTGGAAGGGACCCATCAAGATCATCGAGTGCAACTCCTGGCCCTGTGCAGGACACCCCAAAAAATCCCACCATGTGCCCAAGAGCATTGTCCAAATGCTTCTTGAACTCAGACGAGCTTGATGCTGTGCCCACTGCCCCGGGGAGGTTGTTCTAGTGCTCAGCCACCCTCTGGGGAAAGAACCTTCTCCTGATACCCAACATAAACCTCCAGCTGCTTCCTCAAGTCCTGTCACTGCTCACAGAGAGCGGAGATCGATGCTGCCTCTCTGCTGCCTCTCCCAAATATGATAAAGACCACACTGTGGTCTCCCCTAAGTCTCCTCCAGGACGCACAAACAAACTGACCTCAGCCACTGCTCATAAGGGTTCCCATCCAGACCCTCTGTGCAAACACTACAAGGTTGAAAACACAAAATATTTCTGAGGGTAGAAATCCCACAGCCACTATTTTGGCTGGAATATGTGGCTGGGGTACACCAGGGGATCATGGAGTTACATAATTGTTAGTGTTGAACAGGACCTTAAAGATCATCTTGGTCCACTCCCCTGCCACTAGGCCTGGCTGCTCCAAGCCCTGTCCAGCCTGGCCCGGAACACTTCTAGGGATGGGGCATCCACCAGATTTATTGTTTGTCAGAGATAGAAAGATTTAATGTTCATCAGGAACAGAAAATAACAACAGGAAAACATCTGTAACCCTGCTGCAGGCTGGCTGAGCATCATGTGGGGGCAGAGGCCCAAAACAGCATCTCTGATCACCAAAATCAATGACTTTGGGGAACAACCACTCCCAGTGTACCCAACTGGATGCCCAACTCCCTACCCTGGCTGCTTGAATACATCTGGCAAAAACCACGGCAGTCCTGCAGTCAGTGGCGGTGGGAAACATAATCCACTCTAGTAAAAATAAAAAGAGGAACCAATAAAAATAAAGGCAGTTGAAAGAAAATAGAAAAAGGAATGTTTAACAGCTAAAATGCTTACAGACAGTCTGGGGAGCATAAACGCTGTGACCAAGCACGTGTCCCCTCAAAGGGTGCCCTTCAGCTGCAGCACTCGAGGCCAGAGCTGCAGGAGAGCACAAGGAACAGCTGGGAGGAACTGGGATATGCCAGCGAGCTTCAGCTTTGGCTACAAGGGCCAGTGGTACATCCACTGTGCTCCCGCCGCTCCAGCTCCAGGGGCTCCCAGCTCTCCCACCCTCTTCCCTCAACCATTAGTCAGTGGGAGCAGGATGGTTGGACAAACCCCACAAAGTAACTGAGGAGGAAAGAGCAGCTCGTTGTGGGTGTCGTGCAATGCAAAAGCGAAGTTACAACAGCTCTTCTCAACAGCACTTCCTTCCCTCAGATCTGCAACCCACACCTCTGGCAGGAAGCCCCACCACCCTTCCTAGCTTCCTCTGCCCCAGCCCACCCGCTCCAGGCCTGGGGGCTGCTCTGCAGCACCAGCTGTAGCCCCCCAGCTGGGGTGAGCCCCCAGCTGGCTCATCCTCAGGCCCCATTCCCACCAGATGCCCCATCAGCTGCTCCATTGCTTCCGTCTCGCTCCCAGCACGACTGCGATGCTTTCCGGATGAAACCAAACCAGAGCTCTGCAATCTCCTTTAACAAAAGCACCAACCCACAGACCATCTCTCAGGGCTCAGAAATGTTTTGCCGGCGCTGCAATTTCTTTGCTTGCTGCAAAAATAAACCCAGCTCTGTGAGTGCAATGCAGCAGCAGGTGAACAGCATCGGGGTCTTATAATGCCTCAGGTCGCCCTGGCCGTGGCAGGGGGTTGGAATGAGATGATCTATAAGGTCTCTTCCAACCCAAACCCTTCTGTGATTCTATGATAATGTGATGAGTCAACATCGGCTTCTTTGGAGGGGAAACCTACAAATAATTAGCAAAGCCTCATATTAATTACCTTTCAAAAACAAATCTACAATCCTGTATGTTTTCTAAATGACTGATTTTTTTTTTTTTTTACTGCAGTGCCCTGAAGAGGTTTAGAGAAAGTTTCCAGGAGCTGGTTCCTCTCTCCTCAGGGAAATGCAGTTGCAATTGCTTTGGGAGAAGTTATTGCAGCCAGCCCAAGAAAATTTGAAGACTGCTTGAAAAAAATTCCCCACACAGCCGTGAGCTTTGCCACAGCAAGGCAGGCACCTGCATCCTCTGAGGTGCAAGGAGGCACAAACATTTCAGAGCCCAACCCAGAGCCTGAAGGGAGACAGCTCACCATCCTCTCCGCACTCAAGGGCTGCCGTTACCTCTCAAAAGAACTAGTTTTCCCCAGCACCAGCTTTGTCTGCCCACTGCGGTGTCTGGGATAGTGAAAAGTGGTCAGGAAAGGTGGGGCTTGGGGGGGTCCCCTTCCCAGGTGCAGTGGGAGGGCTGCAAGCCCCCTGGGTACCCTGGGGAGATCAGCTGCAGCCCCACAAGGCAGGATGCTGATGATATGGCTGGGGTGTGTAGGACTGGCTGGGTTTTTGGGGGGAACACGCCCTCCCGCAGCCACCACTCTGACTTCCTCCTTCCCCCAGCAAGACAGAAATAGGAAAGAAAGATTGGGGTACGTCACAGAACTCCGGATGCCTGGCTGCTTTTCCCAGAAAAGCTTGAGAGGGTGAGACCATCCTCATCCCAGCCCAAGCACAGGACAGAGGCGAAGGCTGGATGCCAGGTGAGTACAGCCTCTCTATTTTCTGTGCTTCTGTCCTTCCTTTCTGGTGGGGTGGCGACCAGGCAACAAAGGGGTTTCATAGCTCTGGTGTTTCCAGGGAATTGTTTTATAATTTCTGATCTAACCTCTGGTCACTGGAATTCAGGGAGCTTCAGGGAGCTTGGCCCGGCGTCCCTCGTGCAGGTGGACTGGTCTGTGTAGCTCTTGCACAGGCAGCTTTGCCTGATCTGTAGTGGTTTTGTTTGGAGATAGCATTGAGCCTGGAACAGCAGGTGGCTACAGTAAGGGGGGATGTCAGACCCCAAGAAACCCTTTCCTCCCCACGCCGCAGGCTCGGAAGGCAGAGCAGAGTGGGTGCCGTGTGCTCCTCCCGTGCCCTTACACATGGCGCTGGGGAGAGTCGCGTGGGCTGTGTGCCCTCCTGCAGCACCAGGGCTGGGGGCTGTGCCAGTTCCCCTACTGGGACCCCCCTCTTCCTCCTGGGATCTCGCTCCCTGCCTGTGGGATGTGGTGGGAAAGAGGGAACCGGCATGGCGCAAGGGCAGTGGGGACAGCTGCCTGGCCACGGTGTCACCACCCATCACAGGGACCTTCCGGGGTGTCCTTGCACTCCTGTGGGGGAAGATCTGGGAGAGAGAGTGAGACCCTCACTCTTCTCCTCCATATCTCTGTGTGGTGCACAGATCAAATACTCAGCAGGCAAGTGACCCCGGGGAGAGCAGGTTCTTCCCGACATCTCAGTGGCTCTTGGATGCAGATGGAATGTGGGGCATGCCCCAGGCATCAGGGAAAAGCAGCCTGTCCCTTGCTTTTGATGTTTTTCTCAATGTCACAGCCACAGCTCCCAACCTCGGGGCAGGTGAGAAGCAGGGGGGTGAACACGTGCGGTGACATCACACCCTATGTCCAACATGGACACTGGAATGTGGCTGCTGCAACGTGTGGTGCTTTCTGCTCTCACAGCTGTTACATCCTGCTTCATGCGGTGGTTTTGCACTTCCCTGCCCCATCCTGGTGCTGCTAGGAGTGATCTGAGTATGCTGGAGAGCATGGTGCCCCCAGACCACCCAGGGCAGAGCAAGGGTCCCAGAGGCTCCCAAGGACCTTGGTGCTCAGAGCCAAGGGACACCACAGTCTAGTTAGGGGCTTGGTGCACGTAGGAGAGAGCTCATCCCACTGATCTGTCCTCTGCAGGCTCTGGAAGGAAACAGAGAGAAAATACATTCATATTTCCTGTGATGGGACATAGGAATACATATAGCATTTTTATATACTAAAATACATTTATATATATGTAAGCTACATAAAATGTATGTAAAACTACATATACACACACGCTGAGTGTGATACCCTGCGTGGACTGGGGAAGTCCTGCGTATGCCCACATGCCTTTGTGGGATCTATCCACATCACACAGCTGAGCGATGGAAAAAACAGCCCCAAGTCAAGTGACATCCACTCTGCCATTCTTGCTGTACCCAGTTCCGCTCATTTCCCTTCTGTACTTGGGGGCTGGGGCTGCCCACTTTGGGGAGGGTGGGAAGGAGCAGCACTGGTGGGTGCGGTACCCAGCATCCCTGTCATAGCACGATGGTGATGCAGCAGCAGGGATGCTCGGGGAAAGTGCCCAGGGGCACTGGCACTGCTGGCTCCTCACTCTTACAGGTGGATGGTGCCAACACCCCAGGAGTCCTCCCGGGACACCGGGCATGTGTGTGTGTCCTCCTATTTTGCAGGACAGCTGTTTAGCAAAAGCACTGGTGGGGAGTTGTGGATGACAGACTGCGAGACTTGTCCCTGCTGTTGAACACTCATTTTATTTATAGCAGCAAGATTGCTGCTGGCATCAACACTTCCCCTTCAGCCCTATTTACAGCCTTATTTACAAATCCCAGCTTGCTCCTCTGTGCGGCACAGCAGCCAGTCCATCCCGGTGGCATCGCCCAGCTCTGTGCCCTGCTGTATCCATTGACCCTGGCCACATTCCAGGGACTCCCTAAAGCTGCTCTATCACCCTCCCTCTGCAACTGGACAGAGGAGAGAGGTAAAGGTAAGAGAAGAGCTGTGAGAGGTCACCTACTGATTATCTTCATGGGTAAAACAGACTCAAAAGGGGGGATAATACTTAAATCTATTACTAGCAAGATAAGATCCAAAGAGTGAGAAATAAAATAATCTTAAAAATCACACCTTCCCCCCCACCCCTCCTGTCTATGGGGGTTGCCATCAGTTGTTGTTTCTGCTGCTGGTAACATGAGTCCACCCCTCGGGGTTCCTCCTTCATGGGCTGCAGGGGGGTCTCTGCACCCCTATGGTCCTCCATGGGCTGCAGGGGGACAACCTGCTTCACCATGGTCATCACCATGGGCTGCAGGGGACCACAGCTCTGAGTCCTTCCCCTGCTCTGTGGGGTCCCTCCTGCCCCTCCTTCTGCCCTGACCTTGGTGTCTGCATTGTTATCCCATGTTCTTGCTCTCTGGAATTTCTCCTGCACAACACTCCTCTATTCTTAAATATGTTATCACAGAGGCGTTACTATGATCTCTAATTGGCTCAGCCCTGGCCAGCAGCAGGAACTCCCTCCTGGAGCCAGCTATCATTGGCTCCACAGGACAGGGGAAGCTTCTAGCAGCTTCTAACAGAAGCCACCCTTGTAGCCCCCCCGCTACCAAAACTCATCCACAGAAACCCATGACACCAACTTTCAATTCGTGCACCTTCCCCAAGGCCACCTTCCCACCTTCTGGCTCACAGACCCTCGGAGAGCATCTTGCCCTCCGCTGAGGGATTATCCTGGTGGCTTCTGCCGAAGGCTCCTGCTGAAGCAGCTCCTGAGCCACCCGAGGCATGTGGGAGGAAGGTCAGAGCTCAGGGCCAAGGAGAACCCTGGTCCTGAGGTGCAGGCTTCTCCCCCTGATGTCACCAGATGCACGTGGTGGCAATGTGCCCTGCCTTTGATGGGATGCTCCATCTCGGCACCCCGCTCCCCACCCCAGGGTGAAGGTGGTTGTAAAGCCCTGCAGTTTTGCTCTTTCACAACCAGGGCGGGAGGATGGACCACGTGCACCCCTCTGCTTGCCTGAATTTATGGAAAAGAAGGGGAAGAAAATTAACATCACAGGAGACAAGCCCCAAGACTGGCAGTGACTGTGCAAGTCTGGGACGAGCTGATGGGAACATCCAGGGGGTTGGAGGAGACGCTGCCAAGGCGCATGCTGGGGCCCTGCTCATGCAGTCAGACCGAAAACCTGCTTTGCACTCCCCTGAATGCTGTAAGAGGCAGACAAAGCCCCAGTTGTTCTCTTTGTAAGTCACCCTGCATCACATACGGCTCACCCACCCACACACCGGGCCATAACTTCCCTCCAAGGCAGAAGAGCAGAAATGCTGAGGTTCCTGCTGCTGCTCTTTCCCAGCATCAAAGTGCTGTGTGTGTTGTGACATGAGCAAGAACCTGCTTTGGGAATGAAAAGGGCATCTAAATCCAGCCTGTGACATGAACCCTACATTACAATACTTGATAGCAGCCAGCACTTGGGGGTGTGTTGAGGTTTCCACTTTATTTCTGGGTTTGGGAGCCTTTTAAATCCTGTTTTAATTGGAAACTTACTCATTTTTCATTCTTTATGAGATGGGCCTGTAAGCAGGAAACTCTAACCTCCAGAGAGAATCAGGAGCTCACAGAGTTCTATCCCATTGCTGCCCCCTGCTTTGGCATGGCAGCAGGAATTAAGCAGTCACTGGGCAGGTGGAATAACAGGAGCTCATTAAAGCTGTGCATTTGGTTCCCCACAGCCCGCGTGGGAACCTCTGGCTCGTTATGTGCCTCGTTAGGCACATTTGGGGTGTCGATCACTGAGTGCTACAGGAAACAAGGGCAGAAGCCGTTTTTGCCTCCTACAAGCTCAAACTGTGCTTGCAGAATGCAGAGGTGGCAGAAATGTGTTGGGACAGCTAAGCAGGGTGTTTGTCACACAGGCAGGGACGTTGCAGCTGCGACAATAAGTGATACCCTTAAAAACTTACCAAGGGGGACTCTGCTGGTGGAGAGGGACTTGCAGGGGATGTCTTTGTGAAGAAGGGCTCTGTCCACCCACCACAGGATGGTCCTGCACCAGACAGGGCAGCATGAGCTTCCAGGCCGTGTCACGAAGAGAGTTTGGCTGCGTCACCACGGAGGTGCCTCTTGCTGGCTGTGCAGCTCTGCCAGGGAGACTGGCTCCAGGGAAAGGTGGGCTTCCATGTGGCTCCTGCCATAATCACTGGTAGCCTCACAATCCTTCCACATTCTTTCAAGGAAACATTCTGTCAAGGCTGACTAGTGTCATCCTCAGGTTATCTTACAGAGGCTAATGAGCTAAGACAGGACATCCTGACGGCTCAGAAGGGGATCTGGGCAGCCCTACGTACCCATATGTCTCAGCGCTTTTTGAAGGTTTCCCTTGTTTTCTCGTTTCTGTGTCACTCTTTGCTGTTTATTCAGCAAGTTCACGGGAGGGGGTGACAGCAGGAGCCAAGGGCTGGTTGTTTTCTCGCTCAGGGCAGCATCAGAGCTATTTTGAAACTGATGACCCGGTTTTCAGGCGCTGCGTCTAATACTGTGAGAAGGGGCGACGTTTGTTGTTCCTTCATGCTTTCTTATTCCTTTTTCTTCCTCTAACAAATTCCTCTTTTGTCACTTCCCCATGTGCATCCATGTTGCAAGGCCACTACACTGTTGTATTAGCGACAGTGTACAGAGGCAAATGATTCACAGTGAGTGATCACCACCTGGAACTGGGCAACACCCCTCTTGGCCACTGCAAAAATCAACCCAGTCCTAGCCCGAACCAGGACACGTGGCCACACCAGCAGGCTGCACCACATCACACAGCACAAGCCAGCCTCTCTGCTTCCCTAGGACTGTGTCGGAGACCCTTGCTTATTTGAAATCCTCAGCAGGAAAACCTGTATTAATTCCCTAAGAGAAATACTTCATTGCCTTGATGCATCGGTCAAATGTAAAGCAAGTAGTAACAGACCTTTTTTCCCCCATGTATCAAGCACGTCACAGTAGTTAATTAATAGACACAGTCCTTTGGTTAATTTTGGTTCCAATTGCCATGCAAAAGCAGTAGAAAAAACTCACAGCTAGCAAAAACTAGATGTAGTGCTTGAGATTTCACACTGTTATATACATATATAGGGGGAAGAGTGACCTTATTGTGGGATAACTTTATTGGGGCCTTTCACTACCTGAAAGGTACCTACAAGAAGTCTGGAGAGGAGCTTTTCACAAGGGCATGTAGTGATGGGACAAGGTCATGGGAATGCTTTTTGTCTTGCAGAAGATGCCACGTGATCACTGCCCCCGGCTGCCATCAGTGACCTGGGTGTTGCTGCTGGTGACGACAGGTGAGCCTGCCCTGCCTTGCCCAGGGCACCCAGCATGGGGAGTGGGACCGAGGGGGGGACCCAAGTGCTGCCCGACAGCAGTGGGAGATGCGCAAATGGGCAAGGCCAGACTTCCCGGGATCTGGAGTTAACTCAAACCAGCCCAGCTGAGGGACAGTGAAGCAGGTGAGGACCCTGCCAGGGCACCCAGCATAGGTTTTGTAAGCAGGGCAGGCTCAGGACAGCCCGAGCGCCTGGTGGTGGGTGTCTGAGCATCTGTAGCTGCTGCTGCAGTCCAGCCTCCTCGCAAGTGTCCCCCTGTGCCAAGTGTATCTTCTCTCCATTTCAGCCTTTGCCATGGAGTGCCCCAAGATCAAGGTGGGGACGTGCAGGGACTGCATCCGATCTGGTCCGGGCTGCGCCTGGTGCAAGAAGCTGGTAGGTCCCTGTACAAGAAACTGGTAAGTCCCTGTAGCCTGTCAGGATGTCAGCCCTCAGCAGCCAGCTAAGAGGCAGCAGGAGGGTCACCCTACCTGCCTGGCTCTGCCTGGCTGCACCACGGGAGAGTTCCACGTCCTGAGTGCTGGATGGGGCCAGGAGGGACCCAACAGCCGTGACCTTTCTCCATCAATATCCATTGAAGGCTTTCTTTCCTCTGTCCGTACCCTGGAGACCTGGTTTGGGGGGCTGGGTCATCTTGTGATGTGCCCGTTCACCTCCTGTTCCTCTGATCTTCTTCTCGCACACAGAATTTCACCAAAGCCGGCGAGCCGGACTCGGTCCGCTGCGACACCATCGAGCAGCTGGAGCAGAGGGGATGCCCACGCAGTGAGATCGAGTTCCCAGTCAACGGCATCACACAGGCACAGGACCGTCCCCTAAGCAATGATGTGCAGCTGACTCCCCAGGAGGTGCGCCTGAAGCTGAGGATAGGTGCGTGCCTAACACCCTTGCACTCGTGCTCTGGCTGCTGTGTCAACACCCTTCCACTCGCCCCCAGGCTCAGCTGGGACACCGGTGTTGCACCCAGTGTTTCCTCCTGTTTTGTTCTGAAGGAGAGGAGGGGTGGGTGTTGGCGTGAGATGGCACAACCCTGGCATCCCCTGTCCCTGTAGGCCAGCCTGCCGCGTTTGAGGTGAAGTTTCGCCGCGCCATGGGGTATCCCATTGATCTCTACTACCTCATGGACCTCTCCTACTCCATGCTGGATGATCTGCAGAAGGTGAAGAAGCTGGGAGGGGAGCTGCTCAAAGCACTGGAGAGCACCACACCTTCTCGACGCATCGGTGAGCCTGTTTCAGGCCCAGCATGGCTGTTTGCTGCTGGGCAGAGCTGCAGGGCAGGGGGGCAGCGGGTGTCCTCTGCCAGGCTGAAGAGTGCACCAGGGAAAGGGACATGGGCATGTCCACTAGGGTCAGCAGATTGTCTGCGCCCTGTGTCCTCTCCCTGAAACCAGTCTGGCCGCCCTAGGGTTTGGCTCCTTTGTGGACAAGACGGTGCTGCCCTTCGTGAACACGCACCCCGAGAAGCTGAAGAACCCCTGCCCCAACAAGGACAAGCAGTGCCAGCCTCCCTTCGCCTTCAAGCACATCCTCTCGCTGACTGACAATGCCAAGCAGTTCGAGAGTGAAGTGGGCAAGCAGTTCATCTCGGGCAACCTGGACGCCCCGGAGGGTGGGCTGGATGCCATGATGCAGGCGGCAGTGTGCGGGGTGAGTCTGCGCTCAGCCCTGGCAGCTGGCACCTACACACATCGATGGGCTCTTGGGAGCCAGCTCTGCCCCTCTCTGTCTGGGTGGGCTCTGGGAGCCCATCATGTGTGAGTCCTGATTTGGCAGCAGGACAGGTTACTCCAGGGGGTGCATCTCACCCCAGAGCCTCCTGACCCCGACCTCCTGTCACCCACCTGTCCCGTGCTGTGGCTGACATGAGACCTTGCCAAGGGCCATGCTGTGCCCACCAGCACTGTCCTCCCAGCCCCGCTCAAGGATGGGGGCCGTTCTCTGTGCCACCTGCAGGACCTGATAGGCTGGCGCAATGTCACCCGCCTGCTGGTGTATGCCACTGACGACGGCTTCCACTTCGCCGGGGACGGCAAGCTCGGGGGGATCCTGACCCCCAACGACGGCCAGTGCCACTTGGAGGACAACATGTACAAAAGGAGCAACGAGTTCGTAAGTACCTGGGAGGCTGCTCAGCATCCCCACACCCTCAGCCTCACTCCTCCAGGCAGGGAAACAATTGTCACGTAAGGAACCTGTTGCAGAGGCCAAAACATCACTGTAATCACCATAAATTGGGCTGCCACACCCAAACTGTCCACTCTTCTGCTGGTGAGTTTGGGATCCCTCTCCCCACCTAGGACTACCCATCTGTCGGCCAGCTGGTCCAGAAACTTGCTGAAAACAACATTCAACCCATCTTTGCAGTCACCAGTAAGATGGTGGATGTTTACAAGGTAAGGACAGTTCCGATGGTCCAGGTGCCTCCATTCCCTTTCCAGGAGGACAGACACAGTTGCATGTGTCCTTCCACTGTTGTCCTCTGCCCTGCTGCCACATGGCAGGGAGCACTCATGTCTTCTCTCTCTGTTGGCAGAAACTCAGTGATATGATCCCAAAGTCAGCAGTGGGAGAGCTGAACGAGGACTCCAGCAACATCATCGAGCTCATCCAGGTGGCCTACAATGTAAGTGCTGGAGTTCCCACCTCTCCACTGCTATCACCTGCATTTCCAG
Organism: Grallaria varia; assembly: GCA_013396735.1. NCBI lineage: Eukaryota > Metazoa > Chordata > Aves > Passeriformes > Formicariidae > Grallaria > Grallaria varia. The sequence goes on along the minus strand of VWZG01006119.1, from coordinate 205,767 downwards.
AACCACTTCAGGCAGCTGGGATCCCAGCCTGGGGTGCTCCTGCTCTTTTTCCCTGGGCTGGAGCGAAGCCCTGACTTGCAACCCCACATCCCCTTGCCTTGGTCTCCTCTTTCCCACAGAACCTGTCCTCACGGATCATCCTGGAACATTCCACGCTGCCAGATGTCCTGGATGTCAAATATGACTCCAAATGTGGTAATAACAAGGAAACCAAGGATGGAGCAAGAGGCCAGTGCGACAACGTCAAGATCAATGACAAGGTATGTTCTCTTGTACCAGGAACACCCCACAGCTTGCACAGTTCCTGGTGCCCATGGTGTTTAATGACAGGACCCCAGCTGCTGTTTACATCAACGTGATGCCAAGAGTGTGCCAAATGCCATGGGATGGGGGGGATCCTCCATTGTGCTGGATGTCCTCAGCCTGGGGCTGTTACCATGCTCCGATAGCTGAGCCTCTGGCCCTTCCCTGTCCCACTCTGCACTTTCTAGGTCACCTTCAGAGTGAAGGTCACAGCCAAGGAGTGCATCCAAAGCCAGTCCTTCACCATCCGGCCCCTGGGCTTCACAGACACCCTCACTGTCCACGTGGACAGCAACTGTGACTGTCACTGCCAGGCGCAGCCCGACCCCACTGCCTGCAGTGGGCAAGGCAGCATTGTCTGTGGGATCTGCAGGTATGGCCACCACCAAAACCCTATTTCAAAATGCTGCCGGATCTGGGGACCTGCTGGGGAAGGGATGTTGGGCCAGGCCAGGGCCTGGGCTCTGTAGCTTTGCACAAATTATTATTTTATTGGGAGAGGGGGATTCATGCATTCCCCTTGGAAGTGTCCCCGGCATTCACGGAGTCAGGGGGCACAGTGAGCTATCTCTTCTGTTGGTGGAGTCTGTCCTGCTTTCCTAAGGACCTCTGTCCATCCAACTATGCACCCATCCAGCCCAGTGTCAAACTATCCACCAAGCTACCCGCAGAGCAGACACAAGTTTCTGTAGAAATCTCTCAAAATCCCACTTCTGGGCTGCAGTTCACTCAAGTCTGTAAGTATAATTCTTCCTTCATGGCCCCTCAGTGACAGGGAGAGGAAAAGCCTGGGTTTCCTCAGGAAACACTCGTATCTCCTTGGCAAGGGTTTGGAAATTACGAATACAACAATGATTTCCGGGCAACCATTTGGTGCTGTGAATGCAGCTGGGGGGAAAAGCAGCATTCCTGAGGTTTCCTCCCAAGCCAGCCGCCCTGCTGCAGCGTGGAACCTGCACCACCGTGTTCACCAACATCGGTTTCTGGTGGGGCTGTCCCACATTTGCTCCTTTGCTGCGGCTGAGCTCTGGGCACTCGGTGCGGCCGCTGACCCTGAGCTTGCCCATCTCCTCTGCCGCCAGCTGCAACTCGGGCTACCTGGGCAAGAACTGCGAGTGCGACACCAAGGGCAGGACCAGCAAGGAGCTGGAGGGCAGCTGCCGCAAGGACAACAGCTCGATGGTGTGCTCGGGGCTGGGGGACTGCGTGTGCGGGCAGTGCGTCTGCCACACCAGCGACGTGCCCGGCAAGCAGATCTACGGCCCCTACTGCCAGTGCGACAACATGAACTGCGAGTTCCACAACGGCGTCCCCTGCGGCGGCCCAGGTGATGCGCTGCTTCCCAAGAATTCCGGGCCCGGGGAGGTGCTGCCCTGTTGAGTGGGTGGGGTTGGGGGCTACTGGGTCCCACTGTTGCCTAAAACGAGGAAAAAACTTTTTGAGGCAATTTAATTGGGATAAAGCAGAGAGGAGTTCTTTAACGAAAAGCTTTTCAGGTTCCCAAAGTATATTGACGTGCACGCAGCACAGGGGTGATGCCTAATTTTATAACACTACTTAATTATCATCACTAAAGGTCACATCCAACCCAAGGATCATCCATCCTCATGCCACCTTGGTGCCACCCCCAGAACCTCCCTCCAGTCTGCCCCTCGGCACACCTTCCTAGAATTGAGTCGGGGGTCTCAGGACCCCTTTACTTCTTCACTATCATCTTTTTCACATCACATTCCCTGACTGGACCTTCTCCAAGGTCCATGGGTCTTCTGTCTTATTTTGACTACAATATGCACTGTTATTCTAGTCCGGTACACAAGTCACAAATCAAAAGTTCTAGTCACTCTCTTACCCTTAACTCAGACATTCAGGGATGCAGCACGGAGGGAGAAACTGCTGGTTGCTGCTTCAGATATGAGAAGCTGCACAGCTATAGAAAATTGACAAATATACAAATACACAAAGTCTTAAGGCATCACCACCACACCAGCCCATGGGACTTCCTTGAGCATCCCATGGTGGGTGATGCTCTCCAAGTGCAGGCGGAGGGGAGGCTCTGGCTGTGGGACCTGAAAGGTTTTCCCCTCCAGAGCGCGGGAAGTGCGACTGCGGGGAGTGCAAGTGTGTGCCCGGGTACCAGGGCAGCGCCTGCCAGTGCCGGCAGTCGACGGACGGCTGCCTGAACAGCCGCAAGAATGAGTGCAGCCTCCGTGGCACCTGCGTCTGCAACCGCTGCCAGTGCCAGGAGGGCTACCAGCTCCCCTTCTGCGAGGAGTGCCCTGGCTGCCCCTCGCCCTGCGGCAGATACGTGTGAGTAACGCGCGTGGAGAGGGTGCAGTGGACGCCCAACAGTCCCAGCAAGGGGCAGGCGAGGCCTGCCTGCTCCTGGGCAAAGCAGGGTCAGTGAGTCTCTGCCCCTGCAGATGTGAGCTGTTGCTGCTTGTTTTGCAGCTCCTGCGTGGAGTGCAAGGCCTTCGGGAGCGGCCCCTTGGAGAAGAACTGCTCCCAGGCCTGCCCCAACATCCAGAAGTCTGAGCAGCCCATCGGGGGTGGCGTGAAATGCAGGGAGAAGGACTCCCAGAACTGCTGGATCACCTTCCACATGATCCAGGAGGATGGCGTGGATATATACACTGTCCATGTCGAACCTGGAAAAGGTACCGTGGCCCCGTTCCCCCTGCCCTGCTGTGGCAGCCTTGCTGCTTCGCCGGGGGCTGCAGCCCAACAAACGTGGTGTGTCTGCCCCGCAGAGTGCCCGGAGCCTCCCAACATCGCCCTGATTGTGGGTGGCACCATCGCCGGCGTGGTGCTCATCGGCCTGCTGGTCCTGATCGCCTGGCGGCTCCTGACAGAGCTGTTCGACCGCCGGGAGTACCGCCGGTTTGAGAAGGAGAAGTCCAAAGCCAAGTGGAACGACGTAAGAGATCCCCCCTGTGGCAGTGGGGGCGTGCTGGGATGCTCACATACACTGGGGTGGGGACAGTAGGAGGGGACATCCTTCCCAGACCTGAGCCCTCCCCACTGGCCCGTTGTTCAGCCCAGCTGGAGTTTGCAGGGGCCTAAACAGGCTGCGGGCTCTTCTGCCAGTGCTCTGTGTGCCCTTGGCACTGGGACGGGTGGGGAAAGTAAAACTCTGCTGAAAACCCAACACAGCACAACACAAGCCTCTCGCTTCTCTCCCTCCAGGCTGATAACCCCCTCTTCAAGAGTGCTACCACCACTGTGGTCAACCCCAGGTTTAATGAGTGAGCGCTGGGACCCACCATTAAACAAGGAGATGCCATGCTAAAGAAGTCTCAAACTAAGGCAATCTGAAACTAAGGCTCCCACCTCCTCTTCTCTTTCCTCATGGTTTGTTCCCTGCTTCCACATCAGGCACGGGCGCAGGGACTGTGCCACACCAGTACCCTGGCCCAGTGCCTGACAGTGGGGTCAGCAGAGCTGGGAACAGACACAGCTTTGCCATGGACAGGACTATTCTCACCTTGGGAACATGCAGCAGCTCCTGGAGCCATCACTGTCTCATCTCCTGATGCCAACTTTGCCTTCGGCCAGGAGCCTTGGACACCCAAACCAGCTGAGTGCACGGAGTGCATCCAGCTTTGATTTTGGGATGGAATTTCCAAACGGCCCTGTCTCTTCCACTCCAGCAGGATCTGCTCCTAGGCTGCTCCGTGCCCTCCCCTGCTGCACTGGGCTCCACCACCAGGCACTGGTTTCCCAAGAACTCACTGCTGAGTTGGATGTGGAGGGTCCTCCAGGCTGGCGGTCCCTTCCGCAGGTTGCAGGGATGTGATGGGCCCTAAGGGCTAGTGAGCACCTCTGCCCAGGGATGAAGAGCAGCTGGAGAACATGCACTGAATCTTTTTCCCAAATCATCAGCTGTTTTCTGACATTGCCCCTCTCTCAGACCTACCTCAGGCATGGTTCTGCTTGGCCTCCTGCATGCTTGGCTTAACTCCATCACGCCCTGAAGTTCCCTGCACAGCAAGGGGGCAAAGAAACCACTGTTTGCTCTGTGAAACTTTGACCCTGAGCAGCTGAAAATTCCCCTACAGATTACAACTCAGCCACAGCTTCTTCCACCTCCCTGCCCAGAGCACAACCTTCTCCTCACTCTTCAAGTCTGTCAGACATACCAAGAGCCAGCTGTGCAAAACACCTGGCAGTACCTGGAGCATCTCCAGCTCAGCACTTACCCCAGCCACACACAGCAGCCAATTGCTTCTGTTGTTCTGTGAAACAGCAGTACAATTCCTTATTTGCTTTCAGTCTGGCATTCATTTGCATATAATTGTATTGTGTCACATCTTCATTTGCTCTCTGAAGAGGTTTAACATGAATAAAGATTTAATATATGAAGTCAATACATCCGTTCTGGTAAGAATGAGGTGCAAGGGCAGCAGCTGAAGTGTTCACAGGAGAAACTACAGCCACGCCCTGTCATTACTGCCACCATCTCCCAGGTGCAGTGCCTGGGAAAGATGCTGGCCAGAGAAAGAAGCTGTTTTGTGCACTACTTTGCCATCTACACCCTGAAAGGTGCTGAATGACACAGGGCGGTTCTTGTCCCTGCCCACTGCTGGCAGCTGTACATAAACCATCCCAATCAAGAGTGGCTGTGCTGCCTCAGGTCAGGGGTTAATGTTGGCCCTGTCACTGTAAGGGTCTAGGGCAAGGTGAGAAGGAAAGTGTGCCTGATACCCCTCCCAGGACTACCCCAGCATGCCACTGGTTTTGGCTCGAGGATCCCCCAGGATGTCAGCTGGATTTTGGTAAGAGCAGCAGTCTGCAGTACGGGCTGGGAGACACCAATCGGGTCATAGAATCAGAGAATCAAGGCTCGAAAAAGGCATTAAGGTCATCGAGTCTAACCATGGTTAGACACTGCCAGGTCCACCACTAAACCATACCCCAAGTGCCACATCTACACACCAGAGACCAGGCTGCCAAGATGAGGCAGACACACACCTGAGACCCTGGAGAGGCTCTCAGGGCATTCTGTGCCTGGGTGGGCTCCTCTCACCTGGGGAGGGAGAGAGACTAAACCACTTCTGAGGGGCTGCAGGAGCTGCCAAGCCACACCCCAACAGAAACACCATCATCCAGCTGAGCCAATAGCCCACACCTTCACTTTTATTATAAGGAGCACCCTTTCCGTTTAAGCCACTTGTGTGCCAAAGGGAAGATTCCCTATATTCTTCAGATAGTGGGACCAGCCCCACAAGTTTTCCAGGCAGAAGTCCAAGTTCCGTGCCAGGCGCTTTAAGAGCAGGTAGGAACCACCCAGTCCTGCCGCCCCCACGACAAAGATACCTCGATTAATTACCTGCAAGCGTAAAGAGAAACCCCAACACCATCAGAGGTTTACTCCTACCCTGCGGCACCCAGTGAAGTCATCACACCTGCCCCCACCAGGTGACGTACCACCGCCAAAGTTCCCCACCAGCAGCTGAGCACTGCTGGTGTGCAGGATGCTTATGGGGCACTGGGAGGATGGGCACTGTCCCCTGACCAACCTTTTTCTGCCATTTCCAGCGCTGAAGGGCCTCGTGGTAGCGAATTCTGGTGAAGGTCACCTGGGAGGGTTGCAGGAGAGTGTCACCACCACAGACCCAGCCAGGAAGAGCTCACAGTGGCCCGGGCGGTGGGGACATGCTGGAGGAGCTGGGGGTGTTCAGTCTGGAGCAGAGGAGGCTCAGGGGTGACCTCAGCACTCTCTTCCCTGACAGGAGGGTATGGCCAGGTGGGGGCAGGCTCTTCTCCCACCAACCAGCAGTAGGACAAGAGGACATGGGCTTAAGCTCTGCCACGGGAGGTTTAGGTGAGATATCAGGGAGAAATTCTTTACAGAGAGAGTGATTGGGCACTGGAATGGCCTGCCCAGAGAGGTGGTGGATGCACCATCCCTGGAGGGTTTTAAGATGAAACTGGACATGGCACTGAGTGCCATGATCTGGTGATCACAGAGGGGTTGGCCCAAGGGTTGGACTTGATGATCTCGGAGGTCTCTTCCAATCCAGCTGATTCTGTGATTCTTTGATTCTTACCATCGTGTACAGCGGGACAATAGTGGAGGGCATGAGGGCATGGAGAAAGTTGTCTACGTGCTTCCGGAAGATGAACCACGTCGAGTTCACGTGCTCGCGCATCTGCAATAGACCAACAGTCACGCCTTTGCCAGGATTTTTGGCAGAGCTCCCCCCATGCTTTGCTGCCTCTTCCCACTGCCTGGAGGCCACACAGGGAGCAGATCCTCTGCAGCCCAGTGCCCTTCCCAGGGCGCTCTGAGGCTCAGGTCTGACAGGGTGGGAGCCCAGCCTTGCTTGCTGCAGCACACGGCCCGTGGGCCCACGGGGCTGGGTGCCCACCTCCACGTAGTTGTACATGGCTAAATCCGAAATCGCGTGGTCATCCGGCACCCTCAGCCTGGAGAACTCAGGGAGGCAGGCACCTGAAAGAAAAAGCAACAGTTCACAGGCAGGGTGTCCAGCTGCCCTCAGCCTCAGAGGGATGTTCCTCTGCTCTCGCCCCTCCCCGGCTGCCACCTCACTCACCGAGGTCATTGTGGAACTGGTCCATTAACTCGTCGAAGACCAGACAATCCTCAAAACCCTGGGAGGGAAATTAGAGGGTTAAGAGGCATGAGGAGCCACGTGTTCACGAGAAAGTGCTCTCGTGGATGCTTAGCTAGTGTAGCTGTTTAGTCCCATTCTGGGCCACTCTGACAGAAATGCAGGTGGTTCCCTTTGCCAGCAGCCCAGCACAGTCCTCTGCCCCATGAGAAGGCAGCAGCACTGCCCTGTCCCTTCCCCTCTCCGGGAGGACACCCCGTTAGGTGGATATGAGGCTGTGGGACAGGCCAGCCCACGAACTCCACGGAGCTAAAACCAGAAAGCAAAGCGCAGGCGCCCCACCAGGAGCCGTGAACTTACCGCGTTCATGCCCTGCCCGTAGAAGGGCACGACGGCGTGTGCGGCATCGCCCATGAGCACGCAGTGGGAAGCCAGGTGGTAGGAAGAGCACTTCACGGAGATCATGGCCTGGGCTGGCAGCACAAAGTAGTCCCGCTTCAGGTCTTGCCTTCGGGGAAAAACAACCAGACACTTCACTTGTGGGACCACAAGAGAGAAGGAGCGCAAGTTGTGCCACGCCCGAGCTCGGGAAGCCGTGGCCAACAGGCACTGTCAGATTTGGGATGCCAAACACAGGCCCATGCACTAGGCTGTTTGTGATGGGAAAAACATGGAAACCGGGAAATCTGTTTCATTCTCTCCCCCACTGTGGACCAAATGTTTTGTCTGCGCATTTTAATCTCTGCGTACAACATGAGTGTTGACATCTCGATCCTCTTACTGTGAGCAGTGGCGGATGTCAGTCAGTGTAGGAAGGGTAAACCAGAGAATATCAGAGTTTCTAAGTTAATATGAAGTCCTGTGATAAGTCTTCGTAAGAGGAAGAGAAACTGCCTAACACAGCTGAGACCATTTGATATCACTGAAAAAAAGCCCATCCCATGACAGAGAACTGTGTTGCAAAACAGAAGCACTAATATTGCGGGCTCGAGAGGCTTCCTTCTCGGCAGCAGAATGAGGACATGCTGAGCAGAGCCATGTGCTGGAAAGGCTGGTCCTGGTCCCCCAGTGCCATGAGGGCCCCCAGGAGGAATGGGATGTTCTATCTCCATGCTGTTGCCCTTGTGCTGTTTGCCCAGCAGCCAGTGGATCCATCACAATGCCCTGACTGGGGACCAGGGCTGGGTGAGGTGTCCCCCTGTGCTGGTGAGCGAGAAGGGGAGATGGGAACACTTACTCTCCAATGAGGGGGATGGCATCTGGGAAGTAGGTCTGGAAAAAACGCAGCACTTGCTCTCCCGTTGTGAGCTTCTCAAACTCCTCAAAGGGCATGAAGAGCGTGCAGGTGAAGGACTTGTCCTGCCAGCCAGGGAGGAAGGTTGGTGAGAAGACCAGAGGCCACAGAGAGCTTGTGGGATGTGGAGCAGCAGCTCAGAGCCCAGCCTGTCACCTGGCAATTGCAGTGACCCACTGGAGCACCCAGGGACAAGGGTCTGGCCACCCCCATTCCTTTAGTGGGCTTGCCCATGCTCAGGGCAGAAACAGAGAGTATGTGACTGGCCAACGTGGGCCTGGCACACTGTCCTGGTGCTTCTGGTGTCTGGTTTACAACATCCAGCTGCAGGGAGCTGGTTTGGAGGGTTTGGGTGGGCTCAGACGTGTGGGCACAGGGAGGTGCCACAGGTACCTGCTCGGTGCTGGGAGGCAGGACTGGCTCTGGACATTCTGTCCTGCACCACCTCAGGCTGTGGGATGCCTGGCACAGGCTGGGTGTCCCTCCTGGCACCTTCTCTGGACATGAGCCAGGACATAGCCAGCCTTCATGTCAGGAGGGTGTAGACAGGTCGGGCTCTTCTCCCAGGCAGCCAGTGAGAGGAAGAGAGGACACAGCGTTAAGCTGTGCCAGGGGGTTTAGGTGGGACTTCAGGAAGAATTTCTTCTTCACAAGAAGGTTGATTGGGCATTGGAATGGGTTGCCCAGGGAGGCAGTGAAGTCACTGTCCCTGGGGGTGTTTAAGGAAAGACGGGATGTGGCACTCAGTGCTGTGGTCTGGTTGACACAGTGGTGTTCAGTCATGGGTTGGACTGGATGATCTCAGAGGTCTTTTTCAACATAATTGATCCTGCCAGTCTGTTATTCTGTGATTCCTGGCCCTCCCAATCCCTGCCACCACAGCCAGTTCATCCCCACCAGCTCCATCCTGTGCCCCAAGAGAATGTGGCCGTGGGTTATCACCATGTTGGGCAGTGCAATCATCATGAAGGTGTTCCTTGGCCAGATATGGAGGTAGTTTGGTTCCATGGCAAACTGAAAGAGAAGGAAAATCCCCTTGTATCCTTGACACCAGGTCCCATTCTCTGCACCACAGGAAGACACAACAACTATGGGGCCCCTTTCTGCTACCTGATGCTTGAGGGAGATGCAGAGCAAGGGAAGGAGGAAAGGGTAAGAAATATGAGCAAAAATCTGCTGCTTTGCAAGTGCAGATGTCCTCACAGACATGTTCCCAGACCCCCAGGACCTCTCAGAGCTGGAGTTAACCCCACTGGTCCAGGGCAGGCTCTCTAGGATTTCTGCAGCCAGGTACCAACCTTGGCCCCACCTTTGGAAGAGGAAGAGATCCCTGCCTTCTGCTAGGAAAGGTCTCATCCCTTGCGTGAACCCCGGGTGAGAACTTAGTTTCTCTAAAGCTGTTGCAGCAGAGCCACCCTGAGAAGGGGTGTCCGAACTGCAAAGGTCGTGGCAGCCCCTGGGCCAGGCACACTCACGTCTCCGTCTCTAGGAGGGATGGTCAGTTCCATGTAGCCATGAGGAATGTACTTCTGGCTGTAGTTGAACCGTGTTTGTCTCATGAACTGCTTTCTCACCGTCGAGAAGGCGCCGTCGCACCCCACAATGAGATCATAGGTGACTTCCAAGGTCTGCTGGTCAGATCTGAAAGCAAAGAGAGACCCTTGGATCAACCTGATCTTTAAGGTCCCTTCCAGCTCTAACCACTCTGTGATTCTGTGTTTAGTCTTGCTGGAACTCCAGGTCAGCTCAGCACCTTTTGCAGAATGGCTGGGTACCTCCAGCATTATTAATCCTCTGGACTGAAGAAAGATTGGCTTTCACTGCCCAGGAAGCCAGGAAGCTCAGTGACAGGAGAAATAATTATCCTGTAGGTTCTCAAAAGTGTCACTCTGCCAGGTCCACTTAACAATGCAGCAAAGCAATGCAGATAATGATGCAGAGCTCGCACGCCCACATACGTAGGGGGCACAACCAGAACATCACCGAGCTATGGAACAAGGTCACAGAACCACAGAACGGGTTGGGTTAGAAGGGAGCTTAAAGGTCACCTCGTTCCACTCCTGCCATGGGCAGGGACACTGTCCACCAGCCCAGGTTGCTCCAAGCCCCGTCCAGCCTGGCCTTGGACACTTCCAGGGACGGGGCATCACCAGTTATGCCCTCCCTGATGAGGAACCTGTCCCTGAGACCAGCACTGTGGACACTGGCATGTTTATCCCTGGCACAGGTTGGGAAGGCTGTGCCCATGCCAGGCTGCTGGGGGGGTCAGTGAGCTGCCCAAACCTTTTCCAGCCTCCCCATGGGCCCTGTGTTGATGTCTCTCCTTTCCAAAGCTCACCCAAGGTTTTGCCCGCTCAGTAACAACACGCTGGTTTCAAAACCGGGATTGCTCAATTGTTTGAGGTTTTATGAATGATTAAGCAGAAAGCGACTGAGCACAACACTTGATCCCACACTTGCCCAGGGATTACCTTTTGATGGATAACGTCCCCAGCTCTGCACTGCACTCCAGGAGCTTGTGTCCAAAGTACAGTTTAGTGTTGGGGTACTTCTCAGCAGCTGGGAAAAGAAAAGACAAGTAAATGTAGAGGGGTTTACTGTGACTCCAAAAATATTCCCAAGAGATCCCTAAATTAAAGGGGAGGGTTGTCATTACAGCAAATAATTTGCTGTGTTCAGTGAGACCACATGGGACTGGTCAACTACGGTAAAAACTATTAAAAAAGGCAAGGAATCCTGCAAAGAATTCCTTCTTCCCTGCAAAGACATGAGTCATTGACTACTTTCCACCACTACTCCACTGAATTTCAGGACGGGATGAGGGGCCTGCAGTCACTGGGGCAGCAGTGGAAATTTATCCTGGTGTGATTATATACTTGGTCATAGCACTCCAGTTTCTATTTGTCTCTGCACAATCAGGGGTTATGGAAAATGCCACAAGCCCCCATAAGGCCGAGGAGGTATCTCCTGCTTTAGCTGGGAAACAGCAGCAGTTTTCTTCTTAAAAACACAGGATTGCACTTTCTGAGAGCCAGGTGAGGGAACTTGGGGCCCAAACCCTGCTGGTTATGGGGCAAACCCTAAATCCTCAGGAAGAAGGATTGCCAGCAGGAGGGATGACCTACCTGTCAGCAGCTCCTTGTTTAAGTTTGCTCTGTCCACGGAGAGGATGTACTGCAAGGCAAACAGACGAGGGGGCAGGAGGCTTTGCTGAAGGATTGCTCTGCACAGCCAGACAAGAAACCCTCCCCTCTGCAAACAGCCCCACTGAGCCCCAGGCTCATGCAATGCCCTTCCCGTGTCCTCTGGGAGACCCCCAGACTGTCCATGATACAGATGCTGACAGAGACACCCTCAGTACCTGGTCCTTCTTCCCGTAAGGGATGGAGTATTTTTTCCCTGAAGGTGTGTGTATCCTCCTTGCCCGCATGGGAATGCCCTTGGACACAATCTGAAACACAAGGGGATACAACGCAGCCTTCTGGCCAAATCTGTGGGGTTTTAATACAAGTTACCAAGCACCACTCCCCTCCCCAAGCACTGCACTCGAGGAAGAATGGGATGCTCTCTGCTGGTGTGTTTCCATGGGGTTATCCAAGTCACTGGGGAAAATCTTACAGGGCTGTCATGCCAAGTCGCTGCAGTTTACTCAGATTGCTCACAAGCTCATTCTCATAAAAATCAGGGAGGAAATCGGTTTTGGATATAAGGGCCATGAAAAATCCCAAGGTGCTGAACAAGGCAGGAGGATGAGAGCCAAACTACATCCTGAGACTGGGGTGGGTGTTGTCAGAGCCTGGGCTCATCTGCAGGGATCCAGGGACCAGGAGATCCCATCACTGCCAGCAGCTGGATGTTAAATGGCACCCAGCACCCTGCAGAAGAGTCCTGGGCTCCGAGCCAAGCATACTGGGCAGCAGACAGTGAGCATGGACTTCAGGGTAAGCCCAAAGATCAAGGTTCTGTGGGAAAATACAAATCTGGATGTGCCAGTGGGGAAAGCAGCCCCCTCTGTTGCATCCTGCTGTAGTGCAGCAGCTCTTTTGGGAGCCCATGTTTGCTCCCCCTTCCAGGAGGGACGAGAGCGTGGCAGGGGGGTGAACACAGGAAGGTGTTGTTCGGGTGTTTGGTGTCCCTGGGCAGCATCCCCTGGCAGAAGGAGAAGCAGAGCCCCAGGGCTGGGGGAGATCCTGCTGCCAGCTGGAGGAACCGTGGAGAGCCAGGCTGCAGGGCAAGAGGTCTACCTGGGAGATGTCCACCTAGGACAGCTCTATCTCCACCTTCATGAAAGCAGAGCTACCTCTGCATGTGTTGGGGAGCAGAAGTCCATGGCCAGCTGAAATCCAGAGTGTTTTAATCCCTGACACCCCTCCACCCCCAGAACCTGCCCAAGTACCTGCTCCTCCATCCCCACGGCTCGCAGGGCTTGGCGTCCCCTGTGAGACAGGGCCAGGTTGATGCTCCTGCCACGGGCAAAGGTGGCCACTCGGATGTCTGCGTGGGAAGAGCAATTGGTCATGGACAGCACAGCCTGCTCTGGGCAGCATCTCCCAAGCCCCCTGTGGCAACAGCAGGTGGGGCAGGGAGGAGTCCCTGAGTCCCCTCTCTGGGGGCAGAGAGGGCAAGTACCCAAAGGTGCCACCTCTAGCCCAGGAGAAGCAGCTGTATCCAAGTGCTGCAAAGGGAATGGCGGGTCCTGAGAGCTCCATTACCACGAAGAGCCATTTCCCCTCTCAGTGGAGAAGGGCTGAGTGTTGACCACCTGGCAGGGTCTGCTGAAACCCCACAGGCCGATGATTTCTGGGACATTGGCACGTCACCTTCACTGCTTTTCACATGGAAATGTGTCTGTTCCTCAGAACTGCCCCACTCAGCCTTCTCAGACTGTCTGGCCAGTGCATGGGACAGAACCTCCTCATCTCAACATGCTCCACAGCATAAGCAATGGCCCCAAAACTGGAGCAGAGCAGTAAAATCCATCTACCTCAGAAGGCAAGATGACGTACTTCAAATAAATACTCTTCCCCACCACAGGAGCTAAAGAGAAGAGTGAAAAGAATATCCCCAAACTGCCATGCTTTCAGATTTCACTTTTTTTCCTTAAGGTTTCAGCGAGCTCACACAGTAATGATCAGGCTGAACTTACCTTCTCTGGCTTCATAAACGTCCACATGGAAGCCTCGTCTAGCAAAGAAACAGGCATTTAATGCCCCCACCTACAAGAGAAGGGCCAGAGATGGGGGATGAAGAATTCCACGGGTCACTGCTGAGATGCACCGAGGGAAAGCAGCGATCAGGGCACGCAGCTCAGCACATGCAGGCAGGTCTGGCCAAGAACCTTAGAAGACTTTTTACTGAAGGACAGTTCTCTGGCAACCCTGAGTTTCCAAGACAAAAGCCACCCACCAAAACTCTTCACCTAAAGTCACAGCAAGCTCATTTACACCCAGTGGCTGAGTGCAGCAGGGTTGATCTCTGCAGCCAGAGGCAGCAGGAGCTGCTCTAGGCAAGCTCCCAGCTCCTCTCTGGACTCTGCTTGTCTTCCTCAATAGGATTCACAGTTCTGCAGGGATCCCTTGGGAATGCAGTGGAGGACAACAGCACAGATATGTCCTGTTCATTATTTAAATCAATTTTTTTTCTTGTTTAATTTCCACCATTAACTGTTGTCAGAACTACAAACTCTTACGCCATTGCTCTTTTCCGAGAAGCTGATGCCCAAAAAGCTGAGAGATGGAAGTGCTGCAACGCCCCGTGCTGCCCTAGAATCACAGACCCATAGAAAGGTTTGGGTTGGAAGGGACCCCTAAAGACCACCCCATTCATGTCCCCTACCGTGGGTAGGAACACCTTCCACCAGCCCAGGTTAGTCAGCCTGGCCTTTGGGGTCAGAGCGCTCCGTGAGCAGCAGGGGATGAGAACCATTCCCAAAAAGAGCAGGCAGAGAAAGGCGTCTCCTCTGAGCCTGGCGTTTACCAAGGCAAAGCATTTCCCACCAGCAACTTGGTGCCAGCCAGGGACAGCCGAGGGGCAGCAGGATCTGGCAGCCCAAAGGGGGACTGTTCTCCAGAGTGCCCAGGCACCGATTGCTACCCCAGCACCCAAAGAAAAAAGGACAGGAGCCTCCCACAGCGGGCACAGAACCAACCCCTTCCCAACACCCCGTGGTGCGACAGAGGAATGATTTTCAGGGCCCCCTGCCAAACACAGCGAAATGGCATTTCCTACCAGACCACCGCCCACGACGGCGACTCTTTTCCCGCGTGGGTCCCAGGGCTCCATGCCCAGGTGTTCCCGCCGTGTCCCGCTGCCGTACAGGGGGCGAGCAGGGGAGGCTGAGTCACGCCCGGGTTCCTCTCCCCCGCCTCGTATTAAAGTTTAACTCCCAGCCCAGGGACCGTCGGGGCGTCAGCCCGGCCGAGCCTCTGGCGCAGGGACGTCACCGTGGCTTCGCTCAGTCAGGCTTTATCCAGAGGCCCCTTTTGGAAGTTGGGAAGCCATTCCGCAGCCTCCGAGGAACACACGCGGAGCAGGAGGAGAACTCGCACCCACCAGTGCTTCCCCAGGCTGCAGCTGCAGAGGCACTGGTGGCACAATGCAGGGTAACTTCTGGAGCCCCCCAGGCTCTCCCAAGGGTGGGACGGGAGCCACCCTGCTGGCCCAGGAGCCTCATCCCATCTCTGAGGACACCTTTCATCCGAGGAAGCTGTGTATGGCTCAGGCATTTTGGGGTGTGATGCTGGGCAGAGGGGCCAGGCCCAAACTGCAGAAGCTTTCCAGGACTTGGACGAGGCTGTCAGGAGATGTCCCTGCAGGCACTGATACCTTAAAACTTTATGTATTTGTATATACATATGTATTTTGTATATTTCTCAACTTTCTATAGCTGTACAGCCTCTCATATCAGAAGAAGCAACCAGCAGTTTCCACCTCTGTGCTCCATCCCTGAGTGTCGGAGTTAAGGGTAAGAGAGTGACTAGAACTTTTGATTTGGGACTAGTGGACCAGGATTAGAATAACAAGACATGTTGTAGTCAAAATAAGACAGAAGACTCATGGACCTTGGAGAAGGTTCAGCCAGGGAATGTGATGTGAAGAAAACGATGGTGAAGAAGTAAAGGGGTCCTGAGACCCCCGACTCAATTCTAGGAAGGTGTGCCGAGGGGCAGACTCGAGGGAGATTCTGGGGGTGGCACCAAGGTGGCATGAGGATGGACGGTCCCTGGGTTGGATGTAATCTTTAGTTATGATGATTAAGTAGTGTTATAAAAATAGGAATCACCCCTATGCTGGGCACGCATCTATATCCTTCCAGAACTTGAAAACCTTTTCAGCAAAGAACACCTCTCTGCTTTATCCCAATTAAATTGCCTCAAAAAGTTTTTTCCCTCATTTTAGGCAACAGCACCACTTCCCATGCCCATCCCGGGGTGGAAATGCCCTGCTGAGCCAGCGCTGCACAGAGTGAGTTTGTAAAAGGGAGGAGCCTTTTAAACCCGCACACAATAATTAAACTGCACAATTAGACAGTGGGAGCACTTGCATTGGCACAGCCTGCTAATGACACCATTTACTGCTAACCTTGCCATGCACAGCCCAAACCAGCAGGTTTGCCTCGTAGAATCATTAAGGTGGAAAAAGTCCTCTATGGTCTTTGGGTCTGACTGCTAACCCCGCACGGCCAAGCCCACCACTAAGCCAGGAGCCACATCTACACGACTTTTAAAGACCTTCAAGCACAGGAGGGGAGAACTCAAAGCTTCCCTGGGCAGCCTCTTCCAGCACTTGACCAACTTTTCAGTTCAGAACCTCTTCCTGCTATCCCATTTAAACCTCCCGTGGTACAGCTTGAGGCCGTTTCTCCTCTTTCATGCAGTTGTGGAGGGCGAGGAGTCATGGAGGGTGAGAGAAGAGTCTCGAAGGAGCAAGAGCAGATCCCAGCAGGAGCACGGCCCTGTTCCTCAGGGCACATCCTGGTCCAGCAGGGGCCAGCAACCCAACCCACGGGGTGACAGGAGCCCCAGGCCCAAGCTTTTTTGGGAATGCCAGCCTTGGGGAGGGCAGGGCACCCAGGTGGGGCTGCCAGGGGGATCGTGGTGCCCTGGCACTGCATCCAACCAGCCCCTCCCCTGGGTTTCCCTGATCTCCACAGGGGTGGGATCGATCCACGCTATCTGATGGACTCAACACACCCCCTGGCAAAGGCAACAAGAGCAGAGAGGGCAAAGGGCGAGGGAAATAAATTACTCACTAATTGTTTCTGCAGCACAGGTAGCACACCATTAGCTTCCTGCAACGATGGCTGCTCCCTTCTCTTCATTCCAAACAAAATTTGGGTCCCCTGCCTTGACTCAATCACCAGCTGCACCAGGCAAACCCAATTGGGCAGATGTTCTCCGCTTTAAAATCAGGAGAAGGTGGGAAGACACTGAGGGAGAGCTACAAAGTCAGTGTTTATCCTTCTGTAAGAAGCACAACCAGGCTGCTGAGAGCATGGAGAAGTGTTGCCCGATAAAAGCTGTGAGCAAGCCTTTTAGGGAGTTTCAAATGAAAACCAAAAAAATCCCAGGATAGCATGGGCATGGATTAAAGACTCTGATGAAAACTAGTGGGAAAAGTAAAGGAGGGAAAAGTGCTTCATTTACGTTGCTGAAGAAAAAGAAATGCCAATACCCAAGGAAGAACACCAGGATTTTATTACTGTTATTAGAAAGGCTACGGTCCACATGCTGAAGATCCCACACTGTCACTATGTGGGCCACCTGCAACAAGAAAAAGCAGGTTTGTTGCCTCTGGTAAAAGCCAGCAAAGAGATGTTTGGTCTCCTAACTCCTGGTGGAAGGCATCTGAAGAAGACACTTTAAAGGCCACGACAAGACCCTTGATGATTTCTGCCAACAGCAACTTGCGCTGATCCTGAAAAGAGCCAGGAGTTCTTTACTGGCTCAGATTACAAACCCGCGTAAAAGGGAAATAGGTAGAAATGTTTATCCCTCGTAATCCCATTAGGTAAATAATCTGTTAAGGAATTCAAATCCTCTGCTCAAGAGGGCCTTACAGACACCCCTGTCAGCAGGTCACACGGGCCCCAGGCTGCAGCTGCCTCCACCCTGTCCTTCTGGTCACCAGGGCTCTGGAAGAGCCACAGCACAGAAATAAGAGCCGTGCTCTCACCGATGCCGCAGTGTCCCCATGTCACCCCCCGTGCTCCAACAAGGCGTGTTTCTTTACCAGCCTTGGCACGGAAGAACTTTCTAGCATCTGAGGAGCCAAGCAGGACAAGCTCAGAGGAAGGCAAGAAGAGAGTGAGCACCTGGAGGGATTGGCTGCTGTACGGGGGCTCGAGGGCTCTACAGACCCAGGAACATCACGGGGAGAACATCATCCATTTCCGCCCTTGAAACCCACCTCCATCAGCAACAAGCACAGACTTGTGGCAAAGGCTCAGCTTTGCTTCTTATGCTCCTCCTCCCTTAATACCATTTTTATCAGCTGCTGGGGTTTTTTTCCCCCCCCAAGAATTTCTAATTAGCAAATGTCTCAGCAGTGTTTTGAGAACATAAACCCTGCTGGGAACCTTGGCCTGAATGTAAAACACACATTCCCCTTCTTCAGCAGGTGAGTGCTGGGTTCACAGGTGAAACAAGAGCAAGGCCATGAAACTTAGCTGGTAAAACACCTTGCTCTGCTAAAACAAGAGAAAAAAAATTGCTTAATCTTTGCTCTGCCTGTTTCGCTAGAAGAACATGGTAGAATTACTGGTTAATGCCTTGTTCTGTTCTGCCTACTGGACCTAACCTTAGAAGAATCAACCCAGTGGTCGTAAATGAAGACAAGGTGGACATTTGAACAAGGAAGAATGGCTTTAACTTGGTGCTTTTTGCAGGATTCAATAACCAGGTCATAACAAAGGGAATGGAGAAGGTCAAAGTGAGGTAGAAGAGCAGACCACCCCCAGAGTGAGGCTGAAGAGGAGAAATGACCACCCGATGTTGATGCCCAGAGAAGAATCTGGAAGACTCCGCCCAGAGCCCTGCCTGTCATTAATATGTATGATTAGCTGATGTAACCATATGAATATGTACATTAAGATGTTGAAATCACGTATTTCGAGGGTAAAAATTGGCTTATTTTGCATCTGTTGAGTCAGGCAAGTTTGTCCAGTGAGGACTGGTTTGCCTCCAACGTTGTCAATAAATACCTTTGCTGCTGAAAGATCCAAAATTCTCTCAGCTGTTCCTTTTATTCCGAGCTTTTTCGGCATCACAGGAAGACCTGGAACACGGGGCGAGGGCCCCTGTAGAGCAGAGCATGGCAGGGTGGAGGCTCTGCATGGCAGGGACACAGCGTGGCATCACCTGCAGACCTCGTCTGATCCTCCTCGTGTTTGTTCCACAATGTGCCTTGTCCCCCGCTCCGAGCAGGAAGAATGGGGCTGGCAGTGCGTGCCACAGCTGCCTGCCCACTTACCCAGGGCAGGGAGCCAGCTGCCTACGTCCAGCTCCAGTGCTGTGCTGGCAGCGTGGGTGGGAAGGCCCCCGTGGGTGGGTAGTGGTGGTGGTGGTGCACCACGGGCGCCCTGGAACGATCTGCCCTCACGGCCAGGGGAGCAGCAAGCGGCAGGTCCTGGGTGGGGAGAGACAAGGGGTGGGTGGAGAAACCTGTGTGCCCACAGGAAGGGTCCTGGCCAAGGGGCTGAGGTCCCACTGGGACCCCTCTCCTGGCAAAGGAAGGCTCTCAGCTTGTGCCTGCAGGTGGCTTTGCAGGTCCAATGAACACTCGGTGGCTTCAGAGTCCACCTGAGATCCAGAAGCACTCAGAGACCCCTCCCTGCAATTTGTTGCACTCGGCTAATGCCAGGGAAAAGAGGAGTGACAGGATGGCCCGGAGAGGGAGGTGGGAATGAGGGGATGCACGCCCTTCCTCTGCCACCTGCCTTAATGCCCAGTGTCCTCCAGAGACCTCTGGCTCTGCCCCATGGCAAGGGGGAGGAGTACTCAAAACCAGAAACTGCAAAGTTTAAGGAAAAAGAGACAAGTGATCCCATCTGAGGAAACGGTCAGTGCATCTCTGACCTGAGGAGGAGTTGGCACTGCCACCCGTTTCCATGGCATGGCCACCCCAGGACCATGGCTAGTACAGCCACGGGGCCCCTCTGAGCCACAGGGAGCCTCCTGGGAGGTCAGTGCCCCGAACCAGGAGAGCTGGCAGTTGCTGTCAGAGGCTCTCTGTGCCAACAGGTGGGAAAAAACCCCCTGCATCTTCCTCTGGGCCTCAAGAAAAAACCCAAATCTTTCTTTCGGCACAGGGAAAAGTTAGCCTGAAAGTCATGGGGTAGGAAAAGTACAGAGGAAGGTTTTGCAACACTAGCACATCCCTTCCTCCCCAAAGATCAACTTTCTTTGCTTCTTAGGAAATAAATGCCACGGAGGAGAGGCCGGACACTTTCCCAAAGCACTTAAGGATGCTAAGGAGCATTATCACTTTGTTAAAAATAGTTTAGGAATTGGACATCTAAGGGTATGTTCAAATTTACTTACCCCTCACCAGGCATTGGCCATACTTTGGAAAAATCCCTACAGGGACCTGCATGCCAAAATCTATCTATGGATCTGTCCTTTCAGTGCTCAGTAGCAACTGGTTTCCAGTGAAACAGGAACCAGAGCACTGGGGCTCCAAGAATGATCCCCAAATCTGTGCTTAAGCCCTAATCCATTGGACACTGCCCGGCCAGATTTTACCAATGAAAGGATTTGTAACACAAACATTCATAAAATCATGGAACGGTTTAGGTTGGAAGAGACATTCAAGACACTCTCATTCCAAGCCCATGCCTTCTGCTATCCCAGGTTGCTCCAACCTGGCCTTGGGCACTCCCAGGAATCCAGGAGCAGCTTCTCTGGGCAACCTGTGCCAGGGCCTGCCCACCCTCCCAGGGAAGAATTCCTTCCTAATATCACGTCTAAACCCACTCTCTTTCAGCTTAAAGCCATTCCCCACTGCCCTATTACTTGCCCAGGGCCCCTCTCCAGCTTTTTCCCTGCAGCAGCAGGTGCTCAGAGTAGGTGCCTGGTGTTAGTGGTCCAGCCCTTTTCAGAGCTGGGCTGAGTCCAGTCTGCACTTGTGACGAGATGTTTTTCCACGGATTTTCTTTTCCCTGGGAGACCAACCCCTACCTGGCGTGGGTGAGGGTGCCCCCCGTGCCCAGGTGTTGTTACCTGTGGTGTGTTCTGGAGCTGGGCAGAGCTGGCTCCCATGGGCTGTGGGAATGCCACAGGGGGCAGAGCCTTCAGCATCACGTTCTGCATCATGATCTGGTGCATCTGAGCGTTCTGCATCAGCATCATCTCCACCATGTCTGGGAAGAGGTCACACCCCACACCCCCCCGCAAAAGGAAGAAAATAAGAGCTTTATCAGCAGCTGACGAGCAGCAGAGGCAGGAGGGTGAGGAGTGGCCTCCAGCACACAGCCTGGTCACTACAAGCAAAGCAGAACAGCTGGAAAGGGCACAGGAAGAACATTGGCACTATTGGCCCAGATGTGAGCAAGTGAATGCCTGGGAATGAGACTGTTCACAGCAGCTTTCCTGTTTGTCCTCCCTTCTAAAAGAGAGCTGCTGCTGAGCATCTTCTGTTTGCTCCCTGCCCTGCAGGACACACCCCTGGCTGTGCTGAGGGGCTGCAGAAGGGCTGGGGCTCTCCCTGACCCCAGGAGGGACAGGCTCCTGCCCGTGCTCCCCGCAGATCACTGATTTCCAGGGAAGAAGTTTCCTCAACTTTGTGTGATACTGCAGTGCCACCTTGAGAGTCCACTGACTCATTAAAGGATGGAGAAGACCTTTAAGATGATCCAGTCCAACCCTCAAACTGTCACTGCCAGCACACTAAATCTCCTTACTAGGATCTCTGGGATCATAAAGGGCCTGGGCAGTGAGAATAATTTGCCTGGGGGGAGGTGAAGAGGAAGAGGATAAAAAAAAAAAAAGGAGGAGAGAAAAAAAAAAAATCAAGGCAAGGCAACTCTCCTTTTCCTTTTCACCAGTCAAACAAAAAGTATTTTGATTCAGAAGAGTCGTGCATGGATCGGGACTATTTTGTGTATGAAAATAAACTCTTATTCAAAAATCCAGACACTTAGATGAAGAATGAGCTGAGAAATATTGCACTTTCACGACTAGAGATTTCTGCGTGGGTTGAAGGAACCTCTCTGTCTGAAGGCTGAGCCAGGGAAGTAAGTCATCCCAGGTTTTAGCTCATGTATTATTTCACAGCAGCATCCACTTATGTTTAGAAACAAACCCTTTTATTGGCACCAAGCTATATTAGGAATAGCACTTTCAGCTGCTCTGCCTTGGTTTCCAAATGTGGGGCATAATAAAAGCCTGAAGACACTGAACAGCAGCTTAGGAAAGAAGAGAAGAATAAAACCAGTATAAAACCATGCCAGCTGCCCTGCCCTCCCTGGGGCAGTGTTTTACCTTCCTTAATGCTCCCAGAGCGAGGGGCTGCAAAGGGCTGGGCCGGGGGGATCTGTGTGATCACAGGGGATGGCTGAGGCAGCTGCTGGATGATGGTGGCAGGCTGAGGTGGCATCTGGGAAAGGAAGGGAGAACGGAGACGTTTGGGTTGGTCTTGGCCAGCTCCCTCGTCTTTGGGACTTCAGGAAACCTGTGGATATTGTCTCCCCTGGGATGTTGGTGGTCTCAGGCTGGCATGGCACCAGTGGGGTTCCCTCGGAGACAATCCTTACCGTCTGCTGGATAATCCTCGGTGGCTCCACCTGGGCAGCTGGAAAAGGGATCTGGTAGACTTGGGGGGCAGCCCTGTGGTTATGACAGTGCCCTCCAGCAGGTGCAGGTGGCTGCGAAAGCTCTTCTAGAAGGTGCTGCTCCTGCAAAATCAAGTGACTCCTCAAATACAGCCTGGTCACAGAAAGGCAGACGGTATTGTTAATGCCCTCTGGACTAAATGGGATTACCCCCTGGGAACCCACAGCAGGGCACAGCCAGTGCCTGCAAATACTGATGCAAGGAAGTTTTTCTTCCCATGTATCTTGAAGCACATGCGAAAAAGAATGGTGGGGAAAAAAGGTGCAGAACAAGCAGCCAAAAGTCTGGGAAAACACCTCATTGTTGGCTGGTACCCCCACACAGACTAGGAATAAGTAACAGTTACTGTTGTCCCTGCTTTGGCAGCATTAAAAATCCCTTCTCTGTGTTTTGGCACTACCACAACAGGCTTATGACAGCAGTTTGGCACAAAGAGGACCAAGACACTGAGTCCCTGGAACAGGCATGAGCCTCCTTAGGTGCAGTGAGGGAAGGCAAGTGGGGCCCCAGGTCCCCTCCCTAACTCCCTGACGAGCTGGCCCAGCCCAAGGACCAAAGGCCAGGGAGACACTGAAGCCACTGAAGCAGAGGATGTGCAGGAACTGGGCCCTTTCTGTCCCTCCTGGCCATAAGGAGGGCCCTTACCCTGAGCTCCTGCAGCAGGTCCTTCCTGCGCCTTAGGGCACCTCGGAGCACGGCCTCAGGTCCAGTCCCTGCAGGAGGAGAAGTCCATTATCTTCTCAAAGGGTCACAAACACAGAGCTATTACAGCACCTGCATTATGACATTAATTTGGAAAAAGACACCTTGACTTCTTCCACAAAAGGCTTTTGGCCCCTTTTCTTGAGCAATGCGTGTATGGGTGATGCCTTTCTGCCACGTGCAGTCACAGCTGCCCAGCAGCTCTGCAAAGGCAGTGCACCTTCTCTGAAATAAACTCTTCAGCTTGGTCTCTAAAGCCCTCTTTTAACTCCCTGGCTCAGGAACTCAGTTCAGCCTGGGAGTTCCTACATGCACTCAGCACGTGCAGAGGATGGCTGACTGTCGTGACACATCCAAACAAACTCAGCTTTGCATGTCAATTTTTTCTTTTGGTTCTGAGTCAACTTCTTTTTCAGTTCTCCCCACGTGTGGTTGATTTTGAACTTGCTTGAAAGGAAAATAAGGAAGAATACCTTCAGGTACATTGGAGCCATGTCTGGCACCGGCTCTGGGAAGCATCACTTCGTATTTTGAAACTGTTAAGTTGCCACAGGGAGTTTTAATTTTTGGCCACAGGGTGTTGGAAGGTTCCAACCATTCGTGCTTCAGCTCAACGAACAGGAGCCCAGGTTGCAATCTAGAAATATCACTGAGCTTCTACTGGCAGCCTTTAATCTCCAGGTAATATCATTATAAACAGTGCATGTGCACTGGGCTGGGATCATCTACATCATATCCTGCCTGAGAACATCACTAAGCCCTTTCCAAATTACGCCCATAATTAGAACAAATGTTTCTCTTACTCGCAGCTGGGAGAGGTGACTCCATCCTCTCCAGGTTCTCCTGTTCATTTTCCAGTCTCTGTTGGTAGAACCATAACAAGAGGTGGTTATGAGTTGGACAGCACAGGAATTCCCAGCCCTACCTCATGGCACGGGTTTGGGATGGAGGGAACAAAGCAGAAGTGGTCCTTGAAGGAGTGTGAAATGCCTCACTACAAACCTAGTCACAGTAAAAGAAAAGTCACACTTCCAACTCTCCAGGCTATTCCAGACCTGAAAATTGACAGCATGGTGAGTCAGGACATTTATACACAATTTATTTTGTAGGGAAGGGAGCTGGATCAAATGAAGAACTTGATAATGTGCAGTTTATGGTATTTGGTGCACTAATAAGCCTAAATGGCCCCGATCAGCCCTACCTAGGGCTTTCATCCACACCTGCCACCTGTGTGCCCCTTTCATCTCAGCTCCAGATCTCCAGTTCATACCTGAGCTATACTGGTCTGCAGTTCAATCCCAGCCACGCTGGGACTGGCCATGGATTCTTACAACCTCAACCCCAACCTTCAGTCCCTTCCCACGATTGCAATGGACCTGCCTTACCACCACAAGCTTGCCTGACAGATCTGGACTCTTGGCTGAGCTCTTGGCCACCACCTCTGGCTCTGCCCCTGGCTGGGATCTGCCAGCAAGGCCCTTGCTCTGCTGCTGGGTCACTGTGCTCCACTCCCTGCCCCTCAGGGAGCAGCTGGCCCTTGCTGCTCCCCAATGCTCAGAATTCAGAGCCCTTCCACTCACGCCCAGGCTCTCTCCGTGGTTCTGCACACTGGTGAAAGCTCTGCCCTCAAAGGGCTGCTGCGTCCAAGAAAAAAAAGTGGTTTCTTACCTGTGGAGACAGGTTAGAAACCACTTCCAGCATCCACATTCTCCCGACAAATTGCCTTCCCTCCCAGCTTAGCTTGGTTGGTCAGAGCATGGTGCTGGTAACACCAAGGCTGAGGGTTTGATCCCTCATGACTTGGACTTGATCTTCGTGAGTCCGTCTCAGATCACAACACTCTGCTCTGCTCCAGGTAACTCTCAAAGTGGCTTCTGGAGGACACTGAGGCAGAAGACCCAGGGCAATGGGTGTCGGATGTGCCAAGGGTGGAGGAAAGAGGGCAGGGTGGAGAACCCAGAGCTCAGAACCACAGCCAAGGGCAGCTGGGATTCCAGGCAGCACCTCCAGGGCTTCCAGCAAGGGTCTCACCAGGCAACAGATCTTATGTGAGAGCAGACACAAAACTGCCTCAAAACAATCCGAGGACCTCGTCATCCAAAATTGACTCCTTGACGTTGCCTGTCACAACTCAAACTGGTTTTGAGCTAACTGGTGGCATCTCCCATAAGATGCAAGTCTATTTAATTTACTGGAGGTCCATGTAAACTCGTACAACGTTCTTTAAGGAAGCAGCAGCAGCTGTAGCACCACTGCACATTGCTCTGCCTCTGCCAGCATGAAGAAAGAGGGTCTCAGTTGTACTTCAGCAGAGATATAACACTTTAAAACACAGTGTTAATGCTTAAACGGGCAAGAGCAAAAGGCAGAGCAAAGGCTGACTGTTACAGGTTCCTCAGGAGGGTTCCCAGGCACAAAAGAAAAGATGCTAAAACACAACGGAGGTAGCACAGCAAATTCATCAGTAAGCAAAGCAAATGTCTTCCCGTAACACAGTTACAATAGCAAAGCAAGTGGATCCTGTTCCTGGAATCTTGAGCAGGAGATGGAGCACGGGACTTGGCGGGAGGGCAGTGCACCTTCAGGGCATCCTCTGGATCAAAACCAGGCACACCAAGTTCTCCTCTCTGCTCCAGCCCAAAACCAGGTCCTGTATCTCTCTCTCTGGAGTGGAATTTTACCAGCTGCATCATCAGCCCATGCATGGCCATCGCACGAGCCGAGGCTGCAACAGCTCCAGATGCTGAGCCCGGGCTAACAAAGGCTCTGTTCTTTATTGTTCCTTTGTCAAAGGCCAAGTTCTCAGCAGTTCGATGTCCCACCGATGTTTCCCTCTCCAAGGGTGAGTTTTCCACAGTGCAGTGTTTTCTCAGAGCACACCCACGGACCAAATGGGACAGGGTCCTAGACATGGCTCTGGTCCCTGACACAGAATCATTCCCTTACCTTTTCTAGGAGTTTGAGCCTCAGTCGTGTCAGGTGATCCACCATGGAAGGATCTGCTGTCATCGTAGTCTCCTGGAAGAGCAGGGAGGCAAAACCAGGTTAAAAGGTTAAACAAAGGCAGAGGTTCCAGTGGTCATTTTCCCCCTCCATGATCTTCACGGGAGAATAATTCCATTATTAAAAAACAATAATACAAGACTGGAAGAAACTGAGAGAAGAATCCAAAAGCTTCAGTTTCCTTCTCAGGTAAAAACAACAGTGTCACTAAGCCTGCCCTCTGTGTTGTTAGAGCCCTCTAAGGAGCTCAGAGTTTTGTTGCTAAGTTTGCAGAGCCAATATGTAACGTAAACAATTTAATCTCCAGGTGTGGAAGCCTGTGTAAAGCAAATGGCCACAGTATTCATGGGTAAGAAAAAAAAAAAAGAAATAAAAGCCAATTGTTCTTTAAGACAAGTCCAATGCAAAGGTTATGATCTTGCTGACTGATACCTGTTTATCCCACAGTAAGGGCTCTGCACACTTTTGACACAGCCCTTCACACGAGTTCTCATCACCACACAGCGACCAAAAACTGAATAAATGAGGGAGCTGGAACTCATCCCTGGATAAATTCAACAGCAAAGAGGCTCTGGTTCCCATCCTTTGTCTTCCCAGCCCCCAAGCAACCCAGAGAGTGTCTCCCTCTCCCAGTATAAACCAGGGTGACATTTATCGATGACATCCACAAAATGAACATCCAGGCAAGGGAAAGATGCCAGATACTCAGATAGAGATATTTTAAGCCCAGTTCTGCTCCCAGAGGAGCAAAGTGACAGCCCCTTTCTCACCTGATGGCCACAGGAAAACTGGAGCTGGGAGTCACAGCTGAAAAACACATGGGCTGGGAGACCCTGGAGAGGGGAGAGAAACTCCAGCATCAGGCAAAAAAAACCCCTCTTTGGATTATTGACTAATATTTAGCTGGTGTTTTACCATCAGATGGTAAAAGTTAAATTTCTAAAGCCTTCGTTGCAGTATGAACAGAGCAAGGCTGAAAAAAAGACCCAGGTATATTCCATTAAAAATATGGCACCAGTGCTAAGAAACTGAGTTGACTAAAGGGGAAACAAAGAGAGAGCAACTCCTCCTTGGTGTGACAGGTATCAGAGGACACAGCCGAGGACAAGGTGTGTGTAGGGGGGGGTCTGTAGGGAAAATGTCGGGCATTTGGTTCAATAAGAAGAGGAAAAACACGAGAAAAACTTTAATTAACCAGTAAGATAAATCATGGAGCTCCTAGGAAAGAAAAAAAACCATTCACAGAAGCTGTTTACAGACAGTACAGAGAAACAAATGTGTTGAACATTGTGGGACTATCAGACCCTCCTCAGATACAAGAACGGATTAGATAACCTGGGAGGTCCATACCAGTATTACACTTCTCTGATGTCTTTTATTATTTTCATCCTTTATGCTCTTAATTTCAATTACTAGGAGTTCTAAAAGACAATATTAAGAGAACCAAACAAACTGACAGAGCTGGAAATATCCAGAGACAACAAACTTCCGTGCCCTGGTTCCCTAGAGAGGAGTGTCTATCATTTCACTCTTAGAGGACTGTTTTAATGTATTAAGAATTAAAAGAATGGATTAGCACTAGAAATCCTGACATTTCAACAAGCAGAAATACAAGAAAATCTAACGCAGAGGTTGTTTATTTTAAAAAAAATAAAATTGTCAATCAACCAAAGCCAATCAAGCCCAAAATTGTCAATCAACCAAAACCAATCAAGCCCAAACATACGTGACGATGGTAACCAAGGGGATCAGAGGGATGGAGCATCTCTCCCACAGGGAAAGGCTGAGAGAACCGGGATTGTTAAGCCTGGAGAAGAGAAGCTTTGGGATGACCTCATTGTGGCCTTTCCAGAACCTGATGGAGAGAGACTATTTCCAAGGGCCTGGAGGGACAGGACAGGGGGAATGGCTTCAAACTGCGAGACTGTACGTTTAGATTAGATATTAGGAAGAAGTTCTTCCCTGGGAGGGTGGGCAGGCCCTGGCACAGGGTGCCCAGAGAAGCTGTGGCTGCCCCTGGATCCCTGGAAGTGTCCAAGGCCAGGTTGGACGGGGCTTGGAGCAACCTGGGCTGGTGGGAGGTGTCCCTGCCCACGGCAGGGGTTTGGAAAAAGTTGATCTCCAAGGTCCCTTCCAACGCAAACCACTCTGATTCCATGAAAGGTGAAATGTTCATTTTTTAACAGGAGCAAGAAGCCAAAGTAGCAATTAATTCTCAATCGTTTTTAAGTGACATCCGATTTAACAAATTTGTCATTAGAAAGACCCGTGATATTTCACCTTTTTTCTTTTAATAAATTTATTTCTAAGCTTAAGTTTCTTTTCACTTCTCAGTGTTGTGGTTTAAAACCTCACTGGGAAATTAAGCTCCGAGCAGCCCCTTCCCTTCCCCGCAGTGAGAAAGGGACAAAAAAGGGGAGGAAAATCAATATATCCTGTCCCCCAGAAACCTCTGCAGGGGGTTAAAACTTCACCTTAGCTTGGCTCTGGATGCAGATGGGCTTTCTGATGTCCAGGGAAAGCCTCCGTCAGCTTTCCCCCTGGAACGTGCTGTTCCAGCCATTTGTTTTGTCTGTAATGTGGGAGACCAGGACATTGCTACAAAATGGTTTCTTATGGGAAGGTGAACATGTCCAGGTGTCTTCCCACAACCTTCTTGCATGGTGGCTGACACAGGCACCCAGAGAGCACCCAGAGAGCACCCAGGTCCAGGTCATCACCTGGACAAGGAAGTGTCTGAATTTGGGGTGGAACTCCTCCCTTTTGTGACCTTCAGAAGAACCCAAATTAAGAGCCAAACACATGGAAAGGACCAGACAGAAAAGGGCTTGCTAGTTCACAAAAATGCACAGATTTCAGTGTTCTTTAGAAAGAAAAATCCAGTGTATTGCAGGTCAGCTCTGAGCTGAACCGAGTAACAACTCTGATTAAAGCCTGTATTTTCCAGTGTGATTCAATGCCTTCAAAAGACAAAGAAGCTGTGACTGAGATGGCACAGGGTGCACTTTGGAGAGCTGATTCCCAGGCACCTGGCATGCCAAAATCATGGATCACAGAATCAATAGGGTTGGAAGAGACCTCTGAGATCATCAAGTCCAACCCTTGGGCCAATCCCACTGTGATCACCAGATCATGGCACTCAGTGCCACATCCAGTCTCATCCTAAAACCCTCCAGGGATGGTGAATCCACCACCTCTCTGGGCAGGCCATTCCAATGCCTGATCACTTTCTCTCTCTAAAGAATTTCTTTCTAATATCCAACCTAAATTTCCTCTGGCAGAGCTTAGGCCCGTGTCCTCTTGTCCTACTGCTGGCTGGTCGGAGAAGAGACCAATGTCCACCTGATATCCCCTCCTGTCAGGAAGTTGTAGAGTGAGGAGGGGCCCCCTGAGCCTCCTCCTCTCCAGCCTGAACACCCCCAGCTCCCTCAGCCTCTCCTCCCAGCACTTGTACCCCAGTCCCTTCCCCAGTCTCGTTGCTCTTCCCTGGCCCCACTCCAGCCCCTCAATATCCCTCCTGAACTGAGAGGCCAGAACTGGACACGACACTCGAGGTGTGGCCTCACCAGTACCCAGTACAGGGGAAGGATCACTGCCCTCGTCCTGCTGGCCACACTGTTCCTGATACAGGCCAGGATGCCATTGGCCTTTTTGGCCCCCTGGGCCCACCTGGCTCATGTTGAGCTTCCCATCAACCCAAACCCTCACGTCCCTTTGTGCCTGTCCCCAGCCTGAGCTGCTGCAGGGGGTTCTTGTGGCCAAAGGGCAGGACCTGGCACTTGGCCTGGTTGAACTTCATCCCACTGGAGTCAGCCCATCTCTCCAGCCTGTCCAGGTCCCTCTGCAGCTTCTTCCCACCTCTCGAGCCTGTCCAGGTCCCTCGGCAGATCCTTCCCATCTCTCCAGCCTGTCCAGCTCCCTCTGCAGAGCCCTCCTCTCTTCCAGCAGGTCGATACTCCCTCCCAACTTGGTCTCATCTGCAAATTTGCTAACGAGGTCACTCCTGAGCCTCCTCCTCTCCAGCTTGAACACCCCCAGCTCCCTCAGCCTCTCCTCACAGCACTTGTGCCTCCATCCCTTCCGCAGCCTCGTTGCTCTTCCCCGGCCCCGCTCCAGTCCCTCAATGTCCCTCCTGAACTGAGGGGTCAGAACTGGACATGGCACTCGGGGTGCGGCCTCACCAGCGCGTGGCTTCCAAAACCCGCGCGTTGAGCCCCGCAGGTTTCCTTAAAGCGCCGGCTTTGGGCAACAGCGGCCGGGCTGCAGGGTACGACTGGGAGGGCAGGGATGGGAAGGCAGGCATGGGAATGCAGGCATGGGAAGACTGGGATGGGAAGGCAGGCATGGGAAGGCGCGGCTCCCGGGCGGGAACGGGTGAGGGAAAAGGCGGGAACGGGAAAGGGCGGGAAGGGGAGCGGGAAAGGGCGGGAACGGAAATGGGCGGGAGCACCGCCCCCGCGCGCCATTGGCTGCCTCCCGCTGTGGGCGTGACCACGGCCGGCGGCCCCTTTGAAACGGCGCGGGCGCCTACCATTGGCCGTCTCCCTCGGGTGGGGCGGGGCTCTGGCTGTGTCTGACCTATTGCAGGGATTCATTGGCGCGAGCGGGCGGGGAGGGCTGGCGCTATTGGTCAATAGGCGGGCGGGCGAGCGGGCGGGCGGACGCCCGGGGGCGGCCATGACGGCGGCCCCTCAGCGCCCGGCCCGGCGCGGCCGCCGCATGGACGCCGAGCAAGAGGAGGGGAAGGAAGAGTCGGAGGCGGCGCGGCGGCGCAAACTGGAGGCCGGCAGGGCCAAGGTGAGGGGGCTCGGCGCCGAGGGAGCGGGCCGGGGGGGGGGCGGCATCGCCTCAGCCCGCCCGCCCGCCGGTCTCGCTGTGCTGGGAGCCCCCAGGCGGGGCAGAGCCTGCCCGGGTCCCGTCGTGCCGCGTGATGCCCAAAAATTCTTGGAAAAAGGCTCAGGATAATACTAGCGGGGATAGGTAGAGAAAGCGCCTTTATTTGAAAACTCCCAGGTGCGCAGCCGAGGTGTAAGCACGCGTGGTTCGGCGGTGTTACAGTTTTTATAGCTTCCAATAATTAACGTATGCTGTATATAAAACCGACGTGTAGTACCCGTTTCCCCTGGTGCCCACCTTCAGGACCCCTCAGAGCCGCCCCTTGGAGCCTCTGCGAGGGCTCTGGGCCTTCCCTTCTGGTTTGTCTTCGAGCTGTTCCCGGAGGTGCTTCTTCCAAATACCGAGGCCTTGTTAAAACTCATAAGTCTGTGAGAAAGCGCCCAGTGATCTCTAAACACCACCCGGGAGAACCTACATGGTTCTGAAAGTTCTAAAAAAATCTCCAAAATACTCCCCAAATCTTCAAGCATCCGGGTGTCATCCCTGGTGAGGCCGGAGCAGCTGCCACAGCAATGCAGGCGGGGGCCTGCCGGGGTTTGGGTTTGGTTTCTTCTTCCCGACTCTCCCACTGTCGCCTGGGGTTGGGTTGTTTTGGGGAGCGCTGCGTTTCCAGGTGAGGATCCCAAAGGACGGGCGTTTGTGTGTTTTTAATTGTTTCTTATTATTGCGGTCTGTAAGCGCCTCCTGAGGGGCAGAGGAGGGGCAGGCACTGAGCTCTGCTCTGTGGGGACCCAGGGAATGGCCTGGAGTTGTGTCAGGGCAGGTTTTGGTGGATCTCAGGACAAGGTCCTTCCCCCAGAGGGTGGTCGGGCACTGCCCAGGCTCCCCAGGGCAGTGGGCACAGCACCAAGGCTGGCAGAGCTCAGGGAGCCTTTGGATGATCCTCTGGGGCACGGGGTGTGGCTCCTGGGGATGGTCCTGTGCAGGGCTGAGGGTGGGATTTCAGGGTCCTTGTGGGTCCCTCGCAACTCTTCATATTTGTGATTACTTCAGTGGCTGATCCGCTGGGTTAGCGGAGACCTGGGTTGGGTTTGTTGGCTTCCAGTCGTGCTGGTGGCAAGCACTGAGAGCCGTCAGGTGTCTTAAGTGTGGGGACTGTTGTTGGATTGCAAAGTTCCCGGGGTGAGGCTGATGTAAAAAGATAACATTCTCTTAGTAATTATTGCCTGCAACAGTGTGATTAACGCTTGAGTTGTGTGAACCCCCTGAGGTAAAAATGCTTCTGCTTTGTTTTGGTGACTGTGTTCAAGAAGCTGGTTAGAAATGCCTGGTTACTTTTCTTTGTATTCAGCATTTCTGCTGGATTTCGGGCTGATTTTGTCCTATTTCCCTGCTGGCTAGCTCTTGCCAGTGTTGAAAAGTTATGTGAGTGTGCTAAGACTTGGGTTAACATTTCTGTTAACAGAAGTTAACTCAGCGCAGGATCTCTTTGCAATTAGAAAAATGTGATAGACTTGGCTTGAATAAGTTATTAGTTCCCACCTGTTGCACAGCTGTTGTTTGCCATTGAAAAAAGAAAGCACGGATTTGCATTACATTTCACATTATGTGTGCAGAGCCAGTGTTGCATTTGCTATTTTTTTTTTTTGCACTGTGTGCTAAATCTCTCTCATCTTTCCATTAAAAAAAA